>VZRV01000506.1:1515989-2056039 GCA_013398115.1 Falcunculus frontatus | reverse complement strand
TGCTGCGGCTGGTGTCGCTGAAGTTGGGGCGGCTGTACCGCTACGTGAAGCTAGCGGTGCTGGGCAGCCTGGCGGCGGCGCTGGTGCTGAACACGCACTCGCTGCTGGCCTCGCTGCAGCGCAACGAGCTGTCGGAGCGGCGCTTCCTGCAGCTCAATAAGTGCCCGGCCTGCTGGGGCACCAGCTGGTGCCGCAAGTTCCTCAACGGGCAGCTGCGGCTGGAGAGCTGGGGCCGCCTGCGCCTGCTGGACTTCTTCAACGTGAAGAACGTGTACTTCGCGCGGTACGGGGAGCCCCGCGAGGGCTCCCGCCGCGTCGTGCTGAAGCGCCTGGGCTCGGCGCAGGAGCTCGCCGACATCGACACCAAGATCTGCCGCCGCGCCACCGGCAGGGGCCGCTGCGACCTGCTGCAGGCGCTGCCCGCCACCGAGTTCGCCAGCCTGAACGGCGACGTGCGGCTGCTCACCCCCGGTGCCGTGGAGGGCTGGTCCGACCTGGTGCACTGCCCCTCGCAGCGTCTGCTCGACCGCCTGGTGCGACGCTACGCCGAGACCAAGGACTCGGGCAGCTTCCTCCTACGGAACCTGAAGGACTCGGAACGCATGCAGCTCCTCATCACCCTCGCCTTCAACCCCGAGCCGCTGGTGCTGCAGGTAAGCGCGGCCGGCAGTGCCCGAGTGGGCGCCCGCCCGCCCCCGCCGGCGCTCCCGCCGCTGCCCGTCCCGGCGGGACCCTCGCCGGAATGGCCCTTCCTGCCCCTCGCCGCTGCCGCCGTGTCTGCGGGCGGGGGCCGAAGGCTCCTGGGCAGCTGGCCCCAAGCCCCGCCGGATCGCGGGGGCCGCCGCTGGCTCTGTGCCCTGACAGACTCTTCCTTCAGAGGTAACGGCGGGGCGGGTTGAGCAGAGGGTCTCCGGTCTCTGCCTCCGGGCAGGAGGCGTTTCTTTAGCTCATTCAGCCAGATCGGCTCTCCTCCTTCCTTCCTCCCTCAAAGACTGCGTGTGTTTTCTCGATTCGCCGTCCTCTTCAGGGTTTTAACTCCATCCCCATCCCGCTGGGCTGTCGGGTACCGAGCGGCAGCCGCCGTCCCACAGGAGAGCGGCCGGTCAGTGGTGGAGCCTGGCGCTCTCTACTGACTTTGCCTTTCGCATAGTTCGGTCTCAGCGTGTTCCACAATCCATGTATTCCCAGGCAGCTATGGGTGCCCGTGATTCATTTCTTACGTTCTAGTTCAAGAGAGAGTGCGTAGAGAATGTGCTGCTATGCTGTTGTGCTTTCCTTGTCAGAAACTGACTCATGTTCTATGTCATGTTCATAATGTGAACTAAATATAATTACTGCTGGTAAAAATTAGAGATAGTTATTTGTGGTCTGAAAATAGACCGACAAATAAATGAACAAGTGTTCTCTTTTCAGCAGTTCCATATTTTCTAGTCTTTAATTAGGGGCATGGGTTATGTGCACACACCTGAAACTTGTGCTTTAGTATGTTGTGTAAATTTTTAGGTGAAAAATGCACAGGAAACTTTTATTCTGTGGCACCACTCAGTTCCTTCTATTCCATGTCTATTCAGATAGGGTGCTTTGCATTTTGGCTTTTAATATTATCAAGGGAACTCCCAAGTGTGCCTTTAGTAGGTAGGTTTGGAATCAGAACTGTTTTGTCTAACTACTGAATTGTCCTTGCCTTTATCCAATGTATGATTAAAATAATATTTGCAAATATGTTTTGAAAACATCACCTCATGATTACTACTAACATCTGCTGTTTCTCTAGTGAGAGGCCAAGAAATTCTCAAAAAGCAGTGCTGCACGCTTTACCCTCCAGAAAGTTCACCTACTGACTAATTTCTAGAAAATCAATTTATGAACTTAATTACAACTATGTTTTTGGATAGTATGCCTTCTGCCCTTCAGTCTCTCCATGTACAACTCTTCGGTTTTGTTTTCAAAGTGTGTTTCTAGTTTGCTTCTCAGCAGACTTGAGGGAGCAGTCTCTCCCATTTCGCTGTGAAGTTGCTCCTGATCACAGTGAGGAAGGAAACTCCACTTAAGTAAGAAAATCAAAACTGCTTTGCTCTGCTGAGTATATTCGGAAATTGTTTGAGTAGTGATTTGTTTTGGCTGTGTTTCATACAACTTATTTTTTGGTTTTGAAGAGTGGTTCCAACATACTGAGTGTAGAACTAGATGGCCAGAGAACAGCTATGTTTCTTTGTAATTCACGGGGGCAACGTATTCTTTACAGCCAAAGGGTATGGCACACTTGCAGTGTTTACTGTAACGGGCTGGATTGTAAGCAGTGGGTTGATTAAGAGCCTTGATTCCTCTCGGCTTCTCGATGAACTGTAGAAGAGTCCTGAGATTGTCAAGCAAATCTGCTGAAGAGAATAAAATACTGGGTGGACTTAAGCACTCTGCTCAACATTTATCTTAGCAAAGGTGCATCTGAGAGCAGAGCAGGTCAAATTGGTGGGAAGCGAGGCAGCCTTTAGCAGTTCAGAGCATAGTAAAGCAAATGCCACCTTTTAACAGATCAAAACCGTTTCGTAGAATCTTGTAAATTTTGATGTTTAGGCATATCTTGGACAATATTTTTGGGGAGCTTCAGTCCAGCTTTGTGTGCTTAAACACTCCTGGTGTTTTCTCCAGAAGAGTGTTGATTAACTTTGGTAATGGGTACTCGAGGTTTGAAGACCTTCCCTCAATTAGGAATGAAATATCTGAAATACATGAATCTGCATGAACTCTTCCCATTCCATGGGAAGTACTCCAGGCTCAGTGTCTACCTGAGAAACAGGTAGGGAATGGGTAATTCTGTGTTCTGCAGCTCTTGCAACAGCAACATGCGAGACACTCTGAGAGGTGGTTACTTTCTAGAATTGATAACTGACTACTGAGAAGGTTGTTTGTACTTGTACATAACATACATAAAACATTTTATGGTGCAGTTTCTGCAGTATCAATGAAGGCAGGTAGTGCTATGGGAATGAAACTTGTAGGCTTGTTTTAAAAATCAGCTGCTTCCAAGAAAATAAACCTACACGATGTTGTATGAGGAATCAGATTTTAATTTAAAATAAATCAATAAATAGATGCATTTAACTCATGCTGTCTGTCACCAGAGGGCACAAGGAAAAATATTGCTTATTTTTGCCTCGAGCCTTTCATGGAACACTACAGTGACTGAGCACTGTTGTTCGTAACAGTTTTGGTTTTGAAGTGGAGATAACGTCTAAACTCTTGGTGTGCGTTCGAGTTCTGTGTTGCTTAATTGTGTTACAGCCAAATGTAAATAGGCAATTTAGTAGGAATTCAAAGCTTGATCTTTCATTTAGAATAGAAAATTCACTGTAGTAGTCTACAAGAGCCAGCTATTTGTGGATTATGGGGCTTTTCATCAGAGACTGGGATTTTAGCTTGGAGCCTGTGTGGAGTATGGATTATTCCTGAAGTGGTGTTGCTTATGCACTGCATCATCACAACTGATTTACAGCTTCTGCTGTGGGAATTTTCAGGTGGGGCTTTAACCCGTAGCATGATATTAGTGTTCATCAAAAGTGTAACACTGCACAGTTTAGTATAGATTACATATTGTAATCCTAACTCACTATTTGTATTTTTTATGACTTTCTTGTTAACCTTCTTTGTTCACGTCTGTTGTCTAGGCGTACTCAGGGAAGAGTTCAGACCCTTTTGCCATTTTATTTCATTAAGAAAATGGAATGACAGCTGTAGTATTGTTCAAGTACAGTTTACATATTTTTTTGGGTATGAAAATACTAATTTTTCTTCTGTAGAATCTTGCTAAACTACTCACTAATTAAATACTTTCACAATTTTCATCCGAATTCACATTTGAATGAAAGAACTTACGTGCTAAAGATTTAACTTCTGATAGGTTTGGGTTTTTTTCCTCTCTCCTCCAAATAGCTGTTTTCTGCAATAAAGAGGAATACTTTTTAGTAAAATAAGGTCATATTTGTAATCAAAATGCTACATCTAAACCAGTATTTAATACAGGCATGAACAGCTTATTTGGACAAAAGCAACAACAAAACTTGCTGCTGTTTCAATTCATTCAATGATTAACAGAGTGTTTTAAATGGGAATCACTTGGAGGATAGGATCTGTGCATGGTATCCTATTTCCAGCTGAATATGATAATGGTGTGCATCAAACACTTGCAAAGATAGGTTGGCCGAAGTTGCCTTAGGAAGAAATAGAAAAATCTAAAAAATAACTTGGATTACAGACTGAGTGCAGTGTGACTGTTTGCTCTTTGCAGAATTCATAGAACCACTGTGGATGTATGCAGATTTATCCTTGTCCTGGGACTTCCTATAAACCACCCAGCTTCTAGTTTGTCTTGTAAAATAGATGTAGTGGAGAAAGCTTTTGAAATTTTTTCAACAGTGATATATGCTTAAATAGTGGATGTTACTCAACTTTATCAAGTAACTTGATTAATTTTTATCTTCACTTAAAAGTTGGAACATAAGCTTACCATTAATAGAACCAAAAGGTGTGATACCTCTTATTTTTCATAGAGCTCCTGCACTGATCCCTGTCAGCCTCCAGATTTCCTCTTCGGAGGCACTGTGTCAGTCTCCTGACAGTTTTGGATAAGAGCTCTCGAGCTGCTGCTGTTGTGCCACTGTGGCTGCCGTGCTGAGAGCCATGGTGTGCAACCACGCAGTGTCTGACACGTTTTGCCAGTGGCAAAGTTTTAAGTTTTGTACTTAAACATGAAAAAACAACAATGCCCCAAATCCAGAGTAAAGCAGAGAATTCCTTATTCTCGGAGTTAGGCAAAGTTCAGTGTGACTCAAGACTGCTGAAATAAGAAATTGCTTCTAGATAAGAAAGCTGTTTTTCAGTAAAGTGGTTGTATTTCTCCTAAGATCTTATGCTTACCTGAAAAGACAGTTTACGTCTGTCCTGGAAAAACTGAAATACAGGATTTATAAATTATTGTGGCAAAAGCGCACCTAGAACTGGTCTTGCAACCCTCAATCTTGCCATTGTGTTGGCTGTGTTGTTGGTTTACAGTGTTGCCAGGTGCATTTGCTTTGTTTTCAGTGTCGTGGTTTAACCCCAGCTGGGAACTCAGCCCCACGCAGCTCCCTCCCCTCACACTGGGACAGGGGAGAGAACAGGGAGAGTAGAAGTGAGAAAACTTGTGGGTTGATACCAAGACAGTTTAGTAAGGAAAGCAAAGCCAAACAGGGGATTCATTCAGCAATTCCCATGGGCAGGCAGGTGCTCAGCCGTCACCAGGACAGCAGGGCTCTATCTCATGGAACGGTGACTTGGGAAGACAAATGCTGTCACTCTGGATATGTTTCCCCCCTCCTTTCTTCTCCTTCCCCCAGCTCCACATGCTGATCCTGATGCCATATGGAATGGAATATTCCTTGGATCAGCTGGGATCAGCTGTCCTGGCTGTGTCCCCTCCCAGCTTCTTGTGCACTCCCAATTCCCCTTGCTGATGGGGTGTGGAGCAGAAAAGGCCTTGGCTCTGTGTAATCACTGCTCAGCAATAACCAAAACATCCCTGAATTATCAATGCCATTTCCAGCACAAATCCAAAACACAGCCCCACACCAGCTACTATGGATAAAATTAGACCAGCACACAAAGCAAACTTGAAATTTGCACACATACTTTGCCATTAAAATAAAATGCTTGCACGTAATGAAGATTTTTTCAAACTATACAAGGTATCTGTCATTTAAATTCAGAAGGTATTAATGCAACTTTGTCTCGAGCTGTAGCTTTTAACAACCTGTTTAAATGAACATTTTTCAAAGAATGATGGTGAACGTTTGTGTCTGGTATGTAAATTGCAAGTCTCAAGGACTTTTATTTCTCTGACTCTAAGAGAAATGCCAGTCTCTATGTGCCGAATAGCAGTATTTCTGCATTTTTAATAGACTGTGTAAATCATTTCCCCTCCCTCAGATACGGTTTTAGCTTTCTAAATGCTTAAGCTTAATGACTTTATTTTTCTCACAACTTCTGATCATTCTTATTCCTTGTGGGGAGAAAGCAAAACAGAACAAACCCAACAGCTGTATCTCTATCCCTAGTATAATTACTCTGCATGAACAGTCTGTTTCCACATAACCTAAAATTCTTCTGGTTTCTCTACGTGTCGTCATTGGGCTTTCCGTTTGGTTTTGTTATGGGAAGAGCAATAGTTGACATCTGGTAAACATATATTAAAACTTTAACTGATCAATTTGAAACAATTTCTTGCACAGAATTCACTCAAAGTAGCAATTTAGCCAAATGTTCCACAAAACCTTTTTGCTGATCCATGCATAAGAAGTAAATGTGCAAATTCCTCTTTTCTGTTTTTTCATACACACTCTTCAAATCCTGAGTTATCTTCTGTAGTTCTATTCTAAATACATTGGTAGAATGGCAATTTAGTTTTAATACTTGGTACCCTTTAAACTTTCTTTACTCAATTTGGTGTTTCTGATCTGTAATTCTGCTGCCATAGACCAAGTAGTGGATTTAAAGCAGTTATCTGCACTACCTGACGTGTCCTTGAGTGGACTTGTGTTATTTAAGTCCTGGCTCATACAGATATTAGGATTTTAATGGACTGAATTTCCACTGTGAACCTTTTTAAAAGGAACGGAAAATTGTACTTTGTTGAATTAAAATTGAGTGGCCTCATGTTACAAGAATGTTCCACTGATTTGGTTGTATTAAAAACTGAAGAATCATTTTTTGCAGTGACATATGACTGTAAATATTAGACCAGAACTGGCTTGTACTTGTCATGTTAACTGTCATATTTAATTATGTTAAATTATCAAAACTATTTTCATCCTTCTTTCTAGTGAAAGTTCCCTAGAGTGAAAACATGCAGGGTAAATTGGAAGGGATATTTTAAAATAGTCTAGAAATTCTTGAGGTTATTATGGGGTGTATATTATGGTGAATGGCTGTCTGAATTTAAAGGCTGCTGGGAAGTCACTATACAGACTTAAATAGAAATTCTCCTGAGGAATTCTCACTCTTGCAGTTTTCCATAGCAGAAAAATGCTTGTTACCCCACAATAGAAACCTTGTGATACCAATGTTGTTCTGGTATGTCACATGTATAGGGGGAGTTTGAGGCTTTGTTTTAGTCTCTAATTTATGAAGCAACTTTAAAAATAAGGCCATCTCTGCTAGGACTCCTTTCTAATGATATATTCCAGACTCATTACTGATGAGAAGTAAATACACAGTGATTATTTTAATCTGGTGCAAATTTAATCTGAACAAACTTTTATGAACTACAAGCTAATTTGAACAGGTGACAACCAATAATGACATTAAATTTGCTTTACTATGGTTCTCGAGTTTAATTGTTCATTAATTTATTGGGAAAAGAGGCATATCTCTGCTGACATTGTGAAATACAACTTCTAAAGCTGAAGTGTTCAACTTAACAATTGAGTATTTAGTTTTGTGTATTTTTGTCCTATGGTGTGTCAGTTGAGCCTGGTATGTACCTCTTGTTAGCCTGAATTATATGTAATAACTGGTTGAAATGTAATCAAACTTGAACAAAGGTCAAATAAATAAAAGAAACATGGTTTCAGTGGGAACACCAAGGTTTGGAGTGCTCAGTGAAATCCACTGTTCACTCAGTGTGTGTTGGCTATATACGTTTAACTTCTGTGGGAGTTCTAGGGAAACGTCAAATGGTGTGGCATATAGTTGAGAATTAAATGGTTTTCATTGTACTCACTAGCATTCAAAAAATCATATGAATACATATCTTCCAGAATGCAGATCCATTCCTGACAAAAGGAGGCATTTGTGTTTAGACTGTGCTTTATAAACTCCTTTGGTCCAAAAAGCATCATTGTAAAATCTGCTCTTTAGCTCTTCGTGGTTCCAGAGCTTTGCTTATTTGCCTTGGTGACTAATACAAGTGCTCCTCTTGTTTACACTGCAGAATCTGCAGAAGAGAGCAGTACTCTGAGTGAGAACTAATTTTCCTTTTGAGGAAGAACATGTTATTCAAATTCTCCTTGCCATGCCCGTTTGTGCCTGGGCAGACACAGTTTAGCAGGATGATTTAGTGAAGGAGTCAGGGAGAGGGTAATTTTGCCATGAAGTTCTTCAGGGTTCTATGGGGAGAAGTCCCCACTCTGTTTTGTATGTGTTTTTTTTTAAATTTCATCACATATAAGATATAGCTCTTTGTTTGGGCAGATTTTGTCTGGGCTGTTTTTTCTGAGCTGGAACTCACTTCATGCAGACGTTGGAGGTGACATATAGAGCATCTTCTGGAATAGTTTTGAAAATGAAAAGCATGGATTTTAGTGATACAGCGGAACAGAATGTCAGTTGTTACTTAAACTGATCTGGCTTTTTGGTCTTGATTATGAGGATGAATTATATCCTTCATTATGATAAACTAATATTCTTTTAAGTGTTTAATTCAAAGGGGATTTGTGTTATTGCAGAATACAATGGGCCTTATCAGCTTCAAGCTGGTGAGTCTTCACTGCCTGATCTAATTCACAGCTCTGAACAAAAAGCACTGGCACATTTGTGTGTCTTCTCAGGGTTAGACAGATAGAAGTGAGGAAGACAAATGCACTGATAGTGTGTTTTGTGCTTCACTGAAGTGATAAATTCGCTCTATTAATTCTTAATATTTATTCTGAGACTAGACTGTATTTTTTTAAAGGCATAAATGCAGTATTATTCTTTCAGGAACAGCGTGTCCATTATCTCTTTGACAGGGTTTATTTAGGTTTTTAAGCCTTGCTTAGGGAGATATCTTGGAGCTACACTAATTAGAGCAAGCAAAATATGTTTTGGGTATGTGTCACTGGGAATGGAGGTCGCAGAAGTTTTTGGCATCTTTACTGTTTTCCATCTTTCCGTTAGAAGATGATACATATTTCTCTGAATACAGGAAGAAAACAACGTTAATGAGGGGAAACTTACTAAGCTACCTGTTTGTAGTTTTTCCTTTATGTTACTTTATTTTAAAACACATAAAGTTTAATTGTCTGTGGTTTCCATGGCATTTATGTGTTTGTTCACAGATAAAATTTGAGTGGGTGCATCAGAATCAGATTCTTTTGTCAAACAGCTGATTCTGGTTTTGAACAAGAGCTTAGTTTTTAACTTAATTGTTTAATGCACATTTTTAAGTCTGCAAATAGCATATTCAAGTACAAAACTATCTAATTAAATATTTAGACTATTGATAATTTGAGAAAATAAAACCTAAAACAAAGTTATGCATTATTCCACAAAATCAGATTTTTGACAGCAATCTATGAAGCTTTTTGTTTCTAAATGCAACTTGTCCATGGAAAACATGTTTATTAATCATACAGATTTGTTTTTATGTCTTACTGGCTTTCAAAATTTTAATACATGAACAAAAAAATCCTTTTGTTAAGTTAGCTGCACTTTCCTCTTAGAAAACAGCTTTCAAAATAGAATAGTACAAAAGTTACAAATCGCTTCTTGCAAAGACAAGAGATCTGCACTTCGATTAATATTCATGTCAAATTCACCAAGTGAATATAAAAACTGCTGAATGAGGCACTTGTACATATTCTTCTCCCCTTCTTCGGCTACTGACTTGGGTAATGAAGTGTAGATGTGGCTGTTACATGCCAGTTGGAAGGGAGCCAAAGCAGAGATGTTGTTTGTACATGTGCAGATGTTGGCAGGATTCCCCGCACTCCTGTTGTCAAAAGATGTTTTTATTGCCACAGTGTTATAAATATATCTGTTACAGCATGGCATGCAGATATTCTACTGGTAAGAAGGTGTGTGCTTCTGAAGAAACCAAATTGGCTCCTAGGATTTCTTGTCTGAAATGAAATTCAGTGTACACAGTGCAGGAACCATAATAGATGTGTTTGGAAGATCAGTGACTAACGCTGTACTTTGAAAATCAGTTTAATCCATTACCTAAATCCCTGCTGCTGCTGGAAAGGAAAAGTCCCCTTAGCTGCTTCCCTCTTCTGCACCCAGCTGTTGAGGCCTTCTCTCTTCCTCTCACCAGTACATCCTGGCTTGAGGTGGTGATGTGATGATATGGATCAGTCTCTGATCCAATGGAGCACCTGCCCAGCAAGTACCAGCCTTGCTTTCCTAGTGATGTGCAGGGGACTGAAATGAGTGTGCTTGGTGGGTTGGGAGGGAGGGGCACTTTTGCTTCCAATGGTAGCACATCCTTTGCCTGGTTCAACTGTTTGTGGTCGAATTTGTGTTTGAAAAGGGAGGCAGAGTTATAAGCAGGGTAGGATTGGAACGTAGAAAAGGAGAACTGTGGAAAACAAAAGGAATGGGGTGGTCCAAAGTAATATTTAAATAAAAATATTTAAGCATCATTGAATTGAGTGCTGATAAAATGCAGCAATATAAAAATGTCATACACATTTGGTGAAATTAGTTAAGCCTTTGTTTATCAGGAAATATAATCAAGTAACTTTTCTCCAATTTAAAGAGGAGTTTATATGATGTAGGTAAAATAAATAATTTCATTTGATGGAAAACAGCCTTTTGCTTCTTGTTTTGTTTTGGTTCAGGACTGAATACAGTCGTGATAAATGCACATGAAATACCCCTTTGGTGACGTTTATTGATGCCACAGCCATGTTTTTATTGTATAGTCTGTTTAGAATAAGTAAGGAACACTGAATTAGCACATACTTCAGTTGTTGGAAGGTTATTTTCTTAACTACAAAACGAGTGAAAAAAACCCCCCAAACCCTCTTAACTGTGGAATGTGATACTTGACTTGACCTGAACTGGTGAATATTTGGCTGTACTTACCACCTTCATTAATTGCCCTGAATCCTGCAGGTAAATAAGCCTAGAGGCTGGATAATGTCTTCCCTATTGCGTGGTAGATTTAATTACTGAGAGAAGTTCAGTTCTGCTGAATTATGTGATATCACAGCTTGAAAATACCATACTGGTCTCAAATCTGTCAAATAAGTTCTGTATTATCCTCAGGATTTATCACAACCTGTTTTGCTGATGTGAGTAGATCACGTGATAAAAATAGAGTTGAAGTTCAGGCATGCAGACATGTCAAAAACTCTGAACCTATTCTGTTATTAACATGGCTCTGATGTCCTTTTGCCTGACCAAGAAAGGTGGTTTTTTGCAATGGTAAGTATGGTTACTTACCCAGAAATTGTCTTCTACGCTTTGCCGCCTTAGAGAGCAGCTTCATGGCTTTTGCCATAAAAATGGCAAACATTATCAATGATGTATATTAATTATGATTTTAGTTTCTTCACATGTACTATGTAGACAAGGTTTGTTATGTTAGGCACCTCTTCCCTGCATAGTCTTGTTCAGACCTGTTCTACACCTTCCAGTCTCTTTCCCCAATTTACAATAAATGTTTTCTTCCATTGTGGCTTCCAGGAGGTATAAAGCTTTCATGCATCCTGAAACCCACCATACTGTTCACCCCAGCTGTGGTAAAACCTTTGCTACAGAAAAATCAGTGCTGCAGAATTGGTCATGAGTTGTGTCTGGTGGCACAATAGCAAGGTAGAACATGAGGAAGGGGCGTGGGCACATGGTGGTATTTCCTAATAGTTAAATTTGGTGTACATCATGTTCTTAGAGTGCTAACTTCTATAGATTTGGGGTTTCTTAAATTAGTGCTTTTGTAGTTTCTTCCTGTTGCATTCCTATTCAGCATTCCTCCACAGTTTGGAGGGTACCTTTTTGAGTGCTTGTCTATTCATACTGAAGTCCTAGGGCACATTCAGCACAACTGAATTAGGAAAACCATGCTGGTGTGTTGTGGGTTGTTTTGTAATTGCTTGTAGTGTGTAATTCCTATTCAGTCTCTTGTGTTAACTTACAGGAAAGGTACTGTTGGATAAAAATGTTATGTGGCCCTGTGTAATAAACACACAGTACAAATATAGCAATTAATCAAGAGATAGACTGTTAAGGTATATTGGAAAAATAAGAAACCTCAAAAGAATCCCATCAGCTGGGAAGAATGGAAGGGGTGGTGGTGGCGAGGAGGTGCCACTTCGTGAAGTTTTTTTCTTTAGGTTATTAAAAGAATTGGTTTTAATTAAAAGATCAAATGCAAGAATATCTTGATGGGAAATATACTTGCATTACTACAACAGATGTATAATAAAACACCAAGAGAAAAAGATGGTTGGTTGAACTGTGTGTGTGAATATATGTGAGTGTGTGTGTATATATGGAAAGCTGGGTATGGGTTATGTATTGTTTCAAGTCATCCAACTTTTTCCCTTCTCTAGTCCAGCAAGGCCTCTTGATCACATAAATACATTTTGTATTGTTTTTCCTTTCCCTTCAAAACCTAGAGATATATGGATTATAGTGTTGCCTTGTTGGGGCTACGTAAAAACAGAGGCTAGACAAAATTAAGAGAATAAAAATGGGTATATTTATTGAAGGGCCTTCAGGTACACTTTAGGCAGTCAAAGCCCCCAGGGGCTACACCCAAAATTGACCCCCAGGTCACGGGTTTTCATACTTTTATAAATTTGGTCCATTTGCATATCGGGGTTAGTTCTCCAATTACAGCCTCAGGTAATGAAGTCATTACCCCAATTTTGTTACCCCCGTAACCCACTGTTGCTTACATTTCTTGGGCCTGAGACAGTAACATGTCCTTGAGTTTCAGGCCTAGGGAGGATTTGTTTTGTCTGACCAGAATGGGAAAACAGTAGCTAACAGCCTATATGGAATTTTTAGAATTATACATGAAAGAATTACAGGATATGAAAATATAAAAGCTGAGATCCTAAGGCATCAGTAGTGTTGATGGGTATTTACAGCTTTCTCTTCTAAGTTTTACTGAAAAGACTTTTAAAATCTAAACTGTTTTGTATTAATTAAAATGTTAAAAATTTTTTAATATACAGAGTTTTCCATCTGATGAAGGTTGGCCATTCGCAAAGTACTTGGGAGCATGTGGAAGAATGGTGGCTGTCAACTACGTGGGAGAAGATCTGTGGAGTTACTTCAATGCTCCATGGGAGAAACGAGTGGATCTGGCCTGGCAATTAATGGAAATAGCTGAGCAACTGACAAATAATGACTTTGAATTTGCACTCTACCTCCTTGATGTCAGCTTTGACAACTTTGCGGTGGGACCGAGAGATGGGAAAGTTATCATTGTAGATGCAGAAAATGTTCTGGTAGCAGACAAAAGGTTGATCAGACAGAGTAAGTGTCTTCTTTCTTTCCCCTCACCCCATGTGTCTCACTTCTTTCTCTGCGATATTTGAAGTATGTGTGGTTGCTAAATACATATTTTGTTGGCTTTGCAACTAGACTACTAATTAACAAACTAATTAGCTTTCTTCTCCAATTAGACTACTAATTAACTTGACCAATTTGTCAATTTCATGAAGTGTTGAGCATACCTGGACACTTTCAAGTACTGTAAAGCTGCATAAAGGAAAAGGTGGGGGTGGGAAGAGAGGGTATTGGCACTGGGTGTGTTTGGACAGATGTACAGATAAGGAGCCTGGCTGTCTTGTCTACCTTAGCTAAGAGAGAGATCCCTTTTGTTTTCTCCAGGCGCTTTTGGAAGTCTTGAAATTCTACTTTCTGTGAATGACAAACTGGGTTAGTGCCTGCTTTGCCATAGTCCCATAGCCTGACTTTGGTTCAGCGGTTGTTGTTGGTTCTTTAATAATGGAACTGAAGGAATGGGTAATTCTAGTGGTGTTTCCAAATTCATTTTGTTTCTATCAACTGTAAAAGCTCAAAGCAGTTGGCAGCAGGAGAGGTGTTTGACAAAGTGGCATCACATAGGTTTGTATTAGTTTTGAGCTTATAAGGAAAACTTAAAGACCTAAGAGCTGGAGACACTGAACATGAGACCCTGGATTCTGCAAAGTTCGTGGCAACAGGCCAAGTGATTCCAGTTTGCTTTGGGTGAATGGATTTATTAAGCTTTGCAGATAGGCTTCATATGTTGTGCTGCAGAATTAACTTTTAGATTGTTTTTCTATCCACACACTTTTCTAGAAGGAAGTGTGTTTTGGGGTTGTTCGGTTGTTTTCTTTTATTAGATTTATTATACATTCTCAAGCAGCTTAGATTAAAACTGTATGAGCCTTCCAAGGAAGCCTTTTAATGTGTTGGATATCCAGTACATTTACTTTAGAACTCTTTCCATTCCGTTTAGAACTCTTTCCCTCCCTCTTAAAATGATATTACTGAAAGCTTTCATTTTTGGAGCATGTCTGAATTGCTCCGGCAGAAAGATGTCCAGATGAACTCTGGAAATGTTGATATGGACGTGGAATAAGAGCGAGTAGCTCCTTGCAGAAGCTGAATGCTGGAAGTGTCACATCTGTTGTCCCAGCCAGGATTTTGGTGTGCGATTTATGATCTAACAACCAAGAACACAGAAAACAAATCAGGACACAAGAAAATTCTTAGTCTTTGTATAACTTGTATTGTGGTTGACATTTAATACTGGTTTTGTGAATCTTTTGGAAAGTTCCATTAGATAGCCTCTGTCCAGAATGATCAATATGCCTGTTTAGATATTTCAATGTGTACCTTCTGTCCAGTTGCACTTTACAATAATACCTAATTGTACTCTGTATGGGATATCATATTTGAGTTTGCTGAAGCCCTTTTTTCCCATTCTCCTTTGCTGGCTTTTTTTTCCACATTGAATTTGCTGTTAATTCTACAGATCTTACATCATATTTTTATAGTTTTAACTGTCATCCTTCAATACTCTTTTTTTTCTAAACTGTCTGTGTGCCGTGAATGAGAAAACCAATAGTCATCTCAGAGACTAGCCAAGTGCAGATTAATTTTTTTTTGTACCTCGCACTGCTAAGAGAGATCTGCAAAACTATGGGACTCCATGACAAGGACCTCTTCTCAAAGCTGGCAGTAGTCTGGAAACTTAAGATGGAAGTTTTCTAGCAATAAGTAGTAAGAACTTAGAGAGCTCATCCTTGGTAACCTTTTAAGTATTGTTTCTGCATGAGGTATTTTATGTAGATCAGGTTTTAAGTTAAAGAAAACAGCCAAGGAGAAAGATTTGTACTTGTACATGTACATAAATGCCGTTTGCTTTGCTGAATTTTACTTTCTTCAAAGATTATAAGTAATGCATCTGCTTTTTTATATTTTTTTTGGTTACTGCCATGTCAAAAGTAAGATTGAAGATAAAGTTTTAGAAGTTTATAGCAATTACTTTGCCATGTTGTTTTAGGCTTTAGTAGACCGCTTGCCAGCAGTAGTTTCCAGGGCAACTGGAGAAGCCGAATCTATGTTGCTAAATTAAATCATGTTGCTTGTTTGTTTTACTCCCAGCTTTGGCTGTGGATTGTTCTCTTGTACTCGCTCATGCTACATTTTTTCCTCTGGGTATGTGTGAATGTAGATTTCATGTGTTTCCTCTGCTGCTTTTTTTTGCTTCCTTCTCTTTGCTATCTATTTTGCTCTCTTTCTTTCTTTCTTTCCCTCATTTTTTGTTTTGTCAGGACCATTTCAGCAGAAGGATGTATCAAACTGTCAGATGCAGTTTTAGGCTAGAACATTTCAGCGTTTATCTAAACAAAGTTGGTTTGTAGTTTAAATATTACCAGTTTGCTGTGTATTGAGCTTCTGATTGTATTCACACACACATATGCTCCTTCCTCCCCTCTCTTACTTGTTTTCCTGTCTCCTTATATTTCACAGATAAACCTGAGAACTGGGATGTGTGGTACGAAAGCAAGTTTGATGACTGTGATAAAGAAGCTTGTCTGTCCTTCTCTAAAGAGATTCTTTGTGCTCGTGTCACTGTGGACCACAACTATTACGCCATTTGTCAGAACCTTTTATCCAGACATGCCACGTGGCGTGGCACTTCGGGGGGGCTCCTCCACGACCCCCCAGCTGAGATTGCCAAAGACGGGCGCCTGGAGGCCCTGCTGGACGAGTGTGCCAACCCAAAGAAGAGATATGGTCGATTCCAAGCTGCCAAGGAACTCCGGGAATACCTTGCACAACTGAGCAACAACGTGAGGTAGTCCACAGTGAAATTCTTCTGCAGCAGTGGCTAAAACACTATTGCAAAGACACATAGCAAAAAGAAGTCTTGGACTCGTGTGTTAAAAGGAGAGAATAAAAAACCTTAGTTTATCAGTTTTCTAAATACTGTAAAAATAGAATTTTATGGTGTTACAATGTTCCTTTGCAAACAAACAAGGTACTTACTGAATTAAAACTTGAGCTACTATTGACTGTCCTCCCTAACTGTTTAAAAGGGAGTAGGTCACAAAAGACTGTGATAGCTTAATTGACAGCTTGTGTGTCAAAGGGTACTTTACATAAAACTGCATTAGTGTCACAGTTTTGTGAAACTGATGTTCTTACTTGGAAAGTCAAGTTAGACTGGTGGCCTGTTTTAAAGGCCTTTTTCCTGACATCATTGTCTCATTTTTGTGTTTGTTTAAACACCTTGAAGTGGCATTTGCATCCAGGTAAATCTAGGTGTCTGCATTGTTTCAAACTGAACAGGCTTTCATGTCAATGCTGTGCAGAACATTCCTACTGTGAGTGCAGGATTCCCAAGTGTACTGTCTAATTTTAGGGGGTTTTACACTGTATTTTATTCTGCTTAGACATTGTGGTTTGTTTTTTTAAGATCATCATAAACTCAAATCTCACTTGAACTAACATTCATTTAATGTCTTCTGTGGTTCTGCCGTTGGAAATATCACTTAATGTAACTCTTGTACAAACTTACCTTTCATGCCAGTATATACCCATGGCTGTTTAACAGGAAATCATGGTATGAGCAAACTCTTATTTTTAACAGGGATAATTTGAAAATTGGAAAGACACTACGATAAAAAGATAGGTATTAATTTAAATTGGGGATAGAAGATTGACTAAAAATTAAAAATCACTAGTCTGGTGTAGTTAAGCATAAACCAAAGAAAATGGTTTTGTTTATTAGTTTTTGAACATATATTAAACAAAAAATGCTATGCTGTAGTGAAGCTAAGAATTTTCAAAATTCAGACTGATGGTCCTAGGTTACTTTCTGAAGAACTTCTAAAACTGTGTACTTATGCTAGAGAAAACACTAATTTGAGTAATAGTGTCAAGCAAGTTAGCAGTTTGTTTTACATCCTGCCCAAGTGTGTTGAATGGAATTTCCTGAATATTCATCTTTTGGTTTACCAGTAAGCTGTACTCACTCTAGGTACCTTTTCTTGAACTAAGTTTGACTATTCCCAATGCAGTTGAAATTGACTTGTTGAGGTTTGTGTAAATATGGAGTTGTTCTCATAAATTACAGTTTTTATGAAAGCCTCAATTACTGCTACAAGAACTCACTTGAAAGCTTACTCCTCAGTTTTTGGTTTTGTTTATTTTTTACAACTACTATGCTTCATTTTCCTGAAATCTTGCTCATACAAAGATACTCTTAGGAAATGTGCGCATATTACTTCTTATAACAGTAATGAAGGAAACTAATATTTCTTAAATGTGTGTGTAAAACACTATTTTGTACAAGCTAAACATAATTCCTAGCAAGGTAATGTGTGCTACTTCAAAGAGCAGAGCTGCTCTGCCTCCTGTACTGCGTCAAAGCCTGATGGAAATTGTTCTGCAGTTGAGGGAAATGGCAAACTCACTGACTTGCCCTTCTTTCTCAAAGCTCGGAGTGGAGCTATGCAGAGATGCAGAGTGCTCTTTGATTTCTTAGGTCACTATATTTTGAGGACACGGTTTAATGGTGAACATGGTGGTGGTGCTGGGTTGTTGATTGGAATTGATGATCTTAAAGGTCTTTGCCAACTTTAAAGATGCTATGATTAAGGAAATTTTAGAATTGGAAATTCTCACTCTTACATCATCGTTGCCACTGTAGTCTTAATTTGTTCCCAGTCCCTTGTCTTGTTTTCTGAAGTTAGAATGTCCAGTGCAGCTTTTAATTTTAATTTCTCCCCTCATTTGAACAGTTTTGTGCTTGTTCCAGCACAAGCTGTTGGAGAAGTTTTATGTAATTTTTCTTCATAAAATCCACTTATTTGAAGAAAACACACTAACCCTCAGACTAGGTACTACCACCCTACCATAAAAGCCTTGACTTACCACTACAGTTGATTTTTTTTAAACATCTACCATATTTCCCAAAGAGAGAGTGGAGTATGATTGTTGAAGTTGTGAAAGAAACAAACACTGCCAGTTTTGGTTACTACTTGAGACAGTTCTGTAACTGTCAGAATGTTCTGCTAGATTTTGTTTGGGGTTTAGTCCCTCCAGAAACAAGTTACTAAAGCCGCTTGTAAAAGGAACTTGGAAGTGAAAAGAAAACAAACCCCAAGAACCCCCACTACAACAAAAACGCTACAGGGAAAAACATTGTGGAGAGCAATAAATCTTGTTCCATTTGCACCTGTCAGATATTTATTGTACAATAACAATTTATATTTTTAGTCATTACCCATTATTATTGATGAACATGGTGAAATATTTTTGAATGAGATGTTTGGGGTTTGTATGTGCATTAAAATTGTCCTTTTGTACTGTAAGTTACTGTTTGTTTGGAATATTTTATCAAAATTGTCTCCCTGTGCCTTTATATTACAAGAAAGTTGTTTCTGCAACTTCTAATGATATTAATAAAGAATACTTTAAGAACCTCATCTCAGCTATTCATTTTCAGATCAGTAAGTCTTTTAGGATTAACTGAGTCTTCCAGGATTGTCTTAGTCTAGCATGCATTAAAATATACATAGAACTGGTTTTTGTAGTGTTCCAGAATGCACCATCAGCAGAAGTGGAGATTTTTGGTAGTTTCACATATTAAAAAATTTGTTTACTGTTAAAAATTAATTTTCATTTTCCCTGGGCGAAGAAGAACCTACCTTCTCCATCAGGAGAGGGCATAGAAAAATATGACCAGAATTCTGAGGAAGAAAACTGGGGGAATATTGCCTGGGAATTGAATGAAGGGAAACTTGCTGACTTCAGTGCCTCACAGCAGAAAATTAGTATACCAATACTGGGCCTAATGATTCCACTTCTTGTAGAATATTGGGAGCAATTCTAATTGTTTATTTAGATACACTCATTTGAGAAAGTATGTGTAGAGATGGCTGAGCTTAGCACACTCCTGCTCGCTTTCCCAAGGGTAAATTTGGAGCTCTGGAGAAAAGCAGATTTAGTTGTCAACAACTTTTAAGAGTTGCTCTCTTCTTTATCGACAGCCAGCACACTTTGTGAGGAGTGGAGTTTGTACAGTGAGCGCACACACAGGAATATGGCAAAGCACACTCTGGGTTTTCGTCTTGAAATTCACATCCTACTTTTTATCCAGTTCTAATATGAATCAATATACTTTAAAAAAAGGTCTCATTTAATTTGCTTGCTGTTTTGTATAATCAAAATATGTAAACACCTGGCAGCTCTCAATTTGTTTTAGAAAAAGGTGAGGCTTGACAAAGGTTAGGAAAACGCATTCCTTTCTCAGTCCACCTTCTTACATTCTTTGACTTAGATGTTCTTGGTTGTGTTTATTTTTGTTGTTGGTGATGTTTTTTTTAAAAACTTCCTAGTTTACAAAGGAGGAGGACTTGCCAGGGAAGATAAAGCCAGTTTAATAGCTATCCCTTCAGCTGTTTGCCTTCCTGTCCTTCTCAGCTGTGCATACTTTTGCAGTTCTCCCCAGTCTCTCTTGTAGATACTCTCAGCAGTCCATTACAATATTTTCCCAATTACTTTTCTAATTATTTTTTTCCCCAAAGGCATTATACAAAACTTCATATTAGGGTTATTGCTAACATCTTCCTAGAAGAGGTGGTATTTTGTCTCTGCCAAACAGTAAAATTATGCATACATATGTTATTAAATTATGTTTGTCTTTGATCTTTATATATCCTGTTTATTTTCAGCATAATTCATCACTATTACAGTGTAAATAGACTGGATTTGCTTTCTGCTGGCATTGTCTTTTTTCCTAAATAGTTAATTGGCAATTGAAATAGAAGTATTAGAGTCGCCTCATTCCCCGTTCCTTTCAAGGAAGGTGGGTTTTGGGTAAAAAGCTGGCTAGTGGAAGTGTGGTGGTGGTCACTGTTTGAAATCTGAAAACACTATGGAAGTACAGACCAGCCTTGAGTGTTACACGGCACATACTTGCTGTGATGTGCACCTGTTCCAGGACCAAATATGTTATCAGAAATGCTTTTTATCAGTTTTGTAGAAATTCTTTGCTTGAGGACACAGCTGTCGGAATTTATCAAGGTTTGTCATGTCATGACTGCATTATCCAGGTGCTTGGCCAGC
The DNA here is from genome assembly GCA_013398115.1 of Falcunculus frontatus. Classification (NCBI taxonomy): domain Eukaryota; kingdom Metazoa; phylum Chordata; class Aves; order Passeriformes; genus Falcunculus; species Falcunculus frontatus. Next base: position 2,035,723 of record VZRV01000506.1, on the reverse strand, counting down.
AAGTGCAGTAGGAAGGAGACGAAAGCTGAGGAGGTCTCTGTGCCCTGATCAGGGCCTCTCTCCCCTGGCACTGCCCTCTGCTCCTTTGGGGTTGTGGTTGCCCTACAGCTCCCTTCAGTGCAGGGCTCAACAGGCTGCAGCAAAAGCCTCTGCATCCCTGGTGTGTGCATGTCTGAGATCTGCCTCAGCCTGGAGTGGGACTTGTCTCCTCCACTGAACCACTGAACATCTTCAGTGTGTTTATGCTCAATTAGCAGTTCCAATTTATATTTGTTTGGGCTTGGAAGACATTTGGTGTGCACGTGGGTAAGAGCTGCTGGCAAGGAACCTGGTTCATGTGCATCAACATGGCTCTGCCACCAAACCAGCACCTGGAAGCAGTAATTGGATTGAGAGATTCATTTGGATCTGCCTTACTCCTTCCAAACAGGTTTAATGTAAACCCAGGCTCTGAGAGCTACATGTGTTCTTCACTAGGCAGAATGAGGACCCTGCCTTTTGACTGAGCTTCCTCAGAGTTAAGTTTATATATTATTTATCATTAGTGTTTGCTAATGTCATACTCAAATTTTATCTGTATATAGAAGTGTATATACATGTATATACCATATATGTGTATTTAGCATAAGCTGCTACTGCAGAATTCAGATTGGTCTTGAGGTTCTCAACTAATGATGTTTCACTCGAAGTGTTTTACTCGTGGAAAGTCTGATAACATTATTTCCCTACCTTGTTGTCTATATCTGTGTGATTGTTCGTTAGATCTGATGTCTTAAGGACCTAAAAACTGATCTGTAACCAGCTATTATTTGGAACAAACTAATGATCTTCCTAGTCTTATTTTAAGTTATTTTCAAATTTAAATTTTTTATTTGCAATGTGATAGCTGAGCTTATATGGCACTGTTGCATTTATATTTTGATGCCTCACTGAAAAGGAACTGTGGTTTCTGGTTGTTTTGGTAGTTACAAAGGTGTTTTGATTTGGAAATCTACTCTTACAGACTTTCAGATGTTTTGTTAGTACTGTGAGAGAAAGACTGCAGCTCTGGCTTTTAGACATCCAGCGTTCCTCAGCAGAGTCCATCGTAGGAAGTCTGAAATGCTCCCACAAGTACCACATCTCTTGTAATTCACTAGATGCAGAATTGAGGCAGTCTGTATCTTATGATGCCTGGATTTTTGAGACATGAGAAACTAACCCATCTCCCTTAAGGCAAAAGCATTCTGAAAAGGAGAAAATACATTCTTATAGGTGATTTTGTGTTATATCTTTCTTTTTTTTAAATTATTCTGTACTTGTATGGAGTTCAACTGATGACATTTTCTGAGATGAATCTAATTATGCTGCCTTTCTAATGTTAAAATCTTGCAAAACTCACCTTTTAGCAATTTGTATTAGTGCCTTTCAAATAGAATTTTTAATTATAATGTGATGTATTTCCATAAATAAGCAGTTAATTACAAAGAGTTTTGTCAAGTGTAACCACATTTTTTATATTATGATTGTTTCCATGTGCTTTTTCCTGTATTTGGGCTAGCACTTTGTTCTGTACACTAAACTTTGCCCACCAAAACCATCACTAGTATCACACTTGGATTTACCCAGGAGTCACTCTTCCTGTCTGCTATCACTAAAATTGGTGTGTAGCAAAGACACAATTGCAGTTACACATGGAGCAGTGTCTATTCCTGATCTCTAGCACAGCTATTTAGTGGTAGATCATCAGAACTTCTCTATTCTACAGACAAATAAACAAAGTGCTGCACTGTTTGGGTTCCAGTTCACGAGCCACAGTCTGAGGTATGTTGGTGTGAATCGAAAGTAGCTGGTAAGGTTAGAGTAAGTGGGTTATTGAAAAATATACAAAAGCAATGGGTTTGAAGTTAAACTCTCACTTCACATGCATTGCAGGCAGAGTGAACCATGTTTAAAATAACCCACACATTGGAAAGTCATCCAGAGAGAAGAGCTTTTGTTCCCATGAGCTACACATGGCAATTTGCATGTGGTATACAATGATACCAGCATATGAATTGCAGGAAGAGCAGGTATTGGGGGGTCAGGATCTGTTTTTAAGATTTATTTGTGCTTAATATTTAGCAAAAAGAAAAGAAGTATAATTAGAAGACCGTGAACCGGGGTAAGAGTTTTTTCTTCCAAAGCAGAAACAATGAAGGGAGGATGTTTGCTGGAATAGCACCTCAGTCCAGGCAGCTGGCAGATGTCTGCAGAAGGAAATCTGTTCAGCAGCCCATGATCATCCTGTGTTCCATGCAGATGTTCATTTTTTGTTCTACTGATTTCATTTTGGTAGCTGTTTTCTGCTTTGCATTCAAGAGCCAGAATGAATTTGACTTCTGCTTTTCCTTACCTAGTGGCAAAGGAGCCTCATGCCAAGGGTTGGTGGGTGCTGGTGGCTCTTGTGCAGCATGCTGCAGGAAGGGGCACAGGGCTTCACCTCCACAGCCCTCCAGACTGCAAAGGCCTTGGGGGAAATTATTTCCTGGTTCAGGCTGATGTGAAGTAGTAGCTTGCAAAAGGAAGCTTTGGGGCAGCTTATCAGGTACCAGTGCACCTTGTCAGGTACCAGTTACAAAGAAAATGGTGTTTAACTGTGGGATAGCCACGTGTCTTGACAATTCTTTTGCAGTTCCTGTAGCTGGACTGAGCCCAGTTTCCAGGGAACTTTTTCTCCACCAGTATCTGACTGTCAGGGAATGTAATTCACAGTGGCTGAAAGGTATGGTCAGATGATTCCCCTAAAGGCAAATCACTTCAGAGTATTCAGACCATATGTTTGTAATTCAAATATCTGTGTTATTTGATGTTATATTTATTGAAGCCTATTCTTCTCTAAGCTTTTGTTAAGGCCTCTAGATTCTTGCTAGTTGTCCTACTTACAGGCAGCTAAGTAGCCCTTAATGTTTGTAGCAAGCCACAGGGGAAAACAAGAACAGCCTACCAATGCCTTTTGTATTTTGGATAGATGTCTGAGGTGTCAGAAGTGCTTTGAAATAATTTGGTCTCTTAAGCAAAATGTTTCATGCATTCAAGGGCTTCAAAACCAAGCAATGTTCCTAAAATTTATTTATTTTATATATTCAGTACAGTTTTGGGGTCAAAATGTTCACACGTACCCTTTGTATTCATCCTGGTTGTACATCTGCAGGTATTTTTCCCAGTGTGTTTGGGAACATTTTAATACTTACAGACCACATTTCAAAGCTGAATGGAATCTGGTAGCATTTACCTTACTTGCTGAATATGCTAAAATCCAGTAATATTTAACTGCTTTGATAGTGTAAATTCCAGACTATAGCCTCTTAACTGCCAACTTGTTTTCCTAGTGAAAAAAGATGGAATAAAAGAACATGTGCATTAACTGCTGGTTGAATTGTACAAAAGGCTGTGGTAAACCCTCACTTCTATCTGCTGTGCATAAGGTCTCTATACTATATATTCAATACAGTACTGTGTGATAATCTTTTCATTACAGTTAGCCCATGTACAACAATAAGATTTTTGTAAAAAAAAAGATTTTGATACCGCCTTGGTTTGCAGTGGAATAAAGCAGTGCCTGGAGAAATTAAAAAGGAAAAAAAAGACAAAGGAAAAAGAATCTGCTCAATTTGAGTATTGGTGTGGCCGTGGATGGATCAGCAATTGTTGTGGGAGAAGGTGACATTAAAACAAACCTGGTGAGCACTGGAAGCTGCTGCTGGAGTTCACCAGCTGAACTGCTGCCTTGTTGTCCTGTCCACAGGCATCCTGGCTGTAGAGAACGAGGGAATCTCTTACCACTTCACAATTCAGCAAGGAAAGGGTGAGCTTCCAGCAGTGAAGGACACAAAAGAAATCACTGCAGTTGTTGTACAACGTGAGGATTTTAAGTAGACTGTTCTAGGCCAAGTCTTTCCCTGAAGGGAACTCTTGGGAGTTGCTGAAGCCGTGTAAGGCTGCTAAGCAATCCTTTTGGGTGAGTGAAGTGCCACACTCGAGGCTTTAAAGTGTGGCTCAGCTGTGAAAATCTCTCACAGAGGACTGAATGTTCAAGATTTGTGCTGCAATGTCTATATACTTCTTTATTTTTGAAGAATGAAGCAGGAAGTGTTTCCAAGCCCAGTAGGAAAGGCATAATAATCTCCCATCTGGTTTCCTTTGCACATTCTGGGTTTCACAGAAGGAAAATACAGGTGTGTGGGCTCAGAGCAGTCCAGGAGTCCTCTGAGAAGAGGGCTTGAAAATATCTTGTGGTTTATTGTAACAAGTAAGTCGAAGTGCAGGAGAGAGGCTGAGAAGTGGCAAAGAATTGGTGAATCCTGAAATGTAAACCACATGGAAAATCCGGACTACGATTCTGATTTTCAGAAAATGTTTTGCTTCTTCCCCACCCTTCTCCCAGGTCAGGTGTACACAGTTTTCTTCAGCTTTTAAATCCAGATGTACAATGCTGTGAAGTGAATGCATTTATGTGCTGTGCCGTAATAAGATAATATTTGCCTGTACAGAGTTTCATAATGCAAACCTCTGTGGGAAAAGGTGCCTCAAGAGTTCCAGCAGTAACTTTGCCTTGTTCTGTTTTGGGAAAAAGATAAATGTTTGTGCTCTTGATTCCATTTACTCCAGCGCTTTCCTGTCAGCTTGAAAGGATCAGGGGAGTTCTGTCCTATTGGAACTGCTTTTGGAAGATTGAGATTTGAACACTGTAATCTTCCCTATACCACAGTGCTGAATGGATTCAGCAAAGCACTTAAACACACACTTTCAACTGAAGTTTAAATGAAGTTGCACAGAATGCAGTTTACATTTGTGTTTGTTTAAAATGTGTTTGAGGACCATTAGCACATTCATCCTTTCAGGAAACCTATATTAGACACCAGAGGAAATTGATTACATCCAGTTTTTATGTAACCTTAACATGCACTGGGATTGCTGTCCACTGGTTTTTGGGTTTAATGATAAGAATAGAAAATTAAAAAGAAGCAAAATATTTAGGAAACTATTATTATGACTGCATCAAGCTAACCATGCAAGTAAAAGGCTTTAATAAAAGTGAAAAGAATATGCTCTGTAAATTTTAGAATCTATATGTTACATTTTCAGTTGTTAAATATCCAGAAGCTGGTAGTACCATTCAGTTTTGCTTCTCTGCTAACTTAAGTCTATAATCAGACAAACACTTAAAGAAAGATTGATTTCCAACTTCCTCTTACAGTTGGAGTAATATTTGACTGAAGGGAGGCACCAAATTGAGTAGACTGTTTTAACAGAATACATCATCCTTTTCACATATTTGTAGCACCTTCTCAGTTAGGAAAGAGCTCCTGTATCTATGAAATAAACTTGCAGAGGAGGAGAACATCTCCTTAGCAGGTGCTGTAGGGCTGTTCTTCCTTGGTTTACAAAGGAGTCATAAATGTATTGGTTCAATTTTTTGAAACCGTCTTTTGAGTAGTTATTGTAAAATTTTAACCTTAGTGAAACTAAAACTTGTTTTAGCTTGGTATGATAGCAGTCATTTTTTAAAATGTTAGCTTCATTGAGGGTGCGTCTCAGTATCACCTCTTAACTAAGTTCTTATACTCTGGTCCTTCCATATATAATGGAGAGGCTCTCTCAGACAGTGATTTAAAACCTACTTCTAGAAATATAAATTATTCAATATTACCTAAAAAAAAGAAAATAAGTTAAAAAGTGAAACAATAATATTCAGGAAATTCTGCTAAAGGAGTAGAAAAAGCAAAAATGCTGGTGCATGGATATCAAATTTAATGCCATGGATTGTCTGACTTAAGAGATATATATGAATGTGGGACTGTCATTTAATATTTCTCAAATGAAATTGAAAAGGTAAAAAGTTAAAAGTGATTGTTCTAGTAGTGTGTGCATAGGACAGCTGGCTAAAATTGAAAAAGGTGCTTCAGCATTTTGAACTTCGAAGATGAATGTTTCCTGAAATGTCACAGTTCCACTACATATGGCTCATAACCTTTAAATGTGGTTACAGTAAACCAAAATGTTTTCAGATTCAACACACAAATCCTTGATGAGAGATGTGCAGAGCAGTTGTTTTCTCTGAGCATTCATACATGGTCACTGGGGTTTCCACGGGTCTGTTCCACAGAGAAACTCTGCCTTTTAGCAGGTAAACACAGATTTTTTTTTTTCCCCCTAAAGAAACTGAGAAAAATCCATCTACAAAGCAGCTCCGTACAATCTGCAGTGCTACCTCCTTATTTCTGTTAAACTTTCAAGAGCTAAGGAACCATTTTACAATGCTGCCATAAAACTTTGCCTTTATTTGTTTGTAGTTTTTTCCAAACATCGCTGGTGAACATTGTCGGTGAAAGCTGCATGTTTTCACCCAAGTGCCATCTGGAGCTGTCCATCTTTCAACCTGACTGTTTAAAAATGAGGAGATTCAGCCAAGAAATCTGTTTTCTCTGTTGTTTTGAAAATTCCTGCATAGTATGTGCTAGCCTGCATATCCCCAACCTTCCTCAGTATTTTGGAAGAGTGGCTTTTCTGATGGGTTTATTATTTGCCAAGTGTTCTCTGTGCATATATAGGTCATTGCATAACGTGGCACTGAAGCTGTATTGCTTTGGGGGGACAGAAGCATTTCCAGAAATATTTTTAAAAGAACAAATTGTTCAGAGGTGGAAATTTACCAGCAGTTGGATTCCTCTGCCCCTATGACTCTTACTCTATAAACTGCGATAACCATTTCTGAGGGAGGAAGGAAGTTGAATGCGGAAACATTTGTGCTAAATGTCCAGTGGCTTTGGCACCTGAGCAGTGAAGTCTCATAATATGAATAGACCTAGACTGGTGGAGAGAACAGGGAGAGCACAAGAGATCTCCTGGGTTGACATGAAGACATTTTAATAGGTGGAGGAAAAGCCTCAGTGACACAAAGGGAGTCACCCACCATGTCCCACCAGCCAGTCCCTGAGCAGCAGCTGCCTTGGCAAGGCACCCCCAGCTCCTCCCTGTGCCCCAATGGTGCTGGGGCTGTGGGGTGTCCCTGACTGTTCCCTCCCAGCCTGCTGCTCACCCTCACCCTGCTTCCTGGGGGACACAGTGGGGACTGGAGAAAGCCTTGCCAGGATGCCAGCAGTGCTCAGCACCGGCTGGAGCACTGGTGCATTACCCAGCCTGGTCTAGTCACAACCCCAAAGCTCAGCATGGCATTGGCTACCATGAAACATTAACCCAGGCCTAGCCAAAGCCAGTACTAAATTAATCCAGGTGGAACTGTGGAAGAGAGACTCACAAAGGCAGCTGTTACAAGTGAAAATGTGTTAATTTCAACAATTTATGCTTAGTTTAATTCTCTTGGATTTTGGGGGTGATATTGTCCTGTTAGGAGGGTTGATAAATGAGCTCAGATGATGAGTGGTTTATTGAACATGACCTAATTATAATGAGGGGAATGGGAAATATTTTCTGATGGGCTCAGAAAGCCTCTGTGGGAAAGAACTACCCAAGGTTATCTTGGCGTGGCAGGAGAGGATGAATGGAAGTTAACTCTTGAGAGACTGGTTCAGGCCCTTGGGCATTTGGATGACGGGTGCTATACAGAAACCCAGATAGAACAGCTCAGCTGTGTTTGAACTGATTGAAGGATTAAATCCCCTTCAGAGCAGCAGCATGATTTTGAGTTTCTTTGGAGTGCCCTGCCGTGAGTGAGTTTATATCTCTCAGACAGACAGATAAATTAGTGCCCACAGTAGTTTTCTCAACTGGATTTGAGTCTGTAGCAGTTCAGATTCCCTCCACAGAAATGATCAATTACCCATTACCTCAGGAACCCCAAAGGACTGTGCTGTTTTTGAACATGAGGTTCCATGGGCTGCACAGTTCAGTACTTATTCCAAATACCCTGAAATATGCCAGTAATCAGTGGTGGAGGATGTGATCTTCCACTGAGTCCCACACATGATACACATTTCCTACTGGCTGCATGATAATAAAACTAATGGCAAATGGCCCCAAAGCCCTGGAAGCTGGACCAAGGGAGGTGTGAAAAGCAGTGGCTGTTTTGGGGCTCTTTGGCTGCTGGCTCTGAGGGTGTAACAGGGCTGAGGAGCTGCAGGAAAGGAGCATGAGAGACTTTCAGTAAAAGTGTTGCTTGGTTTTTCTGGCCTCTATTGTTTATCAGCTAAAGCTGAAAAACCTATAATCGCCCAAAGGAATTACAGTCTTAGTCTTAAGCTCTCAAGATCTCTTGGTTTAGAAGCTTTTCAACTGATTTCAAGAGTGTGACTGGGAGAAATAATATAATACATAAGAGACTATAATTCTGGAGTCATTTGGGGAAGAGAATACAGCGAAATTGGTTGCAAATATCCCCCTCCTTTATTTTTTTAAGAATACAGTGTTCATAATACCTTGACTTTTAAACTGTAGAATTGTTATTACTGTAAGCATCACTAACATGGCAAACAAATACACTTTTTCTTTTTGTCCTGATTTTATAATAATGATATAGTTATAACAAAACCAATTGCACAGAATAACTGCAGATTCTGAAAAGAATTTTGATCATTGTTAATATTTTGAAAAGCAAAAGCTGGAATTTCCGGAGAGCTGCATTGTAAATTCTCACAAAAGGGTGTTTAATTTATCAATTATGGACATTTTAAAGCTCCTATAGACCTGTATTTGAATGAATTTCTAGAAGCTACTGTATTATCATTATGATTACTATAATGTTACTGTGATGGCTTGATTTCTGTGTCACAAAACTTTGGTTTCGATAGTTGCCCATGTAAGATCATATGAAATTAAATGGCAATTTAAAAATTGATTCTGATAATTTTAAATATGGATTTAAGAAAAGTAAGGCTGGAAGAAGTGCTAAAGACAAAATTCCAAAAGCGTTCTTATTGTGGAGCACAACATTTAATCTTTCTCAAATTTTTTTTTTATATTAATCGACTGGAAAATATATTTTTTTTAGCTAAGAGAAACAAGTTGTTTCTTAAGGTCTTAAGTGAATTAAACATATTTGCTCTGGACTGTGTTGTACCCTCAGCTCCCTGAAGCTGGTTTCCCTTGTTTTCCATGCCCCCCCCAGGGCAAGAACATAGTGCTGGGGTTTGGAGAGAAGACTGCTGACCCTCCAATGGCTGCTGACAAGCAAATATCTTTAGTTTTTGATTCTGCTAATCTTCCCTTTTGGGATTTACTAATTTGGGTCTCTCTTCTCTACAAGCCCAAGTTGATAAGAAACCTTGAGAAGTTAAGTTTGAAGCCACAGCTCCTCTACAAAATAAAAATCACTGTTCTCCCATCAAGTATGGATAGGATGGCCCAGTGCTGTATTTGGTTGACAGTTTGCATTTTGCCTGAGCTTTAGGTTTCTTATGACATCTAGGGAACCAAATGTTATCCTCTGTTATTTTAGTGAACTGACTTAAAATATATTCATTTAGCCTCATGGGGAGATTAAAGCTCAGTGTGTTTTAACTGGACATTATTTCTATTCAAACAGCAGGGAAGCTCAAATATTTTAGTTAGCATTTGGAGCAATATTTCTGTCTTTTCTTCTGATACTTTGATTTTTTTCTTACCATAGATCTGTAAATATTTTTTTTCTCTGAACAGGTAAGTAGTTTGGGGTAATATGTTAGAATAGATTTGCCTCCCCTACTGTCTAAAATGACTTCTTCATGATCCTGTGTTAGAAGTGTTACAGCCTCTCCTCTGCAAAAAGCACATTCTGTAAGAAGTTATTAACAGTAGGAAATTAAGCTAAGGTGCCAAATAACCGAAGTGTACTTTTCACAGTAATGAGTAACCTGTGCTTCTTTTCCTAATGCCTTGACTAAAAAGGTTTGTTTAGTGTGTGTGCTTCACACTGTAATACAGTGCTTCATTTCCCTCATAATTTCTGGAGCTGGGAGCTGAAGTAATGGTTTTCTGGGCCTTAGCACACTGCTTGATCTTGCAAAGTCTATTTCATGCTCTGCTAGATCCTAATGGAGATTGTTGGTAATGAGATAACATTTATTTATATAAAAGGAAATTTACTGCCAACTGCCTAAAACTTACAAGCAATTGCAGTCATGAGTTAAGTTTTTAGTTTATTTTATCAGTATGTAAGGAAATATACAGACATCACAGTCTCAACTCCCTAAAATGCCCAAAATACTATATAGGTCAGGGTACCAAGACACAGTCTCTTTGCAAACTTTTAAATGAGGTAGTATATTAATGGTTCTGTTGGAGATACATTTATGTCTGGATCTTCTCCTTCCCAAGCAATTAAATAATTTGGCAATAAATGTTACACCTCATTCAGTGAAATCAGATATTATGTGCATCTGTTAATGTAATCAATCTTAGAGCTGAAGCATGTACAAAAAGGTAGGAACTTGTGCAGCTGCTCTTGAGAGGCTTTGAGGGTGACCTTGGTATCAGCTGTGCTAATGGCATTTCTAGCAGAGCCTCTGCAGGAGCCTTTTGCCTAGAGCCACACTGTGAGTTATCCCTGCATTGGAGATTGCATAATTGTTCAAGAGAAGAGGGGAAAAATTGCCATTCTAAATTCCCAAGTGAGATCTACAGCACACCAGTGAAGGCTGAATGGGTAAGTCTAGCATGGCAATAGAGATGCTGTGCAAACCAAAGAGAATCGAAAGATCATTCCCTCCCAAGAGCTCATGAGCAGTGCTCACCATCTCGGCTTTGACTTATGGGATGTGTCCTTCAAGTGTGCACACAGAGCTTGATTTTCAAATGGTGGTGATGTGGATGCCCCATTTCAGGTATTTTGAGGAGGTTTTGTTTAGATATTGCTCATTTTTGGGTGGTGAATATTTTCTAGTCAGAGAGATTTCTGATTTGAGAATCAAAATTTCATTCCTTTTGCAATCATGAAACAAATTATAAACAATGAAACATTCAAAAATCTGTCAGCTTGTGTATGCTTTCACAGTAGGGGGGAAAGAATATTGAGAAAGATCTCTCTGTTGCTCACTAGGTTAGTAATTGGATTATATATTGATTTGAAGTTCAATTCTGTATCTGTAGAACAGAGTAATGTAATGAGTTCAGAGGTTTCATGAGTTCAAGTTTGAAGTAGTGAAGCCATGGCTTAATTTTGTAGGTCATATCAAATCTGTGCCAATTATTCTTTAGGGGATGGCACATTATGCGTGCACCTACCACTTTTAAAGGCTAAAGACTCTTAAAAATGTCTATTAGCTCTGTTTTAATAAAACCTTCATATCCCAAGTGTTGGAGACACTGATGATTAAGATTTCAAGTGTAGTGGCCTCAGGCATTGTATCTAACTTTCAGAAACCTTTCCAAGTTATCTAAAATAATAACAACTTCTTTTTACTTTCTTTTTAAAAAATTCAGGATCTCAGGGCTTTCTAAGGCTATGAAGTTGGCAGACGTTACTGCACAGGAAAGTTTATTGAGCAATTTAAGTTTTACAATCAAAGGTTATTAGATGGCTTAAGATATGCGTGTTACCTTTTAATTTGAATTTCTACAATGCACAACCAATGTGGAAAATGTTTTTTAAGAGATTGAAAGAGAAAGTTTTTAACAGTAAGAGGGTGGGGCAAAAACTGGCAAGCTTTGCCAGTGTTATGGGAGGTGAGATTTTAAGTTTTTCAGCTTTCGGGTTTTGCTTTGTCTTGTTCTTTGTAAATGGTGTTAGGTTGAAGCTACGGAGTTTTGTTTTATTTTGTTTTTCCTGGAGAGAGCATTTGTTTTGGTTGGATTTTTTGGTCCCTGCTTGGTAAGTTAAGAGAGAGAGAAATTGTGCTTTCAATTATACTGATATGAATCTAGAATACCTAAATATTCATGTGCCATTAGTCTAGACTAGATGCGAAAGAAAACCAGAACCTAGCTACAGTGTTTGTTGATGAGTAGGATGGAGATGAGACTTTGGAGAGTAAGATCTTAATTCATGTCCCAATACTTCTGATATTAAATTCAGGTTTATGTTTTAGAAAAGATTTAAAATACTTGTTCAGGAAATAAGTGTAAGGAAAAGAATCCTCTTTGATCTGCATATGTGCTACTGGGAGAAGTACCTTTTTCTCCTTCCCTGCCTTGGTAGCTGTGAAAAGCCGATCAAACACAGAAGAAATTTTCCAGAAAGCAGCTGAGCCTGCACGTTCACCTCTCCCCTGCACACCCTCAGATCTGTAGTCCTGCCATCATCCTCACTCAGGCACTGGCAAACCTGCAGTTTTTTGGGCAGCCACTCCATGCAGCTGAACTGAAAACTCATGAGGAAAAACAAGCTTTCCAGCTCCAGGATTTCTGAATCAGCTCCATGAACCAGTTCACTTGGCAGTTACATTCTAGTTTTATTTTCATTGCTGGGAAAAACTCTGGGAGGGGTTGGGCAGGACTGGGGTGGGACACAGGACACTCCCGGAGCTGGCCTGAGTGGGCACGGATGGTCAGCTGGGAGCTTCATGTTATCTGTGATGGAGGATAGGTTAGTGATTCCTAAAGCCAGCCAGCAGCCTGTGCTCTGTGCCCAGAGTGGCTCTGGAAACAACATGTGGTTGGCACTCATTCCTGTCCCCAGAATGGCTTCTTCCATTGAGGGTAGGATTTTACACTGAGGATAGGATTTTACCCTGCATCAGGAAAAGCACAATTAAAACTGCATATCAGCTAAGTAGTTCACTTTTTCTGAAGGTAGGTTAATGCCAGAGCTGATTTATTTTGTGTTAGTTTTTCTTCTGAATTTATAAAAGGACAAGAAGTCTCTGTTCTCTGGGCATGTCAATCAACCAAATTAAAGCACAGAAAACTGATGAATAAACACTACAATCAGTGTAGAAAGAAAACAAGTAGCAATCACCCAATATCTCACTGAGTAACTGTGCAGAGCCAATGATCAACAGTAATGACCTGTCCCTGTGGCACAGTTGCCCTTCAGCACTTTTAAATCACAATACCCAAATCCCTCACAGCACATCCTTGGGTCAGACAATGGGCTACTTCAAGTCAGTAAGGCAAAGGCATAGTAAGTGCTGAAGTAGCTTATTTTTACAGAGCAGGGCTGGCCTTGGGGCATTAGCTGCTTTCAGCTGCCTCAGTGCTTTTGGGGGCCAGAGGCAGCCTCTCAGCAAGGCAGGTGGCAGATCTGACAGAGCTCAGGTCAGAAAGCCCACCTTGGAAAACTGCAGGTCTCTCCTGCTTGCTATGAAACACCCACTGAATGTGTTCATGTCACCCGCTCGCTTGCACTCTACAGAAATTCCCTCTGAGTTGCTGTCTTGTCCTATTTCATTCTGAAGATGGATATGTGCCCTGTCTTGAGGCTTGTAGAAGCTGACCAGACACTGCAGAAGGTAATGTGAATAGCATTTAATAAGTCATATGAAGAGGAGGTGTCATTTTGCTCACCAAAAACATGCATGACATTCTAAGCACATGGGGTCGCCAACAGAGGAAATGCCATGTGTCCTGCCTAAGAGGTACAGAGGTGCCACTGGCGTCACAGAAGCACTTAGGCTGTAGCTGAAACCCATTCTAGCATTGTAACAGCCAAGGCTCTCATCCACGCTTGTGGCTTTCGGAACAACAAATGACATTTGAGATTCTGAGTTTATTTTTCAGCATCACTGTGACAGAGCCATCATCACCATGACAGCCAGCCCCAGACAGCAGCACAAACCTGTCACAGCAGCAGAGACTGCACAGGCTCGATTTTGGGTGCCTGAAGGGGAGTGCTTCCCAAGGGTTACTCGCAGGACATTCTCCACTCTAATATCACCCAATGCTCCAGTATGGATCTAGGATACTACACTGACATTAAATTATTGCATTTCCAGCTTCAGCCAGATAAATAACTATTTACTTTCTGTGAGAAGCTGCTATTGTTAAATGGTTCCTGTATTCAACACTGCTTTGCAGAAAGTGCTTCACAGTAACAGATAACTAACTGTAAATCCATAAAACTATTCCTAATTTTCGTTCATTGAAGGTATTATAAACTGTAAATGAGTAATAATTTCTCATATATCTGGATTTTTTTTTTTATTTTAAGAAAGTGGCTTAAATAGAGTATAAAATCAGTAGGTCAGATCATACTGAAATGGTAGACTAACAGCTCTAGCAACTATGAAGGTGTTGCATTGTTTAAAATATTAAGTATATATTTTGTATCAGAAATAGGGGTTTTTCAAAGTAACAAAAGTTTCTATTTTAATTGGAATAGGAAAAAAAGAATTTTATGTGAGAAAGCATGTTCTAGGAACTACAGTACTTTGATCATTACACCTTTTACTAAAATACTGCATAATACAAGTTTCATTAATAAAAATTACATAATTAAAAAAAAAATCCATTTAGGTTGATTTTGAGCTCAGAAAAACCCACCAGTGCTGAGAAAGAGATGAAATTACAAAGCTGTATTGGAAAAGAACCAGTATGGTAAAATATTATTAACAATTATTTTAATCTACTATGCATCGCCAAGAACTGAGAGCTTGAGAGAAAGTTGTCACAAAGATGTGATGCAGCACAAGTAGTAGCTGAAATTGAGACTGTCAAACAAAAATCTGTGCAAACCAGAACTAAAATGACAGTTCTACAATGGTATCTGTGTGTGTGAAACCCAAATTGAAGGTTATGGATGAGCTTCAAACCAACAGATCTGGGACTGGTGTAATTATTGTGCTGAGCTATTACTGCAAACTCTTCATTCAGCTGAGCCTTCCAGGGTACCACACATAATGAAGTTTAGAGGCTCTTACTTAATTTAAAGCTGCTCATAGAGGTCGATGCCTCTTGGCAGTGCTGCCAAGTCTTGTTGAGCCTTAAAAGGGAGCAGCAGGCTTTAGGCTTGAGGTGTTAGATGTGGGTAACTTCAGTGAATTCTGATGGATTCAGAGGTGTTGTTGATGTGTAGAAGGAAAGTAGAATGATGGTGTCTCACGATGCCTGGGGATGTGAGCAGGTGAGGTACACACAGCCCAGCTGAGCAGGGGAATCTGGATGTTTGTGCATCTGAGGACAGTGCCCGACCCGGGTGCAGATGTGCAATGTCCCTCTGTTGCTACTTGGATTCAGTGCTCTTCCCCACGGTGCCTAGCATGGAATTTGGAGCATTTGATACACTGGGATATTTGGGCCTTTTATAATTCTTGTACTATTAAACCTTGACACACACTTCATTAAACTTCACTCTGTTCCATTCCAGTGTCTTCATTATCACCTTATACATTTGCTTTATGATAATTCCGAAATTTGTCAATGGATTTTTAGTCCTTCCCACTCAGGAGACTGTACTTCTGTCCAGATACTCAGCTTGCAGAGTTGGGCTGTGTTTTAATGGTATAATAAATCCCAATTTAGCACTCCCTCTTAGTACTGAAAAAATTGCTATGGGCAAATGGCAAAAATGCTGACTTTGCGTAAAACCTGTGCATGTTCTTATAAGTTTTTAAATTATTGACAAGTTAACATTGTACCAGTTCATTTATGCTGAACAGGTATTATTTGTCTTTTGTAGCCAGAGTAATGTTCCATAAAAGCATAAGGCAGCCTGAATTTCGGAACTGCTGCTTTGGCTAACTTGGAAAATGCATCTGTAGGGATCCAGGTTCGGGTCCACAGGCTTTGGCATAATGACAGTGACTGTGAGAGAGCACTTCCAGCTCCTTGTATGGCAAGGACTGTAAACAATGCTGTGACCAGTGGATACACTGGAAGCTGAAATGACTCTCATAATTTTATGACAATAATTATTGACATATTTTAATGTAAAAATTATTGCAATGAAGCTTTGACATAATTTTAGAAGCCTGTGTTGTTTCCCCCCCAAGTAA
This sequence comes from Falcunculus frontatus, assembly GCA_013398115.1. Taxonomy (NCBI): domain Eukaryota; kingdom Metazoa; phylum Chordata; class Aves; order Passeriformes; genus Falcunculus; species Falcunculus frontatus. The sequence continues at coordinate 2,019,899 of VZRV01000506.1, read as the reverse complement.
TATGGGAAATGACAGAACTAATTTTAAAATGTTTTGAAGCAGAAACACAAAAATAATGTTTCTATTGAGAGAGAGAGAAAAAAGATACTTAGGAATAGTTGAAAAAGCAAAGATCACCAGTGCACTTAGGTTTGAAAGTAAGTTGCTCTTTCTGAGCATAAGGAGAAGTGAATCTGGGACTAGTGTTTACATAAGGCCTCAGTTTACCTTTGGAAGTTGTATTGCTGCAGCTGGCTGGAAATTGGCTTGCTTTGTGTGTCCATGTGTTTTTAAATGATAGATACGAAAACAAATTTTTAGGCCACTGTGAAATACTGATAATTATGGCAGACAGTAATTTCTAGAGATGTATTTTCCTCACTATTAATGGACTTGTATAAACCTTACACCTTGAGGAACTGGTCCTGCTCTAGTTGCCCTTGCCACATTTTCTTCCCTGGTATAATTTAGCTGAGTAGCTTAGCTGCAGTACTGGGCCTCTGGTTTTTTTTCTATTTTATGTAGAACTGTGAATGTCCTACAAAAATGTGACCATGCCTGACTCCCTTGCAGAAAAGAGGAGTCCAGGTTACATCCATTTTGTTTGGAGGAAGAAGTAGTCTGGGGAAACAAAGTAAGCCTTTCTAAAGTAAGATCTTGGAAAACAAGACACAGCAAGTTAGACTTCATGTTTGGCTGCAGTGATGTAAGAGACCTCTGCAGGGCAGGGGAAGTTCACATCTTCCTGCCTTTGGCTCCTCCCTAATTGCTAAACTCCCTTATGTTCATCAGAATTTGCTGGTGGTGAGAGACTGCCAGATTTGATGGAAATAGCCAGAAACCTGAAGTGAAGGGTGAGAAGTCTGTAACATGGAGTTGTTGTAATGACTAATGAAATCAGAATGAAGGCTGAATGACATTGACTCCTGTGTGATAAACACTAGTGGGTCAAAATCCGAACACTACTGCACCCTAGGAAAATACAGTTATATTTAGGAGAAAGGAGAACAAAAAAAGCCTGAAACGTTCCTGTCAAGTCACATTTCTCTTATTGATGTTTACTCTTTCCCTGTTGTCTCTTCAGCTTTTCCTTTTTTATGCCTTTCCTTCTAAGCCTTGACAAGATAGGCAATATTGTTATGTTGACACGTTAAGATGGAGTAAGAAATATAAGAAAGCATTGTGTGAAAATGGTTGTCAGCACAACTTTTCTTGTGTTCTTCTAGACTTTTAGTTAAAATATTAGGTACTGGAAGCTTTTTTCTCTCTCTTACCTCCTAATTTAATTTACCAGTTTACCCTTTGGGGCCACTGCACCAGTTTTCTGTAGCTGTTCCTTTTCTCATTTCCTGACTTCTCTTTCACACTTGGACTCCTGCATGAAAGAAAAATCAGCAGTGCTGCCTGTAAGGGCTGTCCTGAATTGTCCTGCACTTGTCTGCCTTTGATGGCATGTGCTGATGCAACAGGGGACACATAGGGGGTGCATAGGGGATACACTGTGGGGCTGCTGAATGAGTAAGTGGATTTAATAAAAATTACTTCTTCATGCTGCTGCCTGTTCATGTGCTCAGCTTAGTTTTAGGAAAAGCCATCTATTCATAGTGGCATTCAAACACATATTCAGTACTTTACTGAGTCAGAGTTTCAGTGATATGTTTTTTTTCTAAATTATACCAAATTATATAAATTACTTACACATGGCTTTGGGACATAAGTCACCTTTTTGAGATGTTAGCTTTGTAAAATAAACAAGACAAAATCCCAGAGGGCAGAAAACCCACAATCCTTTTCTACATTTTAAGCACAGGCGTCTACTGCAGCCAAACCTTCTTCTTCCAATAAAAAGCTCTGTGGTGAGTTCAAGTATATGTATACTTCATTTTTCCCTAACTTCGTCTTGGTCATTTGGAGAACTTGGAATTCACACTCCTCATTGGAAAACTTTTAAACCTTGTGGTGGAATGGCACAGGGCTGCAGGCCAGGAGGCCTGAACACAGCTCTTTCGTCTCTTGTAGGCCAAGGAAATGTACTTACACATCAGGCTTTTTATTCAGGATGGAAGTGGATTTGAAGTCAAAATGACATTTCTGGGAGTTTCTCTCCTTGCAGCAGGCTCTGGAGGCTCTGTGCTTGTCTGGGTGATGAGCTGTGAATTACACCGCAGTTGTGAGCACAGCCCCGGTGTTTCACTGGAGAGGTTTGGGGTTGAGCACACGCTTACATTGAGCAATGTTTACTCACTTGGCAGTGTTGCCACCCAAGGATCATCCCATCCTGGTATTTGCCTTTTAGGCTAAAAAATTACTACTAAACTGTTCTACTTCTGACTCTGACTTTTCCCCAGTGACCAAAATGAATACTTTAAAATCCTTATCAATATAATGAATCTCATTCTCATATAAAGCAGGCTTTTATTAGAAAACTGTAGTCATATGTCTTTTCTTACTCAAGGCTGATGGTTCTGCAAGTACAGACAAGATGAATGTGCTTCATTCTCCCTGGGATTCTGGGTGTTCCTTATTTCTCACAGCTCCTTCTCTTTTAGGATGGACATTGGTTTAATCAGAGCAGTCCTGTCAGTCATAGTTATTTTCAGAGACATAACCTTGGCTAGTAATTAATTATGCTCTGAATTTTTTACTGAATTCAGGTTCAGGACATACATTAATATATATTCTTATCTTATATCACACAGTGCTCCTATACCCTAGTCAAACACACATGATTGTCTCTAGTGGTCTGATGTTCATGGCAGAATTCTTTAAAGATTTAAGGTTAGGATCCTTGTCAGCTCCTGGACTAATGGCATATTATCTGAGAGAACTGCTCAGCAGCTTATAATATCAATGCCTTCTGTGCTTTTTATCCTCAAATCCCTACGTATTGCATAAGGCAAATATTCTTCTCCTCATCTTTTGGGAGAACAAACAGAAGAACAGCAGCAATGCCACTTGCAAAAAAGTAGCACCTTTCTGGCTCTCTCAAGTGAGGAAGTCACACTCAGTCCTTAGTCCCCTTATCTGGTGGAGGAATCCCCTATGCTAATTGGTGCAGTGCTGCAGAAGAAGCAGCACTAATACTGTCCTTGTTTTCTGGCCTCCATTTAGTCAGAGATTTACCAGTCTGTCAGGAGCTACTTTCCTTCTAACTGCAAGCAGACTGCAGCTTTCACAGGAGAGTAAATGCCTTTTTATTCTTCTGTGGGAGTTTATCTCAGTTTCCAACCTATGAATAAAAACATCAGTTTGGAAAATGAAAGATTTTCTTATCGATAAGCCATGAAATTAAGCTCTTTGATCTTTGCTGGAAACCACCATATATGCAGGTTTCTCTGTTCAGAGAAATTAGAAGATTAATTGAATTAAACATCTGGAAAATAAAAGCCATGAACATTTTTTCTGGGAAAGAATGATGTCACGTTATACTTTATCAGTATAATTTGGTTATGCATTATACAGAAAATAAAAGCTTTTAAGGGATCTTTCAAGGAATAGTTAAGTAGGTGAAAAGTGACATTGTTGAAAATACTCAACAGAGATTTTTGTCAGTTGTGGGAAGATCCAAAACCTGTTGAAGTCAATGAAAGGCCTTACAGTGATTTATGCTGGCTTTCCTACCCCACCTCCCTAGAACCACAAGTGTGCTGCGTAGAGGCTGCTGTGTTGGTTTTCTCTACCACGTCAAATAGTAGGTGAATATTTGTAAGTCAGAGCAAGAATCAAAGAAATTTATAAACCAAGTCTCACTATCAGTTAACACTTGATGCTGGATTTTGGGTGGATTTGGATGTCTAAAAATCAGCTAAAGAACACACTGGGCTTTCCCTAATCATGCAGATGCTTTCTTGCACGGTCCAATGGGCTGCAGATCTGTGCATTGAATGCTGCCAGTATATTCAAAATTGGGCTACAATATAAATGCCAATTTGATTTTAAAAAGGATGTTTAGGCCTTACAATCACTGAGGTGCCATTGTAAGCGCTACCAAGGAAAGCGACTTCTCTAACCAGAATATTTTTAGATTATCAGTAACTGCAGTATGCAAATTTCAGTCAGACCAGGACCTTGTCTCAGTTATGAGTGGTCAGAAATGATTCTGGAATATATGAATATAAAGTAATATGACTTATAAATAACGCCAAGCAGAAATTGTTTCTTCTACTTTGTTAAATATAATTATTATCCTGGATGAATTATGCTTTAAGAAAAAGATTAAATATTTTAAAATGTCTTGTAAAAAGACTGCAAAAAATATTAACGAGAAAGATGCAAGTGCCATGAGAAAACAGAAAACTTGCTACTTGATACTTGAAGCAGAATAAATTGTTTTTTCTCACAACAGTTTTGACTCATGATACTGATGGTAATGGAAACATATCTACTCAGTGCAACTTAGAAGTTATGTAAATTCAAATTTTAACTTGTCTTGAAAAATGTCCTGGGAAAGGTCTAAAGAATGAAATTCTAAATTAAGAAGCAAGCAAAAACGATAATATTTCTGGGGTGGTATTTGAGGGTTTTCAGAAGTGCTTTGTTACCCAAGAGCTGAAAATTTGGAATTTGTGAAGCCAGAGTGTGTAATACAATGCCACCATGTGTGGGAACTCAGTTTGTGTGTTATCAGATATTCCCAAAAGGCTCCTGGCTATAAAGTTCGAAGTTAAATAGAGAACCAGGGTAAAGGCAATTTTATGTTTAAGACTGTGGAATAAGGAACAAAAGCTCTCAAATGCCAAGAAAAATGCAGGTCCCTTTTCATAGTAATTTTTGGGCATACTCTAAGACTTTTGGATGCTGTGTTAGACCTGTAATTTGAGATGAAGTCTAATTGTCTTTATCTTTCATTGTGGACCTATGCAACTAGAAGATCTTTGCTGCCAGGCAGTGTGTGGAATTTACTAGTCAAATTAATGACTCAGGGAACATTAAAGACTCTGTAGAATTAAAATGTTCTGGATATCAAGAACACTATTATTAGTAAGCAAAGGTATGTATTTAAGCTTTCTGAAATGTCTTTATTCTCAAGAGAAACAGTTTTACGATGGAAGCCTCATTTTCCAGAATCTGGATTTAGCAATGTGCATTTAGTAAATGTAGCATAGTTATTGCAATGTAGCTGACAAAGTTGATGCACTAATACAATGCCAGGCCTATGGTGAAGGTGTGAAGTTATACACTCATTTTATTATTCTCAGATGTCACTGGAAGTACAGTAGTTCACTGAAAAAGCTGATCAGTGAAGAAGAGGCTCTCTTGCCACTATCTCAAATATATAATCTGAAAAGAAGCAAGCACTAGGGAAAGACTGCAACCCCCAGCTGCCCATAAAGTGGCAGCTTGTCTGCTTGAAAGGGTAGTTAAAAGGTCAAGTTCTGTACAGAGTCCTGATGTTACCTGTTAGCATTCCTCAGCAATAACTCTGTCTAAACACAGCAGAGTGACTGGGAAAGTGAGTACAAATCACCTCTGCTAGAGAAGACTTGTCTTTGGAGCTCAGAGGTAAGGAAAAGAACTAATTTATGCTCATTTCTCTTTTATCTTTTTTCTTTCCTTTGAGGAAAAGAAAATGAAAGAAGACCACATTCAGTAAATGTGGAACTAAATAAGCAGTGATTTTGGCTGTAAAACTCAATCAACTCTGGTCTTATACTGTCTGTGTGTATGGGATATTTTATTGTTGACAGCAGAAACAACTATCTGGTCAAGTTCATTAAAAATAGGTTTAAAGCCTCACATAAAACTTCTGTTTCTCCCATGCAGAATCTTAAATTAATCAAAAAGGACCCTGCTGAAATCTTGATAATTTATTTATTAGCAGCTGAATAGCCATTGACTGGTGGCTGGAAGCTCTGTGATGAACAGAAAACATCTTGGGTTAAGAACTGGCTAAAAAATTACAAGTATGGGGAAGCATAAACATCCAAGTCTTTATTAACATCAGAGAAAACAGTGCAGAGTGCCCAGAGATAGCTGTGGAGTTTGCCAGAGCCTCATGTAGATACCAGTAACCTCTGTGGGCTTTTCTTCTTGAGGAACGGCAAAGTGGTGGAAAGTTACCCATAGTTTGAGAGCGTTTTGCCTGTGAAAATGGAAAGGTTTTACTCACACAGAATCTAAACACCAAATCTGTAATTTAATCTGACATGTATCTGATTTTCACCCATAATCAAGCAGTAGAAATGAATGTGTCTTTTGCCTTTCTGTATCCATTATCCATGAGGAAACTGAGGAGAGCCAATATGACTATGGAGATGGGCTTGTAATTAAAGCATGGTGATCTCCACTGTCACTTATTCAACACAGGCTGGAGGATACAGCTCCTCTAACGCACCACTTTCCTATCTAGGGCACAAGAACAAACACAATATTTATCTTTAGCAGTGGCTGGCAGCATTGCAGCTTGTGTCTGCACTGCAGTTATCTTTAGACTTTGTCGCAGAAATGACCTACCTAATATCCCAGGCATCCTTTCCTTAAGGGTAGGGTAAAACTGGATGTCTCTGAAATAAAATAATCACACGTATTATCTAATTCTGCAGGCAGCTGAAGGGAGTAAATTTGTACCTTCCAAAATGTTCTTCTCTATGTAAATTGAACTATGTTGACAGAACCACTAAAAGCTAAAACGTGATGCGGTTGTTGCTTAGCTGTGTGAAGTAACATCACAAAAATGCTTTAGAACATCCAGTGAAATACTTAGTTAAGATTTTAGAAGAAATGCTTACTTCAAATATAATGTACTTAGAGACTTAGCTAAACTTTGCTTTTTCATTGTAAAAAATGCTCTAAAATATTTAATAACTTCAAAGGTTGAGGGCTTCAGTTTTACAGTAACAAAGTGCTGACTGAGCCTTTCCTCAGAATGAGTTCAAAAGGAGCACAACTTTCTTTGATCAGAGACATCTCCTTAATTATATTATGGTTCTAGCGAAGTCTGCATTGCCTTGATAACTGCAACTGGTAAGTTTTACTCTTCTGTTCCTCCATCATAATATACAAAATAACCACTCTCCACTTATGAGTTAATAAATTATCTCCTGCATTGCATGTCCTCTGATTTCTGGTTAAAAGATCAAAGATTTCAGTATACCGTTGGAAAGCCTTCAGTCCTACACATTCTAGCAGAAAACAGGAAAGGAAAACAGCCCCTCTGAGGTGCTGTGTACCTGGGTCAACCACTTCAAGTTTCTGAAACCTGCAGACTAGAGAATGTATTTGTTTTATTTAACAACTAACAACTGTGCTCAAGTCTAGCAGGTCATGGCCATATTCACCAACAAAGGGTTACACTGGCACGAGAAGGGAGAAACAGAACCCTGCTGAGAAAAAGAGAACAGAAGAGTGCTATTATGCAATTTAATGCCCTTGCTGGGACTAAATACCTGCCAAGGGGTTGCTTGCTTTTGTAATCCTTAAAAACCCCACAAAATACTCCACCTTTAATGATTGTGAGTTAGGTAAAAGGAGATGCTGATGAACTATTGATCTCTTCTTTTCAGCAGTTCACTTCCTTTCAGGTGAAACTGAACACAGTGAAAGGCTTTAGACAAACCAGACTGGACCCAAATCCTGCCAGCAGTGCAGGGGGGAAAGGATGTGAAGCGTCACAGATCTTCACATAAATAATGGAGGTCCAAAAATTCTCAAGTCTTAGCACATGTCTGTCTGGAATGTCACCTGTTCTGAGACAACTGCCTGAGCTGTCCACAGGGACCTTGCAGCACGTTCCCTGCCCTATCCTGGTACCGTGTTTGTACCTATCCTGTCTCTACACCATTTCCCACTTGTTTTCATGCCTTCCCTCCTAAATTGTATTCTTATTTTCTTCTCAGTCTTTCTCACTAAACTTTTTTTTGTTCCTCCTGTCACTGTCAAATCTTTCTAACTTCTTGTCTTTCCAAATTGTCCCAGCTCTTTTCTTCTGAATTACACAGCTCACCCTTGTCTTCAGAGCCAAAGCTACAAAAACATAGGAGGACTTTCTTTTTTGTTTCTCAAGTATGGTGTTAAATTAACCATGGCAATTGTGCAATTAGAGAAAAAAACCTTTCTTTAATTCAGGCCAGAAATTGCATATTCAATTCATTTTACTGTCAGGCTGTACCCAAAATCTCAGCTGTTCACGTGGGAACTGGAATTTTGGAAGCTTATGTTTTAAACAAATCTGGGAGGATTTTCACACCATGACACTGCAGTGATATTTTCCTTCTGCCAAATTTCCATTTCGTACTCTTTAGCTTGAAGGTATCAACATTTTTAAATGAAATGTTCTTTTTTTTTTTTCTTTCTTTTTTTTTGAATGGTAGATCATTATTCACTTGCATCTTTCTTGAAATTGGCTCATTTGTTTAAGCTGACGCTTTCCAAAATCTTTCAGCTTGGGGCAAGCACCCAGCAGCACAGGAAATTCCTCAGAATGGTCAACACTGGCAAAGTTATAAACAACTAAAAATAGGTCTTATCATGGAAGGCTTTGAATGTGCTGACTGTGAGAGGTACTGTCAGCTCTGCATGTAAGAGACGGAACAGAGATCCTGGCTTTCTCTAGAGGTACTTTGGCAAAGACCTGCTAGTCTCCTGAGGCAGTTCACATACACTGTTTCTGGGCATGTTTCCCAACAGAAAGTGGAGTAAATGCTATTCCACAAGCCAGGACAGGATTGAAAAACTGGCTCTGTAGCCCCTTTCTCTCAGAGCAATAAGCAAAAATGTTAGGGTGAGACTGTGGTTTGTATCCTCCTTACTGATCCCAGAGATTACTGTCTCCAGCTGGTCATCACCACCTCCTTTGGAGTTCATAGTCTCTGTTGATTTGCCAATTGCAGTAAAAGTGCTTGGTTAGATCAGAGGCTTCACTCTTATATCAAATATGAAGGCAAAAAAAATCCATCAAAAACCTTGACTAAGTCTGTTTTTTTCCGGAAGGACAATGGCATAGTTACTATACTGTGCTGCAGAGGCCAGTTTACTACTAGTTTGCTTTAAAGAATTTATTCTTATGGAAATGTTAATGTTACTCAGTTCATCTTCAAGTGCCAATAGATCAAGCACTGGGGTGTTCTTAACCTCAGCTCTGCTGCACGAGATCAATATGAGACAATGGTTTTCTGATTAGCTCTATATTGATTGACCTTAATCTAAGAGTCATGTTCCTCCCTAGTAGCAGTAATCCCTCAGGAATGCCATGGCTTCCTTGATGATAGATGACATAATAATCTTCATTACCTTCTTTTCATTGCTTGTTTTTAACTGTTTCTACATGCAAGTCATGCCTTATCCTTACTGCTTCACTTTGGATTTCGTAGCATCATTATTAAATTTAGTTAAGTAATTTGTAAAACTTTTAATGTAAATACCTGTAGTTATTACTTCTGTGGCATGAAAAATTTTCAGTTTTTTAATATTCATGATCTCAATAAATGTAGTTTCTAGAAAGAGAATGTGGTGCACCATTGTGGATGGGATGACAGGATAACAGTATACTTTTTCCTTCTAGAAGTAGGTCTCTTGAGAAAAAAATTCTCTCAAGCCAAAATCAAACCTGGTTATGCTAGGTCTGCAAAGGTGCCAATGACTGAAGAAGATTTTTCTTTTCTCATGTAATTTTATCAGCTCTGCTCTGCTTATGCATAAAAGATTTTCTCTGATCCCTCGTAGCTCTGTAAACCTCACCTAAATCTGAAAGCCAGGGTGGATACTTTATTTTCCAACCCCACTACTGTTTGGAAGACCACCATAGGCTAAATGAGGCCATTGTTAAATTTTTTTTTGCCCCCCTTTATTTCTTTCTTAAGAGACAACTTTGAATAAACTTGTCCAAACCTATTAGCTTTCAGCAGGATTTGCAGAGGTGTAACTGAGGACAGTCTGGCCTGCAGCAGTTCATGCTCTGCAGGTGACAGCCCACGACAACACACATAACCAACACATGACCTGAACATCTCTGTCTTTTACCGTGCCTTTTAAGTCTCACAAAATGAAACACTTGTTACTGCTTCAGTACAATTGCATTGTTTTCGTGCAAGTGGAATAAATATTAATTCACTGTAACCAAAAAGTTTCCTGCCAGCAGAAAATTGCTGTGTACCAACTTTGGTATTTTGGCTAGTGCAGTTTTAAATTCTCCAAGAGACAGGAGGTCCATTGTTCCTATTTAAAGAGTATTTCATTTTAGTAGCCTCTACTAGGGAAAATTTGCAGCTTCCCTATTTTTTAACTTTACATTAACAAAACCTGTTCTTGTCACAGGGAGTAATGAACTAAAGAAACTTCATTCTCTGTTCTCAGCTCCAATTACTGTTAAAGCACAGCAGTTTGGTGTTCCTGGGTGCTCACAGGAATCAAATGTCTTTAAGAGGTATGGAACACCTACGAAATGTGTTTGCCTGTGTTTAGTTCTCTGTGATCCATTTAGTGTATTCACTTAGAGCACACCTGGCTGAGAAACTGGCTTTCAATCCAAGACTGGCTTAGCAGCTTTTGGGACTGCCTAATCAGACAGCTTGGGATGTGTTTGGAGTTACCCCAAGCGACGCAATTATGCTGTAGGTGACTGAATTCATGCCTGGGAAATAACTGTTTCAGATACAGATAGTGTTTGAGGGCTGCGGGTTTTGATGGGAGAGGAAGATGGTGGTAATTTGTGCTTGCAGAATCAGCTGTGCTAGAGGAGGGGTTAATACCTCTGTGACTGTGGCAGCTGTGTAGCTGATTCCTGTGATTTGGGGTTTTTTTCATGATCAAGTAGGTTTAAATTGTGCCTGCTTAATTAAGAAGCTCTTCTGGTGGCTGCCTGAAAGGAGTCCATTTCTGCCTTGTCCTACCTCTAGCTCTCTTTTGTTGTTTAAGAGTAATATATTAGATAAATCAGAATACAGAGCTGCAGGTAAGACCAAGAATGACTTTTGCTATCGTGAGAGGTGATTCATATGTGTGCACATTTAACGTTTTGGGGTGAAATTCGTGGAGCTATGACCAGCAGAAAGCAGTGGAAGCAGGTTGGTCTGGGCCTCCCCAGCTCCCAGCTGGTGTCTGCCTGCACCTCTCTCCCACTCATTTGAGGTTCGGCCTGGGGTAGGAAAATATGTTGGATACTGGCTCCTCCTGGGTTTTACCTGGCTGAGCAGTCCTGATAGCAGCTCAGAGATGTTGCCTAAACCCTGGCAGAGATAGCTGCTGGGGTCACCCAAGGGACTTACTGGTTTTGTCTGGGCTGTGTGTGGCTTTTGGCATTTGCTGGCCTCGGCGTGGGGAAGTGCTGTGGGTGCGTTCTGTTGCTGCAGCTTTCTTGGTCTGTCTGCAGGGAGGCTGAGCTAGAGCTTAACCCTAGTGCTGAGGTGAATCTTATTACTGAGGTCTACATTAATCTCTCTGACAAGTGTGCTGTACACCTCAGTGCATTTCTACTGGATCCAAATGAATTATTTTTCCTATGGACAGTAATCTGCTTTAAATATAGTGAGTACCTACACAGCACATGAAAACACAAGCAGGAACTTATGCCAGTGTGCTTCAGCTATATATTAGTGGGATAGCTCTTCCCAAAAAAGCTAGCTCAGCAAATAGGAAAGAAATTATCTTTTGTCAATCCTGTACTGGATCTGTCTACCCTTATTATACGTGTAAGGTTGTGTAAATAATAAATCAGGAGCAAGTAAATTGTATGAAGGCAGAAAGCCAGTCAATCACTTCTAATCATCTCATTATGCTTGACAATATCTTTAGAAACTGCTTCTGTTGTGATGGGGATGAAGGGAAACTCCCTAGCACAGTAGTTACCAGCTGCTGTGCTTCTAGAGGTCTAATAAGATGATACTGGGTTTGAAAGATAAACAGCTAATTTTTAAAATTAAAAAAAAAAAATTAAGGGAACAAGTAAATCTGACAAACATGGTAGTGGGTTTGAGAGCGTTTTGGGAACAAAGCATGTGGTAGCATTTGTTAGGCTTCACAGAAGCAGAAAATCAATTTGCCTCCTGCAAGGGTGGTTGTTATCTCTGGTGTGCACACTTACTGCCCATGTCAGCCCATCATTTCTGGGGCCTCTTGGTTAAAGATACTATCATCTTTAATGAAGTTTAGTTCATTTCTTCAAATGATCTCAAAGTCAATTACCATTTAAAATACACAATAGATGCAGTTCTGTTTTACATTAAAGATGATTGATCTCATTCCACCAGTTTAAAAGGTCTACCAGTGAGCATATTTTATGGGCTCTGTAGAAAAACATGGATCAGTAAACCCAAAAGGCATATGTTCCTTTTGCTTTTTCTGTCTAATTTTCCTCCCCGAGATCTAATCTGGGCTGATTATGGTCCTGCCTGCACTGCCTGTATGTTGGATGTTCAGCTGGATGGACGTATTTGGTATGGAACTATTTATTAGTTAAATTATGGAATATAAGGAAAAAAAAATGGTCTGTGTAAAGATCTTTTCTTCCTTGGTATTGCAGGGATTGTGTATTTTTGTATGAGACTGCGGTCAAATAATGTACCATATGAGTGTAAAATTTTTCATATTAAAAGAAAAAGAAAAAAATTCACAATGACAATTTAACTGAAATATTTTTCGTTATTAACTTGGAAAAAGAGATAACTATGTTTTGCCTTGCCTATTGATCTTACAGAATATTTCACATTCTCCTATTAATCCACCTTCTCTTCAAAACTATGCCTAGTGAAGCTCACAGGAATCCCATGAGATGCGTTATTGGAGAATGCAATATTCTGGGTTTTTTTCAGGTTTCAATTTGTTTTGTATCAGGTACCAAGTTTCTGGTTTATTTTGGGTAACACAGAATTGAAGGAGGAAATAAGGAAATGGCCCTCCTGCATATCAAACTAACTTAAAGTATGATAGAATAAATCTGTATTTAAATACTTAGATGATTGACCCTCTTTATAACCTGTGACAGCTTAATCTCACAAGCTATTTGTGCAATGACTTTACCAGTTTCTAGTTTGGCAAAATATGCTTAAGACAAATCACTTAAAATTTGCAGCACAAGCTGAGTCAGCAGCTGCCTAGCATGAAAGGCAGAGTGAACAGTTCAGCATATTTTCATCAATAGAAACAAACTTTGAAGAAACATCATGATCTTCTCAGAATTATTTATTTGTCCAACTCAATTAGCCCTTTTTGCCTTGCTCTTTCCTCTGACACCTCTTAGCATAGATGTGTTGTGGAGACAGGCACTGTGTGCTAGCTCCATGTCTGTGCTCCACTGGTATAGCTCTGTACCAGCTCTGTACCAGGAGGGATGCTCCTTGACGTCATTCTAATAAAAAAAAAAGCACTGGCAGTGACATTCTGGAGATGGCTGATGAATTTTCCAGGACTAATTTTGACTTGTCAGAATTTGATAACTCACTGGTGGAGTAGGCAAAATGAATATTGCAGTAAATCCTTGGTTAAGCATACGCTTGTGTAAAACCTTGTGGTTCATGCATCCATTTGATTGTCAGTCACCTCTAGGAACAGTGAGTTTTATAGCAAAGTGGCTGTTTACAGAGCTTGGTCTGTCTGCAGCTTTTGGGCCTGTCCCTAGAGAGTACCACTTGTTTTCTCTATAGCATCACTTGTATTGTGCTGTGGTCAACATTTACTGACTGTGCTGACTGTTAAAGCCTTGCTTTTCGCACCCTTCTCCTCTTTTAATCTGTGTTTCTGGTTTTGTTTTTGCTGTGTGTTCCTCCTTGGAATCGTGCTGGGCCAAGCCCAGGGCTGTGGTGGTGCCGTGTTTCGTTTGCCCCAGAAGAGTCCAGTTCTAGGCACACAGGAACACTGTGGTCAGAGCACCACATGAGAGCACAGAGAACCAAACCCAGCAGTCCAAGGGGTGACATGGCTGGGAGAAGGTGAGAATGGGGAAGGAGAATGAGCGTGAGCGTCCTGCTGGTGCTTGGCAGCCCTTTCACACTTGTCTCATCTGGACAGCCATGCGCCCCAGGGAGGGCCGCGGTCTGCCCTCCCTGGTGGGCTGTGTGAGATGCTGTTGCTGTGGAAACTGCCTGTGTATTCCATGTGCCTGTGACGTTTGTGAGGGCGAGCAGAGTGTGATCTGGCAGCACAGCTCCGGGGGGACGAGTGCTGAGAGCTTTGATGGAGGGCACGTCTCCTGGGCGGGATCCTCCTTGTCACCACTGTGACAGCCAGGGCTGAGGAGAGCAACACTCTGAACTCCTCTGAGAGCTCTGGTGGTGTAGGTTTATCCTGGCTCTCCTTTGGAGCTGTCCTTTGCATTGTGCTTTGGGTTTGTTTCAAAGTGTGCAGGATAGACATACTGTGTAGGTGACAGTAGCACTGAAATCCAAACCTCTCTGCCCTAGCCTGAGGCCCAGCCATGGGAGTCCTGGGGCGAGGCACAAACCACCCCGGTACCTCACTGGGGTGGCTGTTCTTTTCAACTAAAAACCTTCAAATTTTTAAATTTTTTGTCTACAAACTTCCCAAAAAAAAAGTCATCCCTAAGGAATGCACTGAAAGTGATGCACAAGTATAGGGTGAAGTGGTGCTTCAGTTTAAGCTCATGAATGCTTCATCATCAGTGTATTCAGTGCGCAGCTTGGCTGCTTAAGCAGCTGTCAGAAAACAAAAGTAGTCTAGAGAGTAATACACTCTTCAGGCATCATTTCAGATTATGTAGATAATTTGAGTTTAACCCTTCAATGCTTTAATAAGATTCAGTTTTTTACATATTATCACAATCACAATATTAATGAACCATTCTGAGTGATGCCAAAGGCAAGATGACTTTTATTATTAGTTTCAAGTAACAGCAGTAGTTTGTTTTGATATTGTGTCAATATGTTAGTATATCTAATTTTTTTATTCCCTGGTCATGTATACCTGCAATGTTTCTAGTCTGAGTTTTGTTTGCAACTTTGTCTGCCTGTTTTTTTTTAATATCAGAACATATAGTATGTTGAATGAGGTTCTATGACATTACTATTTGTACCAGGTAAAACTTTAAGGCATTTTATTTGTTTGGATGTAACTGCATGACCTAAAATGTTAGGACTACTCTCAAGTATAACCAGGTAAAGTAAGAGATAATTATTTTCTGCCTGAATGATACTGCTGGGATCACTAAAGAGACAACAAATTTTATTACTTTGTATTAACTCCAGCCACCTTGTTGTCCCATTTTGATTGTGGTTGCTGGTCTGCAAATGGGATGCCTTTTGTACTTCATATCCTGTGAGTGTCTTGTTAGTAATCTATCTAGACTCTAGTCTTAGATTTTTTTTGCCTTTTCCTAAGGCAGTCAGGGACTTCAGAATTTGTCTAAAGAATATTGACAAAGCAACAAAACAAAACTCTGTCCTTTCATTGAAAAAGATCATGGAGTTCTGAGGGGCCAAAACACACATGATAGTCTTCTCTTGTGGAAATATATAAAGCCATGCTACCGTAATCAAAACTCTTTGTTATTACAGGCTGATATCCTTGTCTGTACATTTAAGATGAATCTTACTGCCTGACCTTATATAATATGTGGGAATATTTCACAGATAGCTCCAGTATCATGCCCACTAGCAAAAATTATTGCTGATCTTTTAGTCTTCAGTTTTTGATTTGAGACATGGTGAGTGCTGGAAGCCTGCCACATACCTTGATAAGCTGCTATAAAGGTTAATTACACATTACTTTACTTTCTTGAAAATCTATTTCATTTTCTGGTCTGAAATTTCCAGCTGCTGTCACAATGGGGCATATTCCTGTATAAAATATGTTCCAGTAGGAACAATTACGGGACCAGAGTTCAGCATATTGATACCTTTCCTCTAAGGTGGAGTCAGGAAGGAAATATGTGAGAAACTTGCAATAGGTAATGTGAATCTGACAAGGAAGGCCACAAAAAGGTGAGACTAAGATTGGAGGTGAGGAGGGGAGAGTAAGAGGCTAGGTTTAGGATGAGACCTTTTTAGGATATTTCTCCATTTAAATTTGATCTGAATTTGCACACATCTGCAGGTGCCTCACTGGGTGGCTATTGAGGTTCATGGCATTTTGAAATTTAAGTTTGAGCTAAGTACAAACCTTCAAATTCAAAGTGCCCTGGCAATGCAAAGGTGCCACTTGTGCCATTGCATTTCTTGATGTGGAAGTTTTCTGAACCTTAAGGTTGTATACTAAAATTTTCCCATGTTCCAATGGAAAACCTGTTTCTTCTGCATATCATTATACAATATGAGTTGGAAGGGAGCTCAAAGGCTGCCTGGTTCAACCCCTGTGCGCGACTGTTTTGTGGAAGCTAGCACGGAGGTGGGTGCAATTCACCTACAAGGTTGTACAGAGTGTGTGCTATTTTTGAAACCTCTGTTAAAAAGCCAGTGCTGGTCTCCTTCATTTCAGAGAGTAGCAGAGGGTAATTGTTGTAAAGAGCACAATAGTACAGTGTACTTCAACCTGTGATCTCTAATCTGACTGGACTGCAAGTGAGCACAGAGGCATCAAAACATTTATCTGAGAAATGTTTGCCAAAAACTGAAGTGCTGACAGGTTTAGCTGGAATCTGGCTCCTGGTGATTGTTAGCACTTGCTGGCAACAACAGCTATGAATTGCTAGAAATTGCCAGCGAGCAGTTTTAATGTTGAAATTACAATCCTGTGAACCAAACATTTTCTGTTAAGCCCAGTGATAAGTGCTGTGGGGTTCATGTTTCCAGCAAAGAATGAGGACTACGACTACAACTACTCTAGGGCAAGTCAAAGCAATGAGTCTTGACCCTTCATCTCTTCCACTCTCCCTTTCCCCTGTCCAATTTTGAGGTTTCAG
Organism: Falcunculus frontatus; assembly: GCA_013398115.1. Classification (NCBI taxonomy): domain Eukaryota; kingdom Metazoa; phylum Chordata; class Aves; order Passeriformes; genus Falcunculus; species Falcunculus frontatus. The sequence continues at coordinate 2,003,137 of VZRV01000506.1, read as the reverse complement.
CACAAGTATCCAGAACAGAAGATTATTCACTTGCTGGTGCTAATTGTGAATGCCTTTAGTTTCCTGTTTATTTTGGAGTTGTGTTGGACAGGAATGGGCAGTGGCAATTTCCAATATGCTCAGGTGTTTTAAATGAGAGTTTATGCTCTTACTCTACCGTCTTTTCAAACTAGTAGAAAACTAGCAATGAGTGAGGGGGGAAGAAAAGGAATATGTATCATAGGAATTGCCTTAGACACTCGCATGTAACTTCAGACATTACGTTTCATCTTGAGAAATAAATACAGTGTCTCTCCGGTCAGCATCTGTTTTACAGACAGTTCTACCTCCAGTAATTTCTAGTTCCTTGAGGAAGAAGTAAGTCATTATTTGTTCAGCACAACAGTAGCACACAGGATACATTTTTGTCTGTGCACAGCTCTTTGGTACCTTACCTGCATCATGCCTGACATTCAAGAATGTTGTGAAAATACAGAACAGGTAGCTATTTTTATGAAGTAGATTTGTACACATCCACAAAGTTCTTTCTCTTTGGCCTGCTGGTTCCTCATTCCCTGTCATGATCCTCTTTCCCAACAACTTCTGTTTCTTTCATTTCCCCCTTCTCACAAACTCTTATTGTAGTAGCAGTGCCTCTGGCAATACTTCTCCTGTTGTCTTGCTTTGATAACATCACAACTTCCCTGGGGCGTGGTGTTGCGATGCTGATTTGTGACCTGTGTATCAAGGTCCCTCAGCCGCCCTGCCCACGCCCTGTCCTCCTCGGGGACAGGCAGCATTGCCAGGGACTGGAAATCTGCCACTCACTCTGGTGGTGATTCCTGACCCAAACAGATGTGCTTCCAGATCAGTACGTTCTGTACGTCTCCCATGCAGATAAATCTTGCAGGCATTTTTTAAGGCTGGCTCCCAAAATCCTATAGTACTCTAAGGAGGAAAGCAGATCTTATTAGAGTGCTGAATGGTTTAGTAATTGGAATTGTCCTTCCCTCCAGAAGTTCTTTACAGGTCATGAGAACCATCAATAATACAAATTTGCTTCACTTAATCAGTGATTTTAGGCCCACATGGACTGCTTCTTTAACAGGATTACGAGTTCTAATTTTTTTAGGAAGGAATTTGATTTCTGGAAGGGAGACTGAAATTGTTACATTGTGCCACCTGGTTTTTTTGAGTTCTTTTTTAAGGAGTGTTACATAGAGAAAGATGTATAATGTTGAGTTTTAAGTGCATTTATGTGTGTAAAAGATTTCTGTGCTGTACTTTTACCTTTACATCCAGGATCTAGTGCTGTAGCTTGATCCAACAAGCATTGAAACAATGCCTAATGTTAAAAATGCTCATGGCCAGTTGAGATCAGCAAGGGCTACCTCTAGCTGAAATGGATTCCTAGATTTGGTCCAGGGGGGCAGACAGGGGTGGGTGTTTAACTCCTAAGAAATAAAAATGCCTCAGTTGCTCTGATGTAATTCCATCCTCCCTCCCCACCCTTGTCAAGCCTTGCCACCTGCAAGGGTGGGATGTGGCATTGTACTGATAGCAGCACAATCCTTGCAGTCCTCAGCTCTCATGGACAGACGGAGATTTAAAAAATTGCTAAGGGGTTTTCGTTGCAGATCTTCCACTGGAAGCCAGTTATTCAGAACTGCAGATACTGTTAGGAAGTTGACAAAATCATTTGGCCGCACTGATGATTAATTTATAAAGGGCTTAAAGGCATTAAACCAGTGACCTGGTAAAAATCATTGGTGTCAGATAAAGGGATGCCCGCATTAACAGAGCTGAGGCCTTTTAACAGCTTTTAGAGGAAAAAGATGTGTTAAAAGCATACTAAAAATGTGTTCAGAGAACAGGGCAGCCAAAGTAATTTGCAAAGAGAAATAGTGTGATATTTTTGCATACAGATTTTGATTGTTGCAAATACTAATCTAGGCCTACAGCAGCAATGAGAGATGAAAGCCAGAGAAAAATGAATTTCCAACCTCTGTTTTTGTAGACAGGCTGTTCATTGTTCTTTAATATTAAATGCTTGGTAATAGGAAACTCATCTCTTCTTGCAGTTTTGGATCCTTGCATCCACCTGGAGTCTCGTTTAAGTTATTCCCAGCAAAAGTGGTCTGTCTGAGAATTGTGCCTCTTAGTAAAGGGGCCTTATCCTGCAATTTATGCATATTCCCTAAAACTACTTGGTTTTCTGATGTCGGTGGTTGTCTTATGGCTCACATCTATTAATGACATCTATGGAAAGAATTTATATAAACTCTTCACCATTCAGTCTAGATAGTAATGTAAAAATTTAAATCCTTTTGATTTTTAAGTAGGCTTTTGTTATGTTAAATTCTGCAATTCCAAAGATGTTTTGGAAGGGAAACTTTTGTTTTTGAAAGCATAAGCTAATCTCTTTTTCTAAACAGTTGAAGAAACTAATATTTTTTGAAACATCTGCCTCAATACATTAGCATGACTTCTCAAATACTTTGGCAAGCAGTATTCCAAACTGGCTTTTTTAGGAAGGAAGGTAGTCATCTTGCATTTATTTACAGATTGACTGTGTCATGGACGGTGTTGGATAGGCTCTGTCAGGGTTATTTGCTCTCAGGCAGCAGTGTATCATGGTGACAGTACTGCCTCACATGTTGAGGTTAATGTTATCAAGCTTTGCAGACCTGTGCATTGCAGAAAGAGCCACCCCCAGTTCCTCAGCACTGCCTATTCAGAAGATATTGCATGGGAATTCTGATCCTCTCCAATGGTCATATTTTGTAACTTTGTCTTTTAAGATCGTGACTGTCATAACAGTACTTCTTCCTTTGCATTTAAAACAGCCTGGGATAATGTAATTTTTAAGCAGTAATTACTACTATATTAGATGTCTTGTCTGCTCCAAGGAAAGATCACACCAATTAGATTTTAATGATTATATGTAGAATTAAAGCCACTCATCTCTATATAGAAAATGCCTACTGAGATAATCAGTTATTGCAAGCAGGAAAAAAACAGCAATTCGTATTTGTGGTGGTTAAATGACCAAATTGTTTGCCTGAACCTATGTCCAATTTCTACTCTTCAACAGTACTGTAACAGAATATCAAATCTTGGGCAACCCCTGCAATAAAAAGAGGCAGTTATCTCAGTGCTGCAGTTTATGAATGACCTTGCTGATAGAAACAATCATTACAATTAAACATAGCGAGGTTGTTCTTCTGTTTGTTTTTTAAAGCCTTCCTTTTTCAAAAGAAAAGTGCCTTTGGTTTTAGGAAGGAAATAATAATCAGATTGCAACTGAATTGTAAATGAAATAGTGCATTTACTTTACTTTTAAATATCACTGCTGGTTTGTGTTCATTAACAGACAATATGCATTTGCTGCTGTTCTCTAAAGGAATTTTAGCCAGTACTTAGCCAGAAAATCTAGAGTTCATTTTCTAACACAATCTGTCTTGGGGCTCTGACACTGAAGATACATATCCAGGAGTTATTTTTCAATTGTAGTGTAGGCTTAGTCAGTTCTCTTCTCTACCCTGCCTTCTCAGTTCCCATTTTTTAGCAGTCAGCTTGGTGACAAGGGAGAAGAACTCTTTTGAGCTAAAAACAGCCACTTCCTTGCTGGGAGAAAGCTTGTGTCAGTCCAAAAGGTTCTACAATAAAAGGATACTTTTCCTTAAATATGCCTGTATTGCAGCAGATAATTTTGCATTATCTTCCTACAGATGGGAAATGGAGTCATTAAGTCCAGTGGCATTGCCTAGATTGAAACACAAGATAGATTTAGCTCCTTTTTTTTTTGTTCTCCTAATTGAACCATCCAATCTTCAAAACACTGTGGAAGTGAGAAACAGCACTCCAAGGAAATATTAATAGTGTGGAGTATAGAAAAATAATTACAGAATTATTTCAAATGTCAGTATTGCAGTGTTATGTTTAGTTCACTGGATCCAAGTTATATAGAAGAGTAGCAGAATAAGGAGTTTTTGAGGAAACAATCTGTTTTTCATTGTGCTTGAATGAAACTGCCTTTTCTAAACTTTTTGTTATGTACTCTGTACAGAATGTGAGGGGGCTTTTTTTAAATGTGAATGGATAAAATGTAAAGGTTTATGTTGAGTCGGGATACTGTAGCTGGCACTGATAAGAGGGTTTCTGAGACGGTTTTTGCCCATGAAACATTGAAACTGACTCTCTATCCTCATTCAAAATTAGTTTTGTTGTTGAGGCTGAGCAAAGTGAAAGTGTAACCAGATGCATTAATTTATGAAAAGGGGAAAAATATTTTACAATTTTACTTTTATTATGAAGGTAAAAGTGGTGACTTTTAAATACATGAATCCATAAAATCCCCACTGGATAAGTTCTCTCCTATACTATCCCGATAAAAAATTGTCCTGCTTAGTATGTGTCAGGCACCCTTATGAGACAATAACCTAACCTCTGTGTATTGTGTTTACATGAGATTTTGTATATGTTCTTTCAGGGAACATTGCAATTGGGGTTTGGCTTACAGCTTACCATGGTAATCCTTCAGAGGAACCTACTATCAAGAAGATATGTGGTTTAAGGTTTTTTTAAAAAAAGGAATATTTTGAAATGTTTGTGCTGAGCAAGCACTACTCTAGGCTAAGTTTTAGAGCGGAAAAATTGTTATGATATGTTCACTATGCACCATTGTCTAAACTTAGCAATTACTGAAACAGCACTTGGTTGCAATCTCTTCCTCTTTTTTTTTTCTTTCTTTCTCTCTCTCTCTTTTTAAAAACATATTCAGGCTTTGGAGAGCAGAATGATTTTTGAAAAATTCTTTCAATTTATGACAGCCACCTGCTCTCTTGGTCAGAGATTAACAACACCTGACCAAGCATGAAAACATGCTGAGTCCATCTGCCTCTCCCCGTGCAGGGGGCATTTCAGTGTTGTCTTATTAACTCCCCAGCACAGCATCCCGTTCAGAACCATGTTATCAGTCCTGTGCAACCAGCTCATTTGGGAGAACGGGGGATCTGTTCACACAGCACCTTGGAAACAATCTTTTTATCTGGACTTCTTTTGCCATAGTGCTGCCAAGTCCTCTGTGTGTCCATTATTGAGAAGAGCTTTATTGTTAGTTAATATTCTCTAGAGATTCTTATTGAGCCTCTTTCAATGAACTGCAGGGATGCTGGCTGTGTTTGTTGGACCGTGTCTCGTAGTATAGTCATAACTGCCTATGGGTTATATGTTCTTGCTTAGTTCTGAAAAGTGCTAAAATATGTTTTCAGTTTCAAGCACAAAAAATGTTCCTAGTGAAATAAGTACTAGGATGGAACAAAAATGATCACTAAATTAAACTTTAATTGTTATTTCAAAATAAATTAAAAAATAAAAGAAAAAAATTCCACTGAGGTACCTGTGTCTGGCAAAATGTATGAACAAGTGATGGCTTACATCTGCACAGAAGTTCTTTCTTGAAATAGTAATGATAATTAGTACCTTCAGGTGCCATCAGCCTGTACTGTACTTATGTAATACCCAGCTGTATAATTAAGTGATCTTATTTTCAGCTCGATCCTTTCTTTTTCCATAATTATCTGTTAAAATCTTACACTTGTGAAGCCTGACACTTGTGTTAGCAGTGCAGTTAACCCTGGCTTAAGCCATGCAGAACAGCTCTTAGCGTTAGTTCAAAAGTTTAAGCTCCTTGGGCCAAAGGCTCCTTGCAGAGTGCCTTGCTGTTCCAGAGCAGACCTTGACTGGGTCTTGTGTGCTCTGACAATGCTGATGACTGACTGGAGCTCTGTGTTCCATAAAACTTTTCCAAATCTGGGTAGAAAACAAGGGAACAGATGAATTAGTTTGTAGGAGCTCTTATAATAATAATAGAGCTTATAAAATAATGAAAGATATAAGTCAAAGTGATGTTCTAACCCTGTTAAAGCTGAACCATGATGTTGAAAGAAGACACCAATTTGAAAGGAAGTAAATACCTGCCCATTTTTAGAAGACTGTAACCCCTGTTGTGCCCTGTTTTTTTAAGTCGTGTCTGTACTGGAATTCCTTTTTGAGGAAGAGAAATATATAACTTCTTTTAAATGAAGAAAAACTACAGTAATTTGGGGGGGGTTAGAAGGACACATGCTGATGTTTCCTTATCTATCCAATGTAGTTTGTAGGTACTACAGGGACTCTGAAGGGATTGATCTATCTCGCTGTGCGCTTCTGCTTTTCACATTGCTGCTCTTTGGAACTTTTAATGCTCAAGCTTGTGAACAAATGAACATCTGGACACAAGCACTGTATGTGGTTGGATCTCATGCTGATTACTTATGTCCAAAGATTTTGCTGCTGTTCTTTAAATGCTAGGAAAGGAGGAAAAATTACTTTTTGGGAGAAAATAAAATATTTTGCTTGACTGAAAACAATCACTTGATTTATAAAAGAAAATGAATTCATTTGCGGAAGCAAAATTTGAAAGCACACATATTCTTCTGTGTTGAACCTTCTGTTTTGTGTCACCTCTGATCAGAAAACTTCTTGTACTGGTCTTGTTTGGGATAGAGTTCAAATTATTAATATTATGATAGTAGCCTGACTGAAGTGCCTATAGAACAGGAGAAGTTAGTAAAGAAATGTTGCTGGCATATTCCTGTGTCTCCCCTTATTTAGATTCACTGCACAGCTGCTTTTATACACAGTGGAGAAAAGAGACCATTCACTTATAGGGAACTTCATTGGGGAAAAATAAGGTGATTGAAAGGAGAATGCAATTACAAGGATATGAGTCTAAGCTCATATTTAGACAAGTGCTATTGTTCAATATAGAATGGAACATAAAATAATTTTCTCCTCAGTTTCACCACATCTTAAACAAGCCTTTTGTACTGAGAATTTTCAAAATTAAATTCTTTTGACAATGGATTTCATTTAACTATAAAAAATTAAACCTGTTTCTTACAAGGTTTGTATTATGCAGTGTCACCTCTGCTAGACAAAACTGTTCCTTTTCTCTCCTAACTCTCATTTCTCCTCCTCTCTTTTTCCTTCCACTTTATGGACTACTCCTTCTTCATCTTAAACAGGTGACAGTTGCATCTGACAGCAAAACACCTTCTTAGCAGTCCATGAGTGCACATAGGTTTTGGGTTTGCTTTCAAACTTCTTATGTTTGAATCACTGGGTTTAGTAAAACTCTAAGTGGAAATTAGGTATGGTTTTGAGTAACCTTTAGCTGCCCTGCAACACTTAAAGATTATTTAATCCCCCGCACAACCTAAAATATTCTCACTTGAAATAATTGTCACTATTTGGCAGATCACAAGGAAAGCTGCTTGTTCAGTCTTGAACTGCTCGAATTCTCTGCCTGTGAGGAGCTATTTGCCACACCTTCTTCAAGGTGGGAATGAGGTTTACAGCTTCCATCTTCCTTGTTACCTCTGCAAACATACACTGAATGGTCAGCTTTTGTTGTTGTGATCAACCACCACAAACATTTTTTTTATATGCTTTTAGGATGCTGATGGTCTTATAATTCAGTTCAGGGATTTGGATTTGACTTTGGAGTATATTCTGTAAATTTGGTTTGCTAGCTATATAAGTCATCTATTATGCCTATTTTAAAATTGTTTATTAAAATCAAGGCTTTTAAATTAGAAAACTATACTTGAGAAAGCAGTTATGCCAAGGAACCTATGAAAATGTGAAGTCTTCTGTGCCCGGGGGCTTGTATTTCACAAACAGTCTCTAGAGTGTTGACATTTCAGTCTAGGATCTCACTGGCTGCCCTTGGGTGAGGCTGCAGGCTCTTGGCACATCCCCCAAAACCATTGTCTGTCAGACCCATGAGACTTCAGCTGCTGGTCCATCTTCTTGGCCCAAGTTTTTATCGGTGCAAACTCACCACAGATCTTTAGCCTCTGGTCTATTGCTGCTCTGCAGTCTTTTCACTATGCATGGGAGCCTGCTTTGCATCTAGGTGAAGAGCTTGTATTGTTTTACTTTAAATGAATGCTTTTCCAGTTTCCATGCTTTCTTGTTGCTGACCTGCAGTCAGTTGTGGTTGTGGTACAGTTCCCTGTAGTTTCCCATGGCAATGTTTTTCTACATAGAAAGCAGCTCTCTGCTTTGTTTTGCATCCATCTGTGGAAAAATATCTCACTGTTATGATGCATGTAATCTGGGATTTGTTTTCCTCTCACTACCTGTGGCCTTTTCAAGCACGTTCTTGTTTGTGTAAGCAGAACTTAACCATCAATTTTGGCACTATTTACCTGTTGTGCTCCTATGTTCAATGTGTTAAGTGACACAAAACCAGATGTGCATAATAATAAGGGGATTTAGTACCTAGAGTTTGATGTAAAGAATGCTTTAATTATTCTAGTTGGTGTAGAATTACTGTGAGAATTAAATGTTTGAAAGAATGAAAGACATATGCTTACTTTAGAAAGTATATGGTAGTGAATTAATACTTGAATTGAGTATTGTTTAATCTCTGCCTCAGGGTCAGAATCTGGTATTCCTAATAACACTGATTATGAGCTGCCTTTAGGGACGCTGTAGAATGAAGTACTATTCACTGTAAGGAAGAATTGTAAAACATTTCCCTGAGATAGTAAATGGAAGCAAGAATTGCACAGGTATTTATCTGACACGCAGTTACATTGTTTTAGGGAAATCTGTCTCTCTTGCAGTTTCTAGATGGAGGAAAAATCCAGTAAAGCACTCAGACTGTCTGCCATTTTCTGAATGATTGCCAATAATTATGTCCCTCTTTTGAAATGATCTACAAGTAATTCAAACTGATGAGAATGTAAGATGTGCCAAATGATTTGGCAAAATATCAGGTACCTCTGAACATGGTGGTTCCTGCTGACCTGCTATATAAAGTGACACAATGTGGTGTGACTGGCACTGCATAACATTAAGCAGCATGTAGGAAATTGGAAAATACAGTGTTTTCAAGGCCAAGGTACTGAGGAAAAATGCATTTTTGATGGATGCCTACTTAAAAAAAATCTTGCCGTTTGTGAAATGTTGTTTTGTCCTTTTGCTGTACTGGAGGACAGAGAATGGATTTTATGTCTGGATATTAGCCTTGGCTCTGATCAGCTAAAAGATGCTGTTGAAAATATTTGGAAAGATGATAAATTATTGGGTAAACAGTTGGATCTATGTAAGGTCTATTTTCTTAATAGGGAGGGAGAAGGAAGTGAAATTTCTCTTAATAGACTGAATCAAAAGCTTAAAAAAAACCATCATAACCTTAGCTATTATCCAAGACTTAGATTCTCTCTTGGATTCAGAGTTTTGTGCTGCAATTTAAAGAATAATCTCCAAGCAGTGAGATTTAGATATCCTCTATTATTTGTTAGTACTTTCCCCATGCACTGATCTCCCTGCCATGAACCCAACTGTTCTCAGAGCAAGGGGACACAGGGTGTCAGTCTGGGCTACAGAGAGATGGATGTGCTGGCTCAGAAGTGAAGAACATTTACCAGTTATTCACCTGTAAATAGAGGCTGATGGAGATGATTTACCAGCTTGCCAAAATGTCCTAAGAAATGCCTAATTGTCTCTGTAAAATGTCTCTGAAAATTTTTCATGGTTTCATTCTTGTGGTTAGAGTCAAAAAAAGGGGCGAGTAGAAGCTGGATAGCTAATAGGATCTTACAGACTTGGATTCAGATTAAGAGCCTGTGGAAGAGGATTGAAATTTTGGACCTAAAGCTTGTGAAGGCAGCTTAAAATTTTAAGATTTACAGCCTTGTCATACAAGGAACTGAAATGATTGAGTGTAGTATTCATATACTACACCTCATTTAATTTGTGTTTCTAATAACTTTGATTTTTCAGCAGTGCCAAGACATACATTTTTTGGTGTGGTGGAGATTTTCCATAATTTTTGGTTTTGTTGGAACAAAATACTGAGCAAGTGTTCCAGGAGAAATTCAGGAAGCATTAGTTCAGAAACAGTCACAAGTGTCTTTTCTACACTTGTTTAGGGCTATAGTGATTTACAAGCCAGAGATATTTCACTTCTGTGCTGTTTCAGCTGCCCTTCTTGAGAAGCAAGACTGAAGCCAAGCCTCTCTCCAGTGCTCACTTGGCTCTTTCAGTACTTCTTTAGGTATACTGCTGAATTTTGTGTGTTACAACTTGAGGTCTGAGTATGGCACCAAATGAAAGGGGAATCGTACCTTGTTCTTATTCCCTAGGAAGGGAGAATAGTGTACATTTCAGTTTAGCTCAATGAGATTAGACTATTGCACAACAGACTCCTGAGGGGAATGGGAGCAGTTGAAAGAGTATAAATGAGATGGGAAGGGATGCTGTCATCTACATCAAAAAAAATGCCCTACATTGGCAGTGAGAACAGAAGTGAGCTACGTGATAGCAGCTCACTGGTATTATCTGTCTCTGATTTCTCTGATTGGATACTTGAGCTAGAAGCTCTGTGATGACTATAGAGCTGTCTGAACTGTGTCATACATGTGAGAACACTCTGGGGGTTAGATAAAGACCAGGTAAAGCAAAAGCTGAATGCACAAGCAAAACAAAATAAGGAATTCATTCTCTTCTTCCTGTGGAAAGGCAGATATTGAGCCATTTTCAGTGAAGATGAGCTTTGCCACATGTAATGGTTGCTTGGGAATCCTAAGACTGTAATTCCAAACATCTCCCTCTTCTTTCTTTCTATCACCTTCGTATGCTGAGCATGATGCTGTATGGTACAGAACAACCCTGAGGTCAGCTGTCTTGGCTGTGCCCCCTCCCAGCTTTTCCTGCACCCCCAGGCTCCTTGTCTTGTCCATGCAGAGCAGCATGACAAATGGAAAGGGCCTTGATGCTGTGCAAGTACAGACCACTAACAGCTAAAACGTTCCTGTAATCTTCAACACTCTTCTGGTCACCTCTCCAAACCATAGCCACACATGGTACAATGACATCATTATGATTTGCTGTACTTTTCATATAACAGCAAGGATTTCCAGTGGCTGTGCCACCATCTTCCATGACTGCCACGATCTCATAGGATAACAGCTCTGGTAGGAACACTTTTGTTACTATAAACTGAAAACTTTTAAACTGCTTTACAAAAATCTGGTGCTGTGAAAGATGGTAAGGTCAAAGTGGTACTGAACCTTCTTTTTGAATATTTTGTGAGTTGTTTTGATGCACAGCAGCACGTGTAGAGGAGAATATGAGGCCAAATAAACATGGAAAAGAAGTCATATATCTTATGAGCAGTCTTCAGAAAGAGAATCCTAATATTTGATGAAAGGTAATTTGTATTACTGTGAGGTTTTTCATGTTTGCTCTCCACTGTGACTTCCCCATTATTCAGCACAATTTTTATCAGCAATTTTGTTTTAAATTTGCAGGTTTCCACAACCTTTCTCACCTTTCATCATTGGCCTGAATTTAGCCAAGAAGTTGCTCATAATTCTGCAGTTTTACTAGCAGGTCATTTTCAACGAATTGCTTCCTCATTTCCTAACCATGCTTTTCTCTTACTGGTTCCAGGACTATGTTTCTGTGTAGACATTATTGCTTTTAGAACTGTAAATTTAGGTAGTATTTTTTCCCTGTGTCTGTTTTTTGTGCACTTTGTAGCCCTCTAAACCAATGTTTGTTACTCTGTGTTTGTAGACTCTCTTCAGGTGTATATAAATTACATATAGGTGGGACATGATATTAAAGCTGACTCTGCATATAATAAAGTCAATGGGGATAACTCTTAGATGCAGAATTATTCATCCACCTAATTTTTTGCAAGTTTGAAACCTAAGACCAAAGCAATTACTTTAGGCTTTTGTTTTTGTGTCAGTTAAGGTTGAACGGGCTGAAGTGATTTATTTTTAAGGCAAATAAGTAGCTAGTTTATACTGGCTGGAATAGGGATGGTAAGGGATAATTTTGTAAGCCAAATGATGTAAATGGACTAATATTTTTAGAGCTTTTTAAGAGAAATTGAGAACTTCATTGATAATTTTTTTATTTTTCTTCCAGCTTATGTTTTTTAATGTGGCTGCAGTGTAGTTTTCTGTTTGATTGTAAAGAGATAACCATGTTTGGAAGCTGCTTGCCAGACTCCAACAGGCAACTTGCTCATCAGGTTTTTTGTCCAGTCAGCATGGTTTCAAGTGTCATGACTGTCAGCTCAGTCTCATTTCTAAGAAGTACAAAGTACTACAAAGCCTTTTATTTTCTGACATGAGCAAATGGAAAAGTTCAGTTTAGTCTGTAACCCATAGCTTTATGAAGTCATTAAGTGGGAAGGCAACAGCTCTGAGCTGCACAGTTCTAGATGGGGCATGTAGATAGTGCTAAGTTACCTCTGACAGCCTGCTTTGAGTTCTTGCCTGCAGGGGCTGTGGGTGAGAGCTGCCACCACTATCACGATGTCTCTGTTGATGCTGGTCTTCACTGTCTTGAAGGTAGAGCTGGAATAATAATTGCCTCATGTCACTATTGCTGTGGGGCAGTGCCATTAACATGGAAACTCTTAGTTTAGCTTTACTATGGACCCTTCCTACCAATTCATTCAGCAACCCAGTGATGATATGTACGGGCTCTGGGCACCCCAGCAGGGCACTTGCAGGAGCTGGAAATACAAGTGCAGATGAAGTATGAAATGCCCAAAACATGATCATGTTAGCTCTCAAAAGTTAAGCCATAATCTATGGTAATCATATGTGGAAACAAAATTAACTTATTTTTCAGTTTGGGCAAAAACCAATTTACTAGTTTTATTGTCCAGGTTGGAACAACACTGGGGTTAATTTTCTTTCTTTTCAGTTCTCATTAGGCCATAGTAATGATGGATTCCTGCCAAGCAGTAAACAGTGCCATTCCCAATTGCTTTTGGGCTTATTTTTTTTCTTACGCTGATATAAACAGTGAAGGTAATTTTAGTTTTAATTTTTGTTCATGCTTAGTGATCTTGGCCAGCCAAAACCTTATGTCCCATTTAATTCTGAGTCAAGACTGGGCTCAGTCATGCCTGTGAAAACTTGTCAGTTTTCCAGCCATTCACGTTCAGAGCCAAGGAATAGGAAAAATGTCTGCAGCTGAATGCTGCTCCTCCCCCGGATTGCTTTTGTCTCTTGTTTTGAGAACTCTCCTTATGCAATGTGCTTTGGCTGTGACGTAGTGCTAACTCCAGAAAGGCTTTCTCTCTTCAAAGTTATTACTGCCTATTATATTCTTTCTGCCTCGAGAGCTGTTCTAATTATATAAAGACAGCTGGCTTTTCATATAAATAGACATACAAATCACAGCCCGCATAAACTTTCATAAGAAAAAGTGAAGTTTCTGTCACTTGGTGTTAATTTCCACTGTATGCTTTCTGTATAAAAAGGATTTGTGGTTTTGGTTTCATACAGTGAGATTCTTTTAGTAGTTATAGTTCTGTTTTTCCCAGTCATAGGAATGGATATTATATAGTCAAGCTGAAATGCCAAAAAAGTCATTGCTGTTTTATAGCTGTTGCAGGATTTGTTATTTGAATGATATATTTTAGCTTCCTTAAGAGTTCAAGGAATACTTTCCTTAGTAAAATACTACTACTTATAAGGAATAAATGGAAAATTTAACTTGCCATTGAATGTCTGTGGAAGAACAGGCATCTCTGAACAACGTATTATTTTAGCTGCAATGTAGAAGGGCATTCTTTCCAGCTGGGAGGAATGTTAATGATGCCAATTACCCACTTTATGACAATGAATGAGGAAGGCTGGAATGCAGCCTTCTTTTTCTGAAGATGTGACTGTGTGAGTGATGTTCCAATAACTTTCAGTAAGATCCACATTTTAGGGCTGATTTTTAAACAATGCAACTCATTCCCCTTTATTCTGTCTTTGAAATGGAAGTGTTAGAAGGACGGATAGCATATCCAGTGTTGGGGGAGGGAATCCGTAAATGATGAGTATTCACTTAAGTGGTGTGACCAGTGGCTTGAGACAGTACTGGCAGTAAGGATGTTCTGAGGAACAAGCATTGGTTTGTGGTGTTGGCAATGGCACTTGCTCTTTGCAGCAGGACTGTGCCAGAAGTTCCCAGCAGCGGGGAGGTGCTCATCCTCCCCCAGGTGACCAAGAAGGTCAAGACTGGATGAGTTGTTGTGGCATGAGCTCTTCAAGGGCTGCACTGTTGGTATTGCTGGTATAACTCCTAAAGTGAGTAACTTATCTTCCTGCAACGGTCCTTTGGTAAAGCAGATAAATCAAACACTAAGTAGGAGAGTGCAATGTCTTTCCAAGAATAAATTAGCAGATCTTGAGACTCCTTACATGTAGAAAAGCTCTGCTGAATGGCACAAAAGTTTTGCTTCTGGAAACTGGTGAAGCTCTATTGTATTAAAATACAGTGACCTTAAAATATAACCTGTGTTCCACATGAGATTATAGATTTTTTTGTAGTCTCCTGCCTGTTGAGAGGGAAGTACAAACCTCCTGACTGCAGAAAGTGGCAGAGGACTCTGAAAAGACATCAGAGTAGAAATTGGTTTTCCATGTGGGATCAGCAGTTTGAGAGAATCATGAACACGAAATGTAGAGGAATGAAGTTGTGGATGTCTCACTGCTCTCATGGTGGTTATGCACACAACACTGCATTTCAGTTTAGAAAGATTATGTTAGCATGGGCTGCATTGATCAAATTAAAACAGAAACCATAGAAATGTACTGTAAAACTTCTGCTTGATTAAACATTGTCTCTTATTCCCCAGCCTGCTCACTGCCAGGACAGCATGTTACATACTGAGGGCTTGAGAACTCCCATCCATTGTTCCTCTGCTGAAAACCTCCCTGACAAATTCTTCCCCTGAGTGAGAGTTCACCAGCAAATTCCAGTAATGCTCTGGGTAGTTGGTGTGTCGTGTAAACTTCTCTCTTAACCCCTGAACTCTGCTGTTTCTAATTTCAGCTGAACATGTGTGACAGGCCAGGGCTGTGGCTTATGAAACCAGCTGTTCTGTGCTAGCATTGCAGCTGTGCTAGGCCACCAGGCACTGGCTCTCACTCCTTTTGTAAAGAAAATGTTTATTCATGTATTCTAGTCTTGAAATAACAGGATTCATGATGGAGACATGGCGTGATTTGTATAAGCTTTCCTTTCTTTTGTTTCTGTGTTTGTTACAAATGTATGTATGGCACAATTAAGAGAAATGGTTCAGTAATAATACAATGATTTTGCTTTAAAGCCAGTCTTCTTCTGGCTACTGTTTATGTCTAGCTGCTGTGGAAACATAGCCATTAAAAAAAAAGGAAAAGGGCAGAAGTTCTGCTTTTCCATCCAGATCTGGTCAAACCACTCCAGTTTTGCAGTATTTTTTTTACAGATCTGTGGTTTCTATCATTGGCATGGATTTGCTGTTGGAGACATTTGTCTGACCTTTCTGTTTAAAGTCCATCAGAATTCCATGCTTATTATTTAGATTTGATAGCTAGAAGTTATATTTGGACATCATAACACAAGTTCCACAATTATTTACATTCCTTTTTATTCTTGGTAAGTTACCTGTAGCTTTGCTGCTTTCTATGCAAATAAAAGAGAAAAGAATTGATTTTTTTTTCCTTCATTTTTCTTTCATTTCTCCTGGCTTTTTGTTGAATTGAGTTTAATAAGAAGCTGTATTCTTTTGGAGATAGATTTTTTTTTTTTTTTTTTTTTTTTTTTTTTTTTTTTTCTTTTCCTAGCTCATGACTCAGCTATATTTCCAAAGACTCCATTTGGTGCTCATACTCCCCCCACCTCCTGGAAGTGAAGAATATTTAGAAGGAGAGATTTCAAAATACATTTTTAGTTCAGTAGCTTTGAATGTGGAGCTTTAATTGGCATGGCCAAATTCAAGTTCATAGCATCCAAGCATACAGAAGTGACTCACTCTTAGCTAAAATTGCACATACCAGATATGGTATGTCTAGATGCTATTTAAAATGCTACTTATTAAGCTGCTCTTTGCTACCTATTGCTAGTTTAACAGTCCTACTGCCCTCCCTGTTTAAATATGCTGCTTATTTATTTTTACTAGTGAGGAGTGTTCACCTGTTTTCTACCCTGGACACAAGTGTATTTTTTTGCATTGAGGCAGGCAGTGAGGTGGGCCTGTCCACCTGGTGAGGGATCTAGAAATACTTGAAGAACACTTCGGTTTTGGTTTTTCTTTGTTTTATTTTGTTTATTCAGGGTTTTTTGGTGGTTTTGTTTTCTGGGTTTGTTTGTTTGTTTTGTTTTTAATTTATTTTTATAAAGTCAGGTGTTTTTCTCTTTTATTTTTTAATTTTAACTCTTACAGGCTTAGGAAGAGACATTAATGGGTTCTATTTCTAGTTTCTCTCCAGCCTTTTTATAATGGTATACACTCCGCAGAAGAAAAATTGAAAAAAAAGCAACTCCAAAAACCAAACAAAAAGCAAACAACAAAACAACAGCCCTGTAGAAATGAAGTACTTGCTGGTGCATATGTTGTTTGTAGTCTGATTTGAGTGGTGCATGTTTTTCTGAGTCTTGAGATGCCTATTAAGGTCATATGTAGTAGAGAAAAAGGAAAAGGCTGTACTGAAGCTGCTTTAGTTTTCCTTCATGTAAGTGAAGAATAGAAAATGGATGGCAGGACACAATGCTGAAATTAGAAAATACTGCCAAAACGATTTCAGTGTTAGTATAAGAGAGGGAAGTACCAAAATGAAGCAGTTGTGCTGCTGTATAACAGGAGTTAACGCTGACCTGCAAGAGAGGTGTGAGGATCTAAGGATCTCAGAATCCTGACTTACCTTTGTAGCAGAGAGGACTTGAGCGATAGTGGAGTTTCTCTTCCCTCTGCTTGCAAACTGATTCCCTTCCACTTCTTACACATTCATGGCTTTTTTTTTATTTTTTTCTGCAAGCAACTTCTCTGTTCTGCTTGCCTTGTGCTCAAGCTCTGCCCCAGGTGGCTGATGTTTCTCTGTAGAAAAGCTTAAGGCTGCACTTATTTAATCTTTGCAAATGTGTGGCACGAATCTATGAAGTTTTCTGTTTTAAAATACCAGCATCCCTTGAAAATTTTCATAAGTATAGCTAGAGTACATTTGAAACCTTGTACCAGGATCAATTACCTCTTTCTTTGTCTATTGAATAGTAACTTTCTTTAAATAATATGCTGTGACATCTTTATTATCCTTTAGTGATGAGGACAGTGAGCACAATAATAATTTTAAGCCTCAGTAGGTTAATGGAGTTAGGCTTGTCACCATACATTATAAAAGCAATCAAAAGTGTTTTTAATGAGCTTCAGTTGAGTGTGAATCCCAGCTCTATATAGCTCAAACTAGAATGACCCTTAGAACATGTCTTACTGTTTTGGAAACCCAGTAGAGGAGGAATTTTCATCTTCTGTCATCAAATAGAGGTACAGTTTGACTGTACCTCTGAGTACTGCTTGTGTAGAGAAAAGAGAAATTAAATGGAGTGATATTTGAGGTCATATTTTACTTGGCCACCTTTTTTCCTGTGTCTATGTTTGTCATGACTTAAAAATATGGCTAAAAGGAAATAAATAGAGTACGTCAAGGATTTTTTTGTTTTGCCAGGAGTCAGATTCTATGTGGTCAACTTAGGTCAAAGGGAATCTACAAACACTATTAAATAGTAGTGACAATAGACCCTTTCCTGCAATATTTATAATACTCCAAGAAAAATTCTGTTATTTTAAATCATGAAAATCCCCTGACTGGGCCTGTTAGTTTTGGTTGCTTTATACCAAGTCCCACTTTGCTCTCTTAGGATATTTATAAGTGATCCTGGAGGAATGTCACACTCAGTGCTTAACATATTATGTCTCCATTGCAGCTGTCAGAGTGCAGGTGGATATAACACTGCTGAGGTTGGTAGGAGAAATACACAATCCTGAAGTGCCTAGATATCTACAGATTTCAAAGTTTTAATCTGGTGGCTTTCCCAAGGTAAAGGATTTGGACCTATTTATGGCCAAAGCCAGGCTCATGCCCAAACGTACTAGACCCTTTTTCCTGCTTTAGGATGATGCACCTTTCCTAAACATTGTTACTGGACTTGGTGACGTCTGTACCGTGCCAATTTGCCTTTCTCTGTGAGGTCTTATACTGATCCAACTTATTTTTTCCAATCCATCTAACCTAAAATATAAAGCTACTCCATCTGTGGAGAGGGAGGAGAGAAAGGGCTTACTGCTTACTGAAATAACTTGTCTTATCTAGTGACAAGCAATGAAACTGAGGGGAACAGGTCATCATTGGGTAGATATTCTTTGATGCTGCTTGCCATTGCTCTTAAGGCGTTAATCCTGCCTGTTTGTCCTGTGTGTGTTGTCTCTGAAGAAGTTTCTGACTAATTTAACGTGTTTTGATTCTAGGTTTGCAATTATAGCACTGAAGTTGCATGTAGGTGTGGAGATGGCTCTATTCTACTGTAATTGGGGTGATAAAGTCCTTTATTTTCAAAGTTCTTTTCTGACATGGTCATAATTCTACGAGTAACTTATTTGTCTTGAAGACTTGTATTACTTATGTTTCACAAAATTAGATTTTAAAAATGAATTCTATCAAACTCTTCAGGCTATTTGGGACATCATGACTCTGAAAGCTTGTGTACTGAGAAAATGGAAAATGAAAAACTCTATTTATACTTCACTAAGATCATCACCTTCATAACAATTCAAATTTTACATGTATATAGTAGATTTATTTTGATGCTCAAATTTCATGTGACTGATGCAGAGGAGAATGTATGGATTTAAAGCTCAGGTTTGGACCGTGAGCTCTGGAGCTCAGGAGATTTGAAATGACTTGAAGTCGCAAGTTAGAAGATATGGCTTTTCTGCATATTTCATTTCTAATTCAGCTGGGTGAACATATTTGCTTGTCAATCAGTCCCTGAAAATTTTTCAGATCTCACTGTTTACAGTGTTATTCTCTCTTCTGCAGATGCCAGCGATCTGTTATCCACATTCCTGCTAACAGCCCTCTCTGTTCCGTGTTTTTTTCTTCCCTTTCTCAGATGCCAACTACTCTTTCTCTCAAATTTTCCAGTTAATTAACTTAATTAGGTTAAATCATGGTCTTGGAGGCAGTGATACTGAGGAACCTTTTCTTGGCAGTTCTTTTTCTCTTGAGCAGTTCCTGTGCTTGTTCTTCCTGCTTCCCACCACTTGTTTTCCCTGATGTAGCACATTGTAACCAGATTCATGCAAATCAAAGAATCTCTCCTGCCTTTTTAAAACACCCAGCAATTAATTCACTGTTCAGCTTCATGGAATAGCTCCACAAATGGTTAATTTGGCACAACTGGAAGGTGGCAGCAAGCGGGTGGGTGGACGGAAGCTCAAGGCTAGCAGGAATGGGGGAAAGGAAATAGCTGACCTACCCCTGCTGCTAAAGGGGAGAAGTCCTTAAGCCCTATTTGAGCCAGAGCTTTGAAAGGGGGGCATCCCAGAGCATGGTGCTTTTTCACATGTTTTCAGATGGTTTAATGGTAAACACTCTGCTCCCCTCCATCAACCAACCTTCAAATAAGCAAACAAAACCCACCCCAAAAATCAAACCAGAAGAACCAAATCTTACTTTACAGAGATTGCAGAACTTCACTTCAGCGCTATGTTTTAGTCTGAGTGGAACTGCCTCAAATATCCCCACAGGATTGTACTTTGACTTGCTCACAGTTATGCCATACACTCACCTGAACTTCCATCAGTGCCTCTGTTGATTTATGCATTCCCCTTGTCTGTGCTGATGGCACTGGGGAATCATCATGGCCTGGGATGATGCCTTGTTCATGTGGTAGCACAGTGAACACATGCAGGGTAATTTCTTTGATGCATGGCACAATTAAGGGGATCATAAGAAGGTAGAAAGGCACTACTCAAATTTGCACTGCCACTGGAAGAGGTGCTCTTAGAACTACAGCTGCAGGTGTTTCTTGCTTGGCATACTCAGCCTCCCCAGGAATTCTGTTTTTTTCAGTTGTTCTCAATGAATAGCTCCGTAGAATGCTCAAAATAAAATAACAGACTTGATTACTTTTGACTGATGAAGTTTGGAAGTTTGACTTTCCATGGGAGAGGATCTCCCTTTCAGTTTTACTGTTCTAAAAATGCTGTTTTGGGAGTAGGGGTAGGTCCATATTATGAGGCTGAGTCTCCCTTGTTCCTCTCCTGGATAATAGCCCTGGCATGTGTTGCTCCAGGCAATGCTCTGGTGTGTGCCTAAGTATAGCAACAGCTTTTTGAGTCTTTGTTTTGTTTGGAGGCTTTGTTTTGTGTATAGGCTGTCCTGATGAGGGTTGATGAAGAGCACTCCTCCTTGAAAGTAGCTGTGGGAAATTTTAAGGAAATCAATGGGAATTGTCACTGGCAAGAAGGGCACAGCTAACATAGGTAGCCAGTTTATTTGAGGGTTTGTTCTATGGTGTTATGTCTTCCTGTAAAGCACTGCACTGATGTAAATTAAAATGAAACAAAAGAGAGCAAATAACTGTTTTGGTATTGAAGAGGTGGAAAAAACCTTATGTCTACATTTCTCATACCAAGTGCTGGCTTCAGCAAGTGTATTCCAATCTCTTTAAATCCCTACAATATGGGTGGGATTGAAGTTAAAAACCATATTGCTTAACAAGATTACAGTGTTCTTTACCCTCATTACCTGGGCCCTGTCAGTGTGACTGGGTCACTAAGTCGTGTGTTTGATTACACTGCACTGAGACTAATTACACTGTGGTAGAGCAGTTGGAAGCCATAAAAGGGAGCTGTTTCTTAGAAGCTTTCAATGGTAGCTGTGCTTTGTGACTTTCTGGATGAGCACTGATTGGATACAATATCTGCTTGTCTGCAGATGCAAAGCCACAAATCTTTATTTGCATTTTATGTTTTATGACCGGGGTGAGAGGGCACTGAGTCTTTTTTTTTTTTTCTCCCCAACTCTTTCACTTCTCTATTGTGAACTTTGAAGTCACTCTAGTTGCGCAAAAAACCAAACATTTGGTTCTAGAGGGCAATTTAGAAACCTAAATATTTCTTCTGCTTGCTTTAAATTCTTAAGCCTTTGTTTACTTTATCCATGGCCGTCATAGATACAATTTTGTCTGAAATAATGTCTTTGTCACATAATTGCACTTTAAAAACAAGGTGAAATATGGATTAGTTATTGGGGAGTTTTCTCTGTAATTCCTCTCCTCCTTTGCCATATGGCTAATAACTTTTTATGCATAACTGTGGCCTCGGCATGGTTGAAAAAATTTCTGTCACGCCTGTTTTCACCAAGGCTGAATTCAACTTTGTGTTTTGTAGTTTGGGTGCTTGGGAGAAAAAAATTAAAGGACTTGAACCCCTATAGTACAGCAGATTTAGGGATGAGAGGTTAGACCCTGCTCCCTCCAGCTGCCAGCACAAACCGTGTCTGCAGGCAGAGCCCCCCTCACTCTGGTGCTTTGCTGGCAGTGTGTGACCATGCCAGGCTCTGACTGGCAGAGCATCTGGTGGGATGGGACCTGCAGACAGTAATATCTGTAACTACCTCAGTATCACTTGGTTTTCTCTTTGGAGGTCCTGGTTTTGTTTGCTTTAACTTTGCCTCTTTCAGTCTGCCCTTGAAAATAAGATGCAGCAAAGTGAGTAACATGGAGAACAAACTTTGACCTTCATATTTTTTACATGAAGAAATAGTGTCCAGTATTTCTAATTAAATCTTTTAGTAATAATTCAAGTGCCCTAGACTTTCTTTCTTAAGTGACGAATTTAGTGTATATTTGTTGCATATGTTTTTTTATCAAAGACAGCGATGATTAAACAGTGTTTTGTAAAAAACCTTATTATATTCCTGTTCATGTAAAGCTTTATATAAACTAATTTTTATCCACTTCATCTTGTGAATATCATACTTCATTTTCATTGGATGTATTTTGAAAGGTTTTTCAGTCTCTGGATAATCTCTGGAGTCTTTTGTTCTTGAAGCATTATTCTTTCTCATCTATATCTTTGCTTTATGTGCACTGACATCCTAATCCTGCCAGATCAGAGATTTGTAATCTTGTTCTTGCAGAGCATTTAAGTACTAATGGCTTCATAGCAGCAGAGCTAAAGAGCTGGCACCTTTTAGTATAGACCTGCAGAACAAGGACTTTCATTTGTACAGAGCTGAGCAAATTCTTCCTGTCAATGGATGTGCAATAGTAGTTCTGGTTTATAACTATGGTAACCAGCAGTGGATTGGTCCTTAAAAGTCTCCTACTTTTCCCTGTTATATGCTATTATGCTTACACTGGCAAATCTTCCCTCAGCAAAGCTCAAGACTGCTCACCCCAACTGAACTTTTGTTTCTCTTCTCCTTTCCCATCTCTGTTATCTCACAGGCAATTGGCTACAGGCTGGAGGCTGCACACACACTCTCTATGGGCAAGGAAATGCTGTAAAATCTGGGGTTTAAATACTTTAATTCTGAAGCCTGGGTGAGTTCTATCACACATTAATCACTCTGGCCATATTGATATGCAGAGAATTTTGAGATTTTGGTACAGGATTGTCCAGCCTTGATCTCCCAGTGTAAATGAACTTTGTCTATATTACTAATGTTTTTCAAGGTAGTTCCTAGAAGAACTATCTCAAAATTAGTCTACTTGCTTTATTTTTTTTATATTTCTCTCTTCCTTTTCTTTTTTCACTCTCTTTATATGTATCCTACAGTCATGCTTGTGTGAGTAGGAACTGGTATCACTAAGTGGTGTATAAGGTGGTGATACACATTTATTAGATTAATGTATTTTCACCAGAGGTTTGAAGAACTTCATTGAATCCATTTGAAAAGGAGAGGAGTTACATATGTATAACTAACAGAGGGCAGAGTTTTCAAGTATATTTTTATTACAGATTTTCACATCTTGTGTAATGATATATATTACACTAAATAATATATTACACGACATGAATACTTCATTCTAAATCATCACAGACAAACGTGTGTGTCCGTATTATTTGACATATCATTGTTTCTTTTCCTTGTGGACTCTGAGATGAGAATTAGAAATGTTTCTTCATATGGCTAATCACCTAAATCCACAGGATCTAATTTATGTGGCTGAGTATGGAATCAGCAGTCTAGTTTTAAGCATCTGCTTTTGGCTGTACTGCTCTTTAGCATTCTTTTCTTATTTTAATGAGGAATTTAACCTTTCAGTTGCTCCTTCTTTTCAATTGGGCTCATTTCAAAAGGAAATGATTGCACACTGTTTCATGCAAACAATTATTTTTCTTCATGTTCTCCCTGAGACCGAAATAATGACACATGAATGTGTGCCTTTTTTTTTTTTTTTGGTCACAGGACTAGATAAAAAGTAGTCAAAATCGATGTTAATGTTATTTTGTTCAGCTTTAAGTAGTTTTCCACTCTCCTTTTCACACAGCAGAATAAACCAGACTCATCTGACCCAGAGCCAAGAATAACAGTAATGCCTCCTCTGTCTTCTCCATTCTACTCCCTCTCTCACAGAAATAAGAACAATATTTTTCTTTATTATTTGGTAAGCCTAAACAAGTTAAGGCCCCGCGTCAAATATTTTTTGAACCCTTTAACATTTCTGAAGTATGATAGCATATTTAGTGTTGATAATGTGACGAATAGTTTACTTATGTCATGCTTGTAAAAGTTTCCGTTGCCTTTATTGGTGGTTGGAAACGCTGCCAGAATGCCTGAGTAATCACTAGAACAGCTATTGGGCTGCAGATGAAGTCAATATTTGCTCATGCTTCAAGTTGTGGTTATGTTTGTGTGGGAGCTTAAAACAGTGTCAATAAATTATATGAAGCCATCTTTATGTGGAACACAATAGTAACTAAGGCAGTGTTCACTCCATTGTAATCGAACACAAGAAATATGCTCCTTACTTTCTCCTAAAACAAGACACTGAACTAAATGTGAATTTACATGAATTTCACTTTAATAGTTAATGTTAGAGAAGTCTTAAGGTTTTAAAGAGTAAAAAAACCTCAAACTAAAACTTACTATTCTAGCTTAATAAATCTGGCCAGAAAAAACTTTTTGTTGATGTTTCAGATTACTTTTTTTTTCTACTGTTTTCTCTTTATCTTTGCATTAAAACCCCAATTAAAAATACATGCTGGGTGCAACAAAGGAAAAACTTTTGAGCGTATCTGGATTCTAGCTTTTGGGCTAGATTTCACTTTTGGAAAGGATGCTAGGGATGAGGTGACTGGAAGGGTCACATGGTCAAGGCTCATTCCTGCTGCTGGCAAGAGGAACAAAGCACGATTTCTTGATATTTTAACTGTACATTGAATTACGAAGGTGGAGGGGAAGGAGGAGGGAACAGACTCTGATGATATATACTGCAACACAAATTTGCATACATATGAGATCTCTGGTGTACGAACAGCAGTTTTCACAGCCATCTGTTCTTTTGTTGGGTCTGCAGCAACTTGCATCAGTTTCAAATATTCAATGATGTGGGCTAAACACGTTTAATAAGCCCCTGCTGAAACCATAGGTTACAGCAAGTCAATCCCGTATTGTTCCTAGACAAATCTGTATGATTATTGTGGTGCACATCCAGTCAGCAGGCTTTTGTCCAACTTTTTTATGGGGAAGTTTGTGACTGTTTTGACATGTTTATCTGCTCGTATCGGCATATTTAGAGATCAGGGAGTTTTATTGCAGGGAGAGGAGGAGTTGTGCTGTAGCTGGGGTCAAGAGCTCTGCCCTTTTAAGTGGACAAAATCTAGGGAGGGAGCAGAGGTTGACAATGTGATGTGATATTTCTTTAAAAAGGAAAAATGGGTTTGAGAAGGGTACAATCAAAATATCTCTCAAACTCAACCTCTGAAATAGCTGACTTGAACTGTCCGGTCTTTAGACTAGGAGTCTGTAATTGTCTCTCATGTCAGCCAGCCCTATGGCAAGAGGGTTATGATGCAAACATCTGGATCTAGTGCTCTCTAATACACTCTGCATCCCTTCAGATAAAATCCATCTCTTTTGTTGTTCCTAGAAATTAATATTAGGAAAGGATTTAGCCTGGATCCTCTCTTATTGAATTTTACCAAGTCCCTCAAGCAAAACATCTGAAACAGAAAAGATTGTTAGAATGCTTGAAGGTAACTTGTGTTGGCTATTGATTATTCTCTGTGGTATGGGAAAGGATGGGGCCCTTGTCTTCATTATAATTATGCCTTTTTTTGTTTTGCCTGCCTGTGTTGTGTGTTGTCACCACCCCCTTTTTAGATTCCTGTAACATTTCTTATTCTGGAAATGTAAAATATTCAGGCAGAAAATCTAAATTGAATGTTACTTCGAGGGAATACTGACTTGAACATATTTTCTCTTCAAACTTTCACTCTGGGCTAGTAAAGAAATGGGAAGACAATACTTTTATATTTAGTTGGTGTTTTCTGCTTTCTCCCAATTTCTGATTTTCAGCAGTTACCTCAGGTTTAAGAGTATCTGTCTGTAACTGTGAATGTGTTGTCAGAAGTTGCTAACAAGCACGCATAAGTGTGAAAACTTAAATATCAATATTTTTAATCAAACTCATTCCTAAATTATCATAGGTTGTGAATAAATAAGTATCTAGTTTGCCATTAGAATTTTTCCAGTGATATCCCTGTTGGAAGGAACTATGACCACCCTGTGACCCAGTGACCAAGATCTGGCTACAGCAGGTGTTTAAGTGTCTAAAATACAGCAAAAAGTATGAGTTGCAGAACTCAGGCAAGGAAAGAATTCTTCAGATGAAAAATGTCAGGCTTATATTTTTTCCTAAGCTTATATTAATAAATTTCCAAATATAACGTTGTCTTTTAAACCTCCTGCCATAGTTTTCTTAAAGGTGCTTAATCTAAGGAATGCAAAGTATTACTCCTTGACTGGTTGTTCATTTAAGACAGATCTGAAGAGGATATAAACCTAGCTGCCTTACTTGCAGACATATTAGCAATATATGGCACCTTAAAACACAGGAGAGTCCTTATCAAATAAATGGCATGGTGAAAATTTGTTTCGTACTAAAATCAATGTCTATGGAAGGACTGATAAATCCATGATTAAATAAGAATCTTTCAGTCATACACCATCAAGCCTTATGTAGCTGCTGAAAATGTATGCAGTAAATCCAAACTATTTTGACTATTTGTGCTCTGCAGGATTCAGTTATCATATAAGAATGAATACCTTGTCAATCCAGTTAAAACAAAATAAGTTTTTCCTAACCCTGAAATTATGAAGATGATAGTTTGGTATAATTTGGAGGAAAGTGTAGCTGATGATTGCTTTTGATGAGAGTGACTTTGTGTCCCTTTTTTCAAAGGATCCATCAGTGTAGAAGGCAGTTTCTGGACTTAAGTATAGAAGTTCACGAATTTGAAGCTGCTTAATTAATGCAGACTATCATAACTCAGTTATCCAGTAGCTGTATGAGCGTATCCAGTGTGGTGAAGATTTTCAGACGGTGTTTTGAAACATGTTTTTGATTTGCAATTGGTTGCCAAAGGTTTTTGTATACTTTCTGTCCCCATGCAGCTGATCAGGCCTCAGTGGAGTTTTTTGCTGTTTAAGTCTTAGAAAATCAATCAAAAACTAAATAAATGGACTTCTTACATTGGCAACTCATTCCATTTAATGATGAATTAAAAAGGAAAGCTGGTGCTCTTGAACACCTGCCTGCAGTAGCTGGAATAAACAGGCAAACCCAAAGATGTTTGAGTAGCCTTTGAAAGGGATTTGGGTCAGTAAGTCTTTACAATAAATATTTCACTTTTAACTTAGATAGCATCTAGTTACATAGAAAAATTGCATGTATGTGGCTGATTTGTATTTAATCATGAAGCAAGCCAAAGTCACACTGATGAACAAGAAGTTGTACATGCACGATTTAAGCCTGTAGGTCAAGAGAGCTGGAGATTTCGGGCTTTGGGATTAATCTGATTTTGTGTTCTAATTTGCATATTAATGAATATGCACCATCATTTCCATATATGACATGATCTCTAACATCAGGCCTTAGCCTAACAACATATTTCCTCAGCAAGAAGCCAAATGACTGTGCTTTAATCTTACAAATGCTGGAAGCCAATGCACTAGAATTAGATAAAATCTCTGTACTGTGAGTAACTGGAGGAAAGTGACCTTGCCACCTTTCAGTCTGTAAAAGCTGTTGGTAATTTCTTGGAATGACTCCCTTCCCACAGAGATAATATTTGGAGATAATATAGAAGGTTAGCACTCCTACATATCTTAGGTCAATGCTCTTTTGTAGCTGGACATCCTTCTGTGTTCTCCTTAGTTCAAATCCTGCAGCAAATTGGACCAATAACTTTGTTCAGCAGTTCTCTAGAAAGGCTCATCCTTAGCTCCCTTTGGGAAGAGGATGATTCACTCCCAGGAACTTTCATGTTAGGGTGCTTCCTTTAAAGTGGTGACAAATCCCTGCTTCTATCCATGCCCAGTTCCACAAGCCCTGATTCCAGAGGTCTGTGTGCACAGCCTGTGCCTGGGACTGGCAGGAGGAGGGCTGGGAGCAGGAATGAAGGGCTGCTTGGAGGTGGGATGTGGTGAGGGACGATAATGTGGAGTAGTGACGGTGAGGACTGTGTGCTCTGAGGTGCCCTGTGTCTGGAGCAACTGGGAGACACAGTCCCACCAGTAGAGTCATAGACTTTTGTGTGGGATTCATGGTTTGGGAATACTGAAGACGTGGCTGTGCCTCTATTTTTGCATTATCTCCTTCTCCCAAAACACTGTCCTTGTTTTTATTTGTCACAATAAAATTTCCTTACTTTTCACAATCTATTATAATGAAAGAAATTCAGTCCTGCTTTGGTCCAGTCTCCATATACTGCTTTTCCTGGGTTCCTCCTGTTTGTTCTTCCCCAATTGTTCTTGCTGGTGCTTGGCTGTAGTTTTTAGTCTGAGTTTGTCTTGAAAAAGTGAAGCCCAGCTTCTGCTCCAGGAGGTTTTAAGAGATGCTGGATGGAAGATGAATGTACCACAGACTTCCCAGGACTCAGAAAAGACCATGTGCAGAACTACAAAATGTCACTAGAATAGAATAATTCTGATTAATTCAGGACTCTTATTGCATTTTCATACTGTTTTGAAGTGCCTGAGATAAAAAGCCAGGCAATGGCTGCTACCCTGCTTCTAGAAAAGCAAGCAGGAGGAGGAGTTGGAAAGGAAAAGCACGTTCAAGCCTCTGGTTTAAATGATGAAAAGTTTAGATGGAAATAAAGGATGTTTCTTAGTACCTTACCTGACACAGGAAGAAATGTGAGACTCAAAAAACTGATACACAAAATGTAGTGAATATGACTGACATGAATACTTGTATTGTTTGGCTGGTGTTGCAGAAGGGTGGTTTTTTTTTTTTTTTTGTTTTTGTTTTGTTTGTCTATTAGTTTTATTTTTGTTCATTGTGTCAAGGAAGTCTGGAATGTTAACGTCTTCTGTGAGATAATGAACAGCTGCTTAAGGCTTATTTTCTTGGCTTTTCTAATGAGATTATTGTTTTGTTAGATCTTTTAGTCCCTGGAGAGTTGACAAGAGGTGAAGTTTCATTGTTAGAGTTTGTTTAAGAGCTCTAAATACGACCTAGGATTCTACTTCTTAGATATAATAACCATGAAACAAAAACACAGATGCTACGTCTCCTCCTGCTCACCTCCAAATGTTTTCCATGTAAATAATACCTTCCTTCCCCCCTTCCCAAAACGGGAACTCTGGTTGTAGTTGTAGTATTTTCTGGTTAGGGTTCATTGCTACAGCTCTTTTCTGCAAAGGAATGTTTATAGACTGTCCTGGCACGACTCTTGATAACGGAAGTCGCTGTTTCTGCTTTGGGTAGTATTTGGCTGATTTAGTTAAGTACTTAACTAATAGTGTCCAACAGATCAAACCCAAGCATTAAGGTCTGTTTTTGAAGGTTTGTTTTGTTCTGTTTTGGGTTTTTCCCCCACTCTCCCACTCCCTTCATTCCCTCTCTTGGAAAGTGCTGCCCAGCTCCTGGCTTCACTCAGTCCCTGACAGCAGAGGAGTGATGAAGCCTTTCCAGAGCCAGCACAACGATGGGTGGTACTCAGATGCTTCTCACTGGAGCTTTATTTGCTGTAACAAATATATTTGGGTCCCCTCATCAGAAGTTCAAGCTTTTATTTATTGGCCACCTAATCATAGTCACCAGGCCAATAGAACTCTCCCCACGCTGGAGGACTGAGCCTAAACTTGGTATCTTTTGACCAGAAGAATGTTATTTAAAATTGCTGTAAGTTTGAGGTTTCTGGCACATCCTAAGGTCTCATGTTATTTTAATATTTTAATCAACCCCAATAATATAAAATAACCTCAATTAGTAGCTAATAGGAAATAAATCTTTACCATTGTCAGACAAATATGTTCCAAGAGAAACACAAATATTCTTCCTAGTCTGAGACGTTTGATAATAAAATGTTTTCTCAGTATGTCTCTATGCATAAGCCTGTATTTAACTGTCCGATCTGCTGAGGATCCAGCCAGAAAGGGAGAAAACAGAAGTGCATCACACTTACAGCATTATTTTCTTCATTATCTAAGGTACTGAAGTGTCTTTCAGTAGAATTTGTAATAATGTTCCATCAATCCAGCCTTTTTTTCGAAACTATTGAAAGCTTATGAGTGGGATCATGCCTATTTCCCATGGCAGCAAATTGTGTTGAAATTAATGGTAGCATTATACTTCAGAAAAAGATTGATACAATTTATTTTAAGGTAGGATATTCTGTTTAGACCCACATAGCAACACTTGTCATTTAAGTAATGGGCCTGCCTGGTACCTCATTAAAGACCTTTTGTACTGAAAGATGGCAGAAAATGGCAGCACAGGAAATAACATAGGCATCACTAAATAAGACAATTTTCTAGAATGCTTGAAAATTGGACTAAATGCACTGTCTATGAAGGACAGATACCAAGTCTCGTTGCAATGGGCTATGTCAGAAATAGGCTGAGTGATGGAACCTTAACTGACAGATGTACTGAAAGATATAATATACTTATTGTTTAATCATGTGGATAGAGCAGGAGATGGAAACATTGAGAATAAGAAGATTACAGCAAGAGCTACTGCTTAATCTGAGCAATAGCCTCTGAGGCTTCTTAATCTACTAGGAGAATTGTATAGATGCAGTAAGTCTGATGACATATAAAAGAATAAAGAATCTTGTAAGTAAGTGAAATTATAGATTTTAATTTCTGTTATTCTATGAGGGATTGAGGAAAGGGAAATAAAAAGAGGCAGGGAAAAAATGTGCCCTACATTACTGCTGTTCATGATGTAGGAAACAGATGAATGAGTCAAAGATGTGCCATTTTTTGCTTTTGGAAGCATATTAATTTCAGGCTTGGAATCCCCAGCTTTGACTGAGGAGTCAGGAGGACTGTGCTGCTGATTGATGTTGTTTGTGGTCAAATATTGCCATGGTGTCAAAAAAAGCTTCATCTAGGTCTGAGGAAAATGTAATGAATACTTGTCCCTGTCCCACAGGGCCTGTGGTTTAAAAGTTTGCAAGAAATTAAAGGATGTAAAGACCTGCTTGAGGGGTGTGTGGCTGCTGCCCCTAATGATGTGTGTTGGGTGGGCAGAATTGAAGTAGCTCAGTTTTAACCTATGGGGATGATGTAGGATGGGTGGGAGTTGGGGTGAGGAAAAAAACCAGTAGGTCTTAACATGCTGATCCTAATAGTGTTAAAATGTAAACACACTTACAAAGCCCGGTTTTCCAATGAGCATGCTTGTGTGGGAGTATATCAATATTACACTTGTGGCCACAGAAACCAGGGCAAATAAATGTAAATAAATGTCAGTAGTCTACTGGTAGATACAGGGACCTCAGATAAAGCTTTCCCTTATGTACTGCAAGAATACACTGCTTATTGTAACATGTTTGGAAACTCGTAAGTTAGTGTAATTTTTACAAGCTAGAGAATCATGTAAGCTATTTATTATTATTAACATAAGTCAGTAATGTTGGAATCTGCATAAAGTAAATGGAGTGCTTTCTTTGAGTCATCTGCCATTCAGTTGTTGAACAGCATGTTCACTTAAACAATTCCAGCAACTTTTAAATGTTCTAGGAAACATCTAAATTACATCAGTAGGAAAGGTATTTTAGGAAATTTAATTAGATACCAAAGCATGCAGGTGCTTGTAATTTAATTGCTGAAAAAGGATGAATTGCTAAACATTAATAATTTTATTTTTATTCATCAGCTTTTGCATAATGCACACTGGTTCCATGAACGCTATTTAGTGGAGTTTTTAGCAGAAACGTTAATGAACAATGCATTAGACAATTAAAAACTAGAAAGGCTTTAAAATCTTCTGAAGTTTATAGTATGTATATGATGCAATAATTTAAATTCTTCTTCATATTATTATGATGATCCTGGAGAGATTTCTATCCCATCTAAGTCCAGAAAATCTTGTACCTTATATGAATTCCTGCAGTGTTGAAGACTTGTAAGTCATAAGCATTCAAACAATATAAGCCTAAAAAAAAATCACTTCTACTTTGCTTTCCTTGGTACATGTTTTAAAAATTTCAGCTTCAACTACTTTTGCTTTTAATTCCTCTCAATCCTATGCTCTTCTTATCCCTTCATCTTCCTGTCATCTCTCACTCACCCCGTGTCTGTGCATTTTTCTGAGTTCTTAACCACAAAAGCCTGGCTTGAGTTTTCTCTGGAGGAAGTGGTGAAAGGAAGCATGACTGTATTGTCATGGGGAACCACAGAAACTTAAGATCCTTCTGTGGCTGCTGAAAGAGATGGCCAGAAATCATCTTTGTAATTACAGTAAATATTCATAGGGTTTGGCAATTGAAGATAATTTTTCTCTCTCCTAGACATCCTCTCTGCTTGTTAAGTGAGGGCTTAAGAGTTGTTGTATTGAGTGTATTGCTTTCCAGACTGTAGCCACTTCCCTACCAAGAATAACTTCTGGACTCATTCTTTAAGGTCTAAAAAATGAATCTAAAATATGTTTAATTAAAGCTTGTAGACCTAATGATTTCATCTCCCCTTTCCTTTCCGTGTATGATCACAAATAGGGGGGGGGAATATCTTCCCCAGGAGGGCTAACACCAGTTTGTTGGTTCACTTGCTGCCATTCTGACTTGCCTGAATTCAGTGCTTTCAGTACAGATCCCTTATCCCTGCCAGGGAGTGCCCTACAGAAAGCAACAGAACGGGAATATTGTTGTATTTCACAGTTAAATGTAGTAAGACTCTACTCATCCTGAGAGGAATTTGTTCTGATTTGGGCAGTCATTTTAGAACATGGAAGTGTTTCTGTGTTGAAAGATGAGGGGAAGATTATCTTAATGAAAAGATGGTTCACAGTTAGTTCACTGCCCAAGCGTTTTGTGACTGAATGCTGAAAAATATTGTTAAAAGCCTTCAAAGTCACCCATCTCTCTGCAGTTGGTGCCTCTGCAGTTGGTGTGCCTGAGTGGCTCTGTGGGTGTTTGTGCTTGGCCAACTTTGCAAACACAGTTCCCTTAAAAACCCACCTATTTTCTCTAAGTGTCATTTTGATACCCCAGAGTTTTACACTAATAGTGATCCCTCTATTATTTCCTCCTCCCACCTGGCATTGCCATAATGCTCCATTGACTTTTTTGGGGTAAAAATTAACTATACGAAAATATCAGACAAAAAGTTTTCAGTTTCAAATCTATGGTACAGAGGAAAAAATATTTATTTTCATATTGTTTTTCTTTTAATTCGGTTTTCCTCTCTAAAATTAGAACTATAATGAAGAATGACTTAATAAGGAATGATTAACTATTAAGTACCTATAATCCTAAACTGCTTTGCTATCTGTAGTAAGCTTATTACAATAAAATACACAAAATATTTATATTTCAGTACAAATGAGATGAAGGAACAATAGATAATGTGTAAAAAAAGAGACTCAGTTATCTGGATACAAGATACTGAGTAATTACTATGCAAGCACCAACAAAATCATTCGTTCTCTGATTGGTTTGGTTTGTCAGTTCTCGGTGTTTATACAACTAATTCAGAAAAATATGGCACCCACGGGATTATAATATTCAAAACAAGCTTTGAACCTCTGATGGTGCAGGCTTTTAAATGTTTATCTCCAAATAATGGGAGTAGTCAATATAGTGCAGACAAGTCAGGTATGAATAATCATGTGTTTAAGACTTATGTTAGCAGGGACAAAATGAAGCCAGATGATTTAAATTGGAGTTTTGTGTAGAGAAGCATTGTGATCATGAGAAACTCTTTTAAAAAATTCTCAATAAATTTATATATCAAAATCTTACTTACAAATAAATGTATATAAAATTATTTTATTTCTGTATATCATTTTTATTTTCAAAAGAGATGTAGATAGAGGATCTGGAGAGGCAGATATCATTCCTGAGACATCAGTACACTTTTGCAAGTTAATTCTGTAAATGTTTTGTAGAGCTGGGCATGGTAAGATTTTATTGTAAAGAATCTTTTCCTACCCTTACCTTAAGGCTCTTTCCTAGTGTACTGTGATACAGAAATGGGAAGCCTTTGGTTTGCTTCAATTTGTTACTGAATTCATATAAGAAATCCCCAAAACAATGAACAAGGAATAAGTGCTTGCCAGTTTTTATTCTGATCTGATCCGCTTTGAATTCCTGTCCAAATACTGATGCAGTGGAGAGTCATGTCCATCAGCTGTGCAAGAAATTTACAGTTATAAACTGCACCTGTTGCACTCTTTCTGTTCCTTCTGCCTTTGTGGGAAAAAGTTGTTGATCTCTGACTGTTTCCATGGAAAACTGTACAGCTGGGAAGATCAATCTTTCTTGCCAACTACTTCATTTCTACATTTTTGGGCTGCATAGAGTTGAATTGTTTAGCTTGATAACTCAAGTGCTTTTTTTGCTTGGTTTAATTTTACTGGGTTTTTTTGGGAGGGGGGTCGGGGGAGCGGGGGTGCCTTTGTTGGGTTTTTGTTTTGTTTTGTTTGGAGGTTGTTTGTTGACTTTGGTGATGATACTTCTGTGGAAAAGTCCAGTTCAAAACTACATGTTTAAAGCCAGGAAAAATATTTTTAAAATAGATCCCGAAACAAATATGTCATGCTATGTTTAAACCCAAATAAGTATCCATCAGTGGAATCTACAGTGTCTGCTTTATAACACTGTGTCAGGGTGGGTAAACTGGCAAAGAATTGTTTCCTTAAACCACAGAGAATTGTGTCAGTGAAGATTCAGTTCATTTATGTTTTTGGTAAAACCAATGGAATATTTCCCACATGCCCCAGCTGGTATGCTGAAGAAGGGAGATGAGGAAGACCTTATCAGTAGATAAGACTTGATAAGCCATAAGCAAAATGCATGTAATCAGCTCCCAGGAACAGTCCAGTCATTTAGTGCCCCTAATCAGGGTTTATGGTTCAGTGAGATCAGTGTGAAGGTTACTAAAGCCATTGTGAAATAAAGAAAAATGGAAATAGTTAAAGCAGATTTGCAGTCATTTGTGATATGTGGTTTTGCAATTAACTTGTGCTGTTTTCTATTTATGATCACAAAAAACACACCGATCCTGTAATATTGATTGGCACATAGCAAATTGAATCTATTTACCTAATCTTCTTAATAGTCTCTGCATTAAATGGGGGGGCAAGACAGCTGAATAGAAGGTGGTAAATCAAAGCAGCTGTCTGCTTCCATTTGGGACATACAGAATTCTAGACCAAAAGGGGTGTTTCACTGTTGGACAACTTATTTCATAAGGCAACCTAAAGAGATACTGTGAGAGAAAAGCTCTTGTTCGTTAGAAAACAGCTTTAAAAATACTGCCATAAAAAATCCCTGAAAATTACTGGTTGGAGTAAGATGAATTAAGATTTACATCATAGTTAAGTCTCATTAAGTTTCATTATGTTTTTTATGTTCTTACTGAAGATTTATAAGAGCCATTAACTTACGTGTTGCAATTCTATGAAGATGCATCCTTCTGAAAAGAAAAATGGTTATTTTTTGGGTCGGCTGAATGCCAATTTATATGTGGCACATGTTCAAGGCTTTTGTAATTCTTTGTGCTCTAATCATGTCCCAGGTTCTATTCCTTACTGTACAGTTAAGCTGATAAAATTGTTCTTAAGTTGTTTCTAGCTAAGATACTTTTAGCGGATTAAAATGAATAAGCAGAATGAACATCTGTTTAAGCATACAAAGAACCCTGGATTCAGCAGGCATCTCCTGCAGCCCCCTTGGAAGATTTCTGCTTAGTGAATTTTAACAAGTCTAGTCACAGATGATACCTGTTATCATCATTGTACAGTTATATATAATAAGGTCATTATCTATAGGAATTCTACATCTAGATGTGTCAGAGGAAAAGGAAAAACATATGTGGCCTTGTACTCTAATTGCTCCAAATTAGAAAAAGCAACATGAATATTGTGGGAAAGGTATCCATAAAAGAGAAATCTATAAGATAAAAGTTTGGTATTTATAGGATCATCTGTGCCAGTGATCGGAGCAAAGGCATGTCCCAAAACCGTATTTGGGGTAAAGATTTTTCCATTGAGGATGCACAAGGGCTTTCAGAAAGCCTTAGGAATAGAGGAATTTGTGAACACTAGAATTTCAGCATTGACTTAAGGAAGATTTACTGAGCTGTTTTTTTATTTTTTGTTGTTTTGTGAAGAAAATGTTTGATTTTTGCTCGTAGATGCAATAACTGCAGCTCAGACTGTTCACAAGTTATACAATTTTTTTTTCCTGTCTTGTAGAAGACAGCCTGTTGCTTCCCGCTTTCTAACTGGTGGTCTGAGATTTTATTTTTTCACATGTAATAATTGACTTAAGTGGCTTTGTTTTTCTTTTTGTTTCACATAATGACTAATGGAAAGCTCATGTGTTAGTAGTGTTTGGGAAATGGTAATACTTCCCAGAAACAGAGACCTGCTTTTTCTGGAAATTACTAGGAATCATTTGAGTGCTCATGTGCAGCAGCGTCCTGTACCTGAAGTGTCCTGATTTTCAAACTTGGTCAAATGGGTCTCATCCATTATTACCGAGGACAACTCAACACCTCTTTGGAAAGATCTCAGAAAATCTTCTATGATAATTCATCTCCATTTCTTCTTAAAATTATACTACCACAATCTGTTTATGTAGGATTGAAGATCAGAAAGTTTGACAGCTAAAGCTGATCACTTCAATAAAATTTCATCTAGAAACTGAAGCTGAAAACTAGGTTCAAGGAGTGGTTCCTCAGAACTGAGACAGCTGCCATAACAGCTTTTGGGTTGATGCTGTTTATGACTTTTATCTCAGAGTAGACATGAAAAAGTTCAGGATGCCCTAAGTGCTGAGTAAGGGATACTTTTGAGTGTACAGCTGTACAAGAGTTGGGAACTTTAGAGTATTGACTGTTTATATCTGGAGAAGGAATATCTGTAGAGAAGAATGATAGAAGAAAGTGTCTTCCTGTACTGCTTCTTTCTTTTTCTGGCTGATCAATCTCAGAAACTTTAGGAAAGTTATTTCGAGCTCAAGTGAGAGATCTATAATATCTGGGCTGAGCAGCACTGCCCTGCTGCACGAGTGACACCTGTAATCTGCACTGGCACACCTGCAGGAGCTGAGCAGCAGTTCAGGGGTCAGTAGAAGCTGATGGTGTGACTGGGCAATGGCTCTGTGCTGACACCCACACCCCCTCTCACCTCTGCTGGCACTGAGAACCAGCCCAGCTCCAAAGCATCTTGGCTAATTCAAGTCTGAACTTTCCTAAGGTCCTGCAGCTGTACAAAAAAGACTGAAGAACAAAGAAGTGACCAAACCTTAAATTTAGAAAGGACGTATGGAGGCTTTTACATAGGAAAGAATCTCTGTGCTTCTGTTGATTCTGCTTAATTCTGGGAGAGGAGGAGGTGCTTCTGGACAGTGTTAGATTTACTGTGTTAGATTCCTTCTCTGAGGCTTTCAAGAAGAGCATGGCATGTGCTTCCCCAAGAAGGGAAGCGCGTGTTTTGGAAAACATTAAAATGCACCCAACAACTTTTAAATCTGAACTTTTCTATTCTGTCTGCTTTTAGTTATTAGCATAATATTTCCTGGATGACTGGATACTGCTTGGAAAAGTATGAGTCTCTTTCAAACCACCAAGAAACACTTGAAGCAATTACATCTTTACCTGATTTTGTGATGCTCTCCAGTCAGAATGTAGGTGCGAGAGCAAAGAAATTGATGATAGGGGAGCAGGGAATTTTAACGCACTGAAGTTAAGCAGATGAATAGCTGTCTCTGGAAAAGCTGGCCCATGCCCAGAACATTATGCAGTATAAAAAGAAGGTCATCCTACTCAGCAGATTTTCCAGTTACTTAGGGAAGGCCTCCTCCCTGCTCCATGCTAGTGAAAACTAACACAACCCCTTTCACTCTCTCGAGGCTCATCAGTGAATTACAATTACTCACTCTCTTCTTGAAACTACTTTCAGAAATTGCTTGAGGTGAGAGGACATACTAAGAGCAGCAGTAGGAAAAATATTTTTTTAAAAAGATGCATTTCCAAATGTAAGTAAAATCATTTGGAGAAGTCAATTAAAATTGACCTTTTCAACAAAAACGAGACCTTAACTTTAGTTAGTTTCTTTAGATTTAGGGTTCTTTCTTACTGTGTAGTACACTGACAGTACAACTACACCCTCACTTGTTCTGGAGGGTGTAGTTGTCTTATGGTCATGGGATTAATCAAACATTTTTCAGAAGTGCATGTAATTTATCTTTTAATAGAATGAAACTTTGTAATATTTTGGGAATATAGAAAAGTTTTTACTTTGGGAATTATTTCATCTCTTGGCTACAAATGTCCTGTAAGACACACTTTTTAAATGCATGTTTTTTGTTCATGTGTTGTAAAAAAGTGGCAAAGGAAAAAGCACTTGTAGAAACTGGAAAATTTTGAAATAATGCATGAAAAATGTAACTCTCCTGTCACTGCTCTTCTTTTAAAGCATGATTAGTCTATTCTGCCTACTAATTTATTCTACACGGTGGCAAAAACCTTCACACAACTGAACAATATCTGAACTGCTTTGCTATGGTAGTTCTGTACCTGCAGAACATGTTTATTTGGTACCCTGGCTTTGGTATGTTCCTCAAATGATCGCATACTGTAACTGCAGCTGAGGTAGACTCGACATGGGAAGTACCTGATGGCAACTTGAGAATATATTGGTAGCACACACCACTCAGGTATTATGCAATAGTGCTTTGCACCAGCTGGGAATAGCTTTGCACTTCTAGAGGTGCCTGACATGGCTGTTACAGCACAGGGTATTTATCCATTCACTGCAATGTACAGGATAATTGGAGGCAAAATTAACCTGTCAGCTTGAACCAGCATGGAAATTATTTTATTCCAGAAGGGTATAGAACTTCTCAAGTATATATAAATACCTGCTGGTGTTTAAGGTTACCAAGACTTATATATTTGCTGCTCCCTGAATTTAAAGGCATAATTTTGTGCAATTTTCTTTGAGAGTGAAGGTATTTTAGCTTTCAGAACTTTAGTTCCTTCTGAATTTTCCTTGGCCTCTTTTCTGACCTAGGAAAAAATTGCAGTTGATCTGAAAAATGCTGAAGTATTTTCTCAGAGTTTGCAAAGAGATAAGTATATCCGAAAGGAGAATTATTTCCCTTTATTGTGGTGCTGTTTTCTTACACTTCCTCTGAAGAACTTGGTGCAGTACATCTGTCCAAGTCCCCTCCATGACTGACTATATGTCAATAACTCCCTGTGGCTGATGAACCTGGATAACCATTTTGTATTTACACTTTGAAATGTATGCAAAATCTGACAGGAGCGCACACAATACCCCCACACCCGTGAGATAGGCGTTATCAAGAAAAACTAACAAAACTTTTTTTTCTGTTGGCTGGAAACAAACATATATAAGGTGAGTTGGAAGGGAGTGGTGTGGGGAAGGAGAGGGATTTTATGTAGGTTAGTTTTAGACAGGGAACCCAGTTTCCTTACATTCTTTGTGGATGAGGATGATGATGGCTGACACTACTTCAGGAAAGCATAATCTGAATCTTAACAGGAGGATCCTGTCTCTTTATCCCCTGAGTGTGTTGAAAACATATGTCAACACACTTGGATTAAAGTAGGGCTTTGTTAATACTGCCATGCTGCTCCTTCCATTTTAGGAAACATAAATAGCACTCTATCCTGTTACATGAGATCAAACAAAAGCCTAGACATATAGATAAAATGTATGGGGCTGCTTACCTCTTTGAATGGTCTGGATCTCATTGTCAGGGTGTGATATAATTTGTGCAGAAAAAGAGGAAAAAAATTTAGTTCACTTTCTTTTCCCTCTCTGGTGGCTAGAAAATGCTGTCCTGGTGTTTTATAAACATGCTTTGTTTTCAGTGATAAGTATCCAGAACCTAAATAGTCATGTTTGTGCAGCCAAATCCAAATCAGTACTGTATTAAATCATTTTCTCTATATGTCAGGATTAAGATTATCCTGTCTCACAGAGCTATTGCCTGTACAGTACTGCACTGTTTGTACTCCTATGTACAGGATCTTCATGGCACTGTACCACTGAGTATATAGTCAGAAGAAGATTTAAATTTTAGCAACATTTTATTAGAACTTAAATATAGTCACTTTTCAATATACAATTATTAAAATGACTCTCATCAACTGAAATTTCAGTATTCATGTAATTATTAAAACTTAATTCTCCTTATTTTCCGTAAAAACTTTAAAAGAGACAGCACAGGCATTCTTTGGTGAGGCATGGGATAGGTTTGTGTGTCTGCTGCTTGGATCCTTCTTCCCCAAAGGTGCTGACCTTGACTTTTTAGACCTTTTCTAAATGAGCCATACCCCAAAGCCCAGAATTTAGCTTGTCTTCATCAATGGGGTGTCTGTTATCTATGTTGACATTGTAAATTGAACCCAGTCAAACACACAGCTGTCACCTGAACTGGTTACAGTTTATTTAAGTGTTTTAGTATACATGGGAAATAATTCCATCTGTACTACAATAGTCGACTGTGTAGAGGAGAATAACAATGTTCTAATCAGCTTCCTGGGTTAATGATAACCTTGGCAATCATGAAACTCAAGGGAGAATGAGGGAAGGGAGATGACTGGTATTGTTAATTGGACATTAAGGTTTTTTGTCCAGAAGGTGGTTTGACACAATGTGGTCATTTCAGAGACTCCTACACAGCCGTCAGATGGTGCAACCTTTTTGGGACAAACCCTCCTGTATTTGTGTAACTCCTTTATCCTCTCTCCTACAGAACCGCTGTGTTCTGAACAGGTGTCAGAAGTAGACCTGTCTTGTGCCCACAACAGGTCTCTCAACACTTAAGCACAAATGTTTCTCTATCTTGGGAAGTCTTGGTCTGTATTAAGAGAACTGGAATTGAGGATTTCTAGGGCTATTTATAGGTAATATCCCACATTACATCAATATGTTCTGCTGTTATTGGTGTGACTGGTGCTCTCTGTCCCTCCCCTGCAAGCCCGCCATCAAATGTAATTCCTGTCCCTTTCAGTCATCTTTTCTTGCTGCCAGTAAAAGAACCCTGGCTCTGGACATAAACATTTCCCTGTTTGAGCATTAGAAATAGCTGAACAGGCTGCCTGCTTTTGTTCAGCTAAGTGTGAAGAGCAGTGCCTTCTGTTGGTATTGCTGTGTCCTAAATGTATAGGGCCAGACTTAAAATCTTTGGATAGAGCTGCTAAGGTCATCAGTCCATCAAAAACAGGAGTTATGTGCAGAGTGAGCAGATGTGTGTTGTGGTGATAATCACAGTCATCATTATCTTGTTGCTGACACTGAGTGACCTATGGAAATTCACTAGCAAAATAACTTGCTGTTCTGTGAAAACCTTTAGTTTGTTTTCCTATATTTTTCTTGGCTATCAGCTCCATGGCCTGTTTGACAGTGCTGTTGCACAGCATGGAAAATTTTGCCTCTTTCTTTTTTCGCTGATGTGACACTGGCAGGTGGATGGGATAGTGAAAAGGGAATACAAAAGGAAGCTTCACTAGTCTTGTGCATAGATCATTTGTGAAAAAAAAATCCCTTTGTGTCAAGGGCAGAGCTGTGCATATAGGGAGTAATAAATTCATTTTATCATTAATTTGATTAGAGTAAAAATTGCAGGACTTAACCATAAGAGCTGGTTTCAGTAACTTGCAAACTACCAAGGTGAAGTCATTCATTCCCTTTACTCTCGATTAACACATTATCATGCATGTACCAGCTTGTTTCTAATTCTTCAAGGATTACTCCAGTTTCTCCAGAGACTTGCCAATGAGTAACAGCAAAGCCAGCTCAGGCAGGTTGCAGTTTGCCTCCCACACCAATGTAGCAGCTGTGACAATAGTGTGGACTCCTGGAGCATGCGGAGTCAGCTGTCTGCTCCACCCAGACCGACACCTCTGGTGAGCTGGGCTCGGTGTGAGGAGCGAGTGTCTCTTAAAGTTGTGACTTCTCTTTCTGTCACCTCCCCCTTTCTGGAAGTTCATTGGCATGAAGCTCAGCAATATCAGCCACAAAAGTGACTATGGAAACTTGGCAGGAGATAGTCCCCAATCCCGAGTTTCCGTGGTGGGTTGCAAACTCCAAGAGATTTTCTGTGAGCCAACCCTGGCTGTTGCACAAGCAAATGCAGCTGTGGTTTGCCTTTGATACTAAACAAACTGAAAATGAAAAATAACATGCAGACATATTGCAGTGAAATAGAAGTCTAAACTTCTGCTATGGAAGTGTAACAGTTATGACAGGAAACTAAAACATGAGTTTAGAGCACATGAAGCCGAGTATTTCTCTAAGATGCTGCAGCTGTGCAGAAAGTGACACTGTTAAAGAGAACTTAATTCTTTTGGTGGACTTTGAAACTACTGTTAAGGCCAGTTTGGGAATGAGAGAGTCCTGGAAATCCAGTTCTTGTCTCCTTATGCACAGGCTAACAACTGTTAAAGACCTTTCTCTCTTTTTGAAAACAGGTCGTCTTTCTTTATCCACTACTAGTCTTTTTTTTCCACAAAATGAAAAGCCTCTGCTTGGCAAACCATCATTAACTTGTATCTCTATTGTGTAGTGACTAGCATGTTCCCTTCTGCCTGAATGCATCCCATAGTGGCCACAGATCTATAAAACATAAGAAACGTTCATTGTATATGCATCCATAAATTCATTATTTCCTCCTCACGCTCAGCTTTTATGGATGCTGCATGTAACTCACTCAAGGCAGAGTCAGTATCAGAGTGCATCAGTCAAATGAATTTCACCTTTTGTTTTAGCTCCTGGGGTCAAAAATACAGCATTTTCTGTTGAAATGTGAAACACACCAGTGTTTGTGTTTCGGTCGTGGTTATCTCCCTTTGCACAACCTGGAGTACAACATGCTGATGGTTACATTTATAAAATGTAGCTGTAACTGCAATAAATGGTAGGGAAAGGCAATTTCCTTATAGACTGTGTTCTTAGCCCAGATTAATGGCTAACTACTGCTTACCCTTCTCTTATCCACAGTTTCTGTCTCAAACTGAGAGCATACTCTCTTGCAACACTCACTCATTGCATGTCACTTTTGGAGGTAGATGTGATTTAGCAGCCTCTTGGTGAAGAGCATCTTATTAGCTGGAGATTTGGATAGCAAATAGTTTGGGGAAGGAGGGTGTACTGCAGAATTTTCTTTTCATTTTTGAAAGATATTTTGCATATGCAAAGCAATAGAATGCTTGACAATTTGAAACAGAAATGGGAAGGGCTCCCAGGACAGGAACAAAAAGAGAAGGTAAACAGAAAAATATTGGCAAGAATCAAACACCCCAGATAATTTGATCTATGGTTTTTTCTAGACAATACTTCCTGTGAAGTTCTGTTAATCAGTGTTAAAAATTGTATTTCCCCTACTGCTTTACTTCTTTAAGGTTTTCTGTCCCACTTCTCTCTAGTGAGTGTTTTTCTGTGCTGCCCTGGGTAACTGTAGAATCCTTGCTGAGAAAGAGGAAACAGCAGCTGCTTGGTGAATTCTTCGTGTCAAACACCTGCTGCTGGAGAGGTTCTCAACCCTGTGCTCTTCAAGATTAGAACAAAGCCAAGCAGGATTGTGCAGGAAAGACTGGGAAATAAGGAACAGTACCCGTTAGAGAAGCAGTCCCTCTTTCTTGGTTTAGGAAAATGACTCTTCAGATTAACATGAGATTGGGAATTTAATCCAGGTTTCCTGGGTCTAGCCTGATAACCAGTCCACAAACTACAAGTAGCTGTTTGGAAACTACAGTTTCCAATAAGTCTACAGCTAGACTTTGGACAAATCATTAGAACAATTTCCAGTATTGTCACTCTAGGATCAGACTTTAGATTTCTGTTTTATTTTGCTGTGATTAGAATCAAGTAAATGTAAAATTGTGTAGCGTGAAATCAAACTTATTCCTGTTCATAACTAATTAAGGTTTACATCTCTAACACCTGAAAAGTTGGAACCATGTTGAGATCAAAATAACAGGGAAGAAAACCAGAAAACTAATGACTAAAATTCTATTGGTTGGATAGAGAGAGTCATAGTATATAAATCTGTGAAACCTGTGATTAAATTAAGGCTCGTGCCCCTGTTTAATCTGCTGCCATGGCTGTCATTGCTGTACTGCTCTCCAGGCATTCAGTTCTTGTCTTGTTAAGTGTTCTGATCTTTGTTTTCTGTTCCTGATCTTAAGTTTTAAAATTCTTTCCACCTTTTGCAGTCACCAGCATTGACCGGGACACTGAAAAGAAAACATTACTGTTCTG
The DNA here is from genome assembly GCA_013398115.1 of Falcunculus frontatus. Lineage (NCBI taxonomy): Eukaryota > Metazoa > Chordata > Aves > Passeriformes > Falcunculus > Falcunculus frontatus. The sequence goes on along the minus strand of VZRV01000506.1, from coordinate 1,959,331 downwards.
GAGAACATAGGCTGGATGAAATGATGGCTCTTCCCTGTCCTGATGTTCATTAGGAAATGCATAATGTACACTGCTGTCGTGTGTGAAGTCCCAGCACAGCGGTGTGTGGAGCATAAGGGCTCAGGTACCTGGAATCCAGAGGTGTTATATTCAAATTCCCTGTGCACAGGCTGAGTATTTGGTGCCTGAGCCATTGTGTCATTGAAAATAACTTTCGCTCCTGAATGCAGAGAAAGATATTACAGAAAAAACCCCAAAATTTTCAATGTTTGATACTTCTTTAGTGCAGGTTTATTTTGTGTGGCCCAGGGGACCCCAAAAATGTGACCATTCTTAATAGTCTCAAGGTCAGGAAGACATGAGCTTAGAATGAAGAATAATGAAACATAGGAATTGAATATTTATATAATTCTGCTTTCACTTGGTATACTTCTGGTAGGAAATAGTACTTTAAATTTGGATCCCAGAACTGCTGCTTTGACTTGAAGAATGAATATATGCATTTAAATGAAGTAAACAGCTTGAAATTTTGCTTCCAAGGAAGAGCAAAATCATCCCACATAATGTTTTTGAATTGGCTTAATATCAGGGTCAAGAAGTTTCCATAACTCTCCTGCAAGGGCAAATATTAATGATAATTTATGAATTGTTGCTTGTATAACATTTACACTGGAATTTCAACAGGTTTAACACAGTTTTGTTATGAAGTGTTTGTGATTGTACTGCACAGTCCCTGAAGAGTTACCATTTGTGGGTGACATAGAAATAATAGTGTGCAGAACTGCAGTAAGCCATAGGAAGAAGTTGAAATCACAGCTCTTGTGAGTGGTAATTAAAGATTTTTAAGTACTTGGGCCAGAGGGCCAAGATCTTTTACTTCTAACCTGCTCCATCTTCTGTATGGATACTATTGTGTGGTTACAGTTTTCTCTTGACTGGATCAAGAGAATTTGGAGCTGATCTGGTTTGTGTGGGTCTGTCTCTCTCCAGAGCCCCGGTTTTTCTGCCATTCTACATCTTGCTGAAATTTTAACGAAATAGTATTTGGATTTCAAACCCTTTTTCTCCTTTCTGAGGATCTTGCTGCTGATGAGGCTGCTGTTAGCACAGAGGAGCCTGCAGGAAACAGGCACTTCTAGCTATGAAAAGGCTGTTTACATATTGCTGTGTTCCTTCCAATGTTTTCTTTTTAAATGACATAAAACTATGTTTGAGAAGGTATGGCAGGCACACTAAATCTCTTCTATTTAGTTTAGCTTCCCAGTTCAATGTGTTTAAAAGCACAAGCAATTCATCATTCACTTGAAGAGCTGAATACAACTGTCAGAAACCACACATTTTCTCCTAAAAATGTGTTAATGTGTGTCTGAATAAGGTGTCTATCTGTTTGCACACTGTTTATTGTATCAGGGTCAGAAACATAATGTTTAGAATTCCCATCTGGTAAGATTATTTCATACTGCTCTTGGTTCAGGCAACTTCTGGTTCAATTTAGCTCAATGTTTATGTGTCAGTCATAGAATCATCAACTTTTGCAAACAAGGACAAGTGTGTAGTGAGGGACTTGTGCAAACAATTATTTTTTTCTCTACAATATATATAATTTTTTCAGAAAAATTGTGAAAAGAAGGCTTCACTCACATGCCTAGAAATGCATTAGAAAACTGAAATCTGACACTAGATCTAAGTTTTTTAGGGTCTTCCTCTTTTATTGCTAATACTAGTGAGGCTGCTGGTACTTTCTGCATTGTGAGGTAATGCTCTGCTCAAGTGCAAGTCAGATTTGGGCTCAAATAATCGAATTTGAATAAAGGAAGATCTATAATAGCTCTACTTTTTTGGGACTCTTGACCTGAGCAAGATGAGGAAGAAAAAATTTCAGCAACTGATCTGCCCCCAAATGCAGATGCAAGAGGTTGTTTTTTGTCATCTTAGTCTTTGGACTTCACTGCTTGAGTCATAGGCTTTTTCATTTGACAGAATGCACTGGAAGCAAAACAAAGGTGTTGTCAGCAGAATTCCAGATACTGAAAATTAGTGATTTTTAGTTGGTGGCTCTCAGTTCCATGTACTGCACAATAGGACAATGCATATGGTATCAATGCATTTCTTTTTTGAACTCTTTGACACTCTTGAGCTGTAACCTGCAGTTCAAATGAAAAGGCTGCTGTGTCTCAGCCCAGCCAAGGATGGTGAGATCACAATTCTCCCTCCTGTGAACACCAGGAGGTTTGTCTTTTGCCCAATACAGTCCAGCATCTTCAATAGAAAACCAGCCAGGGACTGGGGTGGCATCAGAATTAACAATTAACAGGAAAAAGTGCTTTCTGCTCATAAATTGCAGTCTTAAGAAAATGAAGTTTGTGCTTCCAGGTACCAAGTGAAAGGTTTTTAGAACTTGCATGAAGAACTATTTTGCTATAGTTGGTATGTAACTGCCTGTGCCTCGGTTTTGTGTGCAGCTAATCAGTATTTTGACAGTCTCATAGCTACTGCCCGAAGTTTTCCATGAGGAAAAGAAAGTTAATGGCATTTTAACTCTTTATAAAAGTCTTTTGCGTGAAGGTGAGTTAGAGTACTATGTTACCAATTAAATGGAGAATCCCATATTTGTCATATTTCTAGAGCATTCCAGATAAATTAGACTCCAACTATTCAGTTTTTAATAAATAAAAAAGTTCATTACTGCTTTCCAAACACCGTAACTTCATGCCTGGAAAATCTTATGAAATTACATCTATATACCTCAAGACGAAAAAAAAGTAGAAGTTTTATTTTCAAAAGTGTAAGCTGTCTAGAGAATTTGTTGAGCAGTCTAGAGACTAGATATAGTGGAAGTGTGTTAGGAACACTACGCGAAAACAGGACCTAATTTCTTCATCACTTTTCCTTTTAGTCCTAATATTGTCTTTTTTCTGCATTTGATCCTGCAAGGTTCTGAGCTTTCTGACCTAGTTTTACTAAAATATTATTTTAGGCATGTGAGCAGACCATAAAAGTATAATAAGCTTTTCCCCATATTTCAATTTTATGCCTGCCTGGTTTCCTGGATCATATACTATGCCTACAATTTTCATGATTATTTCCGAATTTCATGTTTGCATGTGATAGCTAGTCAATGTTTGGTTTTGATGCAACTTTTCTTTAACTCTTGTTTACGTCTGGTGATTTAAATGATGCAGCAAATTGCTTTAGGGCTGAAAATTTTTAAATCTGTGTCTCTTGGTCAACAACTCACTGATTCTCCAAGATAAAATACTTGGGAAACACAAAGTATTTCACCTCAGTGTCTTACTTTTGGGGCTGCAGTCAGTGTTCCTCACTAAAATCAGGATCTGACCCAATGCCCTGTTTTCTTCTGGAGCATTGCTCACTTGTGATGTGTCATAGAAATCACACAGCAAAATAGCACAGATCCTCTGAGTAATGTTTGAACTAGGCCTACTTTCACTCATCTGGTTGTTTTTTGTTGTTTGGTTTTGTTGGTTTTTTAAAAATTTTTCTTCTTATCTGCCAAACCATTGCTGAACTTCATGGTTATCAATTTTTTGATGTGTTGTCTCTAAAGTGTATGATTTCTCCAGCCTTCTTAGGATCTTCCCAGAATGCTATGTAAATGTGAACATCCAAATGTTTAGTGCGTTTAAACACACTTCATGCAGGAGCATTCAACGGTGCTATCACTGTAGAACTACTTCCAGCAGTCTTCAATGCAACAAATGGTGGTATTTTTTTCTTATATTGCTAGCACTGTGACTGCTTTCAAATTGTCTTCACCTTTGGCTTCTTTAAATAACTCTTTAAATGCTTTTCAAGGGATTTAAGGATTTGCAATTAGTTTGACTGTAGTGTTGTGTCCCTTTTCACTTACACGTTACATCAGTAGCTTTCAGCTTGGGCTCCCACACCTGTTTCCTGCCTGTCTAAGGTGTCACAGGGACTGGCCATGGGCTGTCAGACCTGAGACAGTGCAGGCAACTGGCACTTCCCGTACCTCCAGATATCTGGAGAAGAATTGTCTGAGTCCCTGTGAATACTCAGCAGTCAGGTGAGAGTGAGAAGCAAGTGTATAACAAGGAGATGGCAAATTTCACCTGGAAGTCAGATTAGCTCTTTTCATTTCTCTAGGCAGTCAGGTCACCATTTCTTCATCAACAGCAAATAAACAGAATTCTACCCAAATAGATTAAGCTCTCTGATGCCAGGAGGAGATGAGAACAGGCTGTTTCCTGACCAATTTTACGGTGTCTCTGATTTGCCTCTTCAGGGTCTGCCAGAAGTCAAAGTTGAGGAGCTGGCCCATGAATCAGGTAAAGCACTTTTTTCAGCTCTTATCCAAAAAACCATTATCTTAACACAGGGGAATTATCTGCACAGTGTCTGACCTTTCAGTGCTCAGGTGGAATAAGGGGAGTGTTCCCAGTGGTCTGAAGAATTCAGCCTTGACTCTCCATGTACACTCTGTAAATTTTCTGTTGTTTTCACCTGTACATTTTCTTTTTTCTCCACAAGACCTTTGTGTTCAGACAGTTGTTTTTTTTCTGTTATGTTTGTTTATGCTTGCGTGGTCAATGGAGTCTCAGTTTGTCAGTGTGATGTTAGATGTAGCAAGGTGGCAGAAATCTGAGGATGCTAACAGATAAAGAAATATGTTTTATGCATGTGCCTTGGCGGTGTAAGGACTGGGAAACGATGATTGCTTGTGACAGAGTAGGTTGAACAGCACCGCCCTTCTGCAGTACATTTTGCATTTGAAATGTTAATTGCAGGTTACTGGTTTACTGAAAATGTAAAGGGTATGTGCACCTTAAATGTAGGTCACACTGCTACACACAGAAACCTCTGCCCTTGCAGCTGCAGATATGGCAGGCATTCTCTCCAGGGGCAGCACAGACAGGGTACACTTGACCTGATCTGCATAGTTCACTGCATCCAACATCTGCGTCATGATACCACAGTTCAGGTGTTTCATTTTTCCCTTCATTTTGTCACTTCATCGCTGCCAAAAGAGGGTAACAACTGAGTGTGAAATAAACCAATGTCTGCATATGCCAGTGATTTTTTTACAATTGCATCTGTTAGATGGTGTTTTTTTTTTTTTTTTAAATGGTTATTCAGGAGTCACTCAGCAGCTAAAAGGGAAAACTTTTTAAATATTTAATGTCTCTGAAATGCTCTGAGACTGAAATAATCTTGTTTTTGCAGCTTTGGTTTAACATAATGGACCGTGAAAGGAGGCCAATGATTATGTGACCATTTGAGAGTCAGAATCATACCTAAATCAAGTATGTCAGCAAACAATGACTTGATAAAAATCGTGATGATGAAAATATAGCATAAATATAATCTATACAGAAATAAAATATAGAGTATATTGAATTTGCCTTTGAGTCAATATTAATTCAATAAGATGAGACTTTGCAGACTGCTGTTCTATTCATTATTTTTCTACTAAAGGATGTGGAAAATTTGAGAATTTCTTTACTCTTCCTGCTCTATATTGTGATTGGATGTGCTGAGCAAAGGACCATAAATTGTCATTTTGTCAGTCTTGAGCAACAGGTACATAATGGACTCTCCCACTCTGGAGCAAGAGCTTGGCAATAAAGGTGAATTTACAAGTAAAAGAAAAATCAAACAAAAAAACTCCATCAAACTTCTGTCAAAGAGATGTTTAAAATAACCCTCCATTAAATCTTACACTAATGCCTTTATTTATTTATTTTTCAACAGTCTTTCCTTTTTTTTGTTGTTTGTTTGGTTTTTTGCTTATTATTATAGAATACATTCAGCTGGTTCTTGGGCTGCTTGTGCTGCAACTCTAAATAAACCCCACATATTTCCTAAATGTCACTATTTCTTCAGGGCCTAATTTTCCTCACCTTACTATTAAACTTCAATGAACTTCCATCAACTTTCCCATGGCAAAATGAGCCTGTGACATGGAAATTTTGATGTCTGATTTTAATTTAGTTTTTGATTGATTTTCCTTGGATAATTCATGTTTTACATTGATAGAAGATGGTGCAGTTAAGCAGGACCAAAAAAAAAATTGTTCTGCTATTTCAGCAGTTAACTTACATCTGTAGTGGAAGTGACAGCAGAATATATTAATGAATCACCTCAGCTCCCCCAGACAATGAACGAGAACACTACAACTGAACAATTGCCTGCAGATAATAGAACCTTTATTTCCTTTCAAGCACTTAAATTTCCTTTTGATTAAATAATTCCATGTTTGAGTGCAGTTCACAGGTTAGGGCATGCTTATGTAAACCCCCTTGATTAGAGCAGCATCCTGAGGAATTTATCACTTCATGATTTTAACTTCAGTCTGTTGTGGCAAAGTAAAGCTTGATGAGCAGTCTGCACATCTAATCCTCCAGACTCTTTCACACTGGCTTTAGCACCTCTCGCTTTAGAGCAGTGCTTCAAGTTTACAAGCTGCTAATTGCTCTGGGGTGCAGCTGTCTGGGTTAGATTATCAGCTGGGATTTACTGCTTGGATTCTGACAGCACATGGGAGCACCAGCGGCCCCAGTGCTGCACCTCGTGCAGGCTCCTGGAGTCTGAGACCTTTCAGCCAGAAGTCACCAACCAGACACGGATTGAGCATGGATTGTACTCCCCTGGCTGAGAACCAGGGAGCAACACAGATCAGCCTTCAAACAGGTTATCAAATCACACATCAACACACTTGAGATGAGAATGAGCTGGATTATGTAAATCAGGTATTTGAAGTCTTTTGTACAGCCTTGGCAAAGGACCACAAGATGCTGCTGGAAGCAGGGCCACTGCCTGGGTACTACTGCTTATAGGATGACTTTATTTTAAATTGTGCTCAGGTGTGTGTTCAGTATCCGCAAAACTTTCCATTTGCAGCACCCAGTATTTCAAAGGAGCAGCTTACAAAATCTGGGAACAATGCAAAAGGCATATTTTAATTGAATTTCTGAAATGTTAGACAAGTATGCTAACAACACTGCAGTTTTCAAAAATTAAGTAAGAGAAGCTATAATATTTCTGGGTTTTTTGTTTTTTGGTTTTTTTTTTTTTTTTTTTTGTTTCTGAATGGTTGTAGTCTCTCTGAGGATATTTTGTTCATATTGCATATTTATGAGTTGTTATGTATAAAAGCGCATAAAAGTAGATTGCAAAGTTTTTATTTAGTCGTTATTCACGCAGGACTCCCACAGAAATCTATGAGAACTGCGTGTTTATTTGAAAGTAGAAGGTATACCTGTCTAAGGTGTCTACAATAATTTCTTTATTTCATTTCACATTTATTTCCTACACCATAGATTTTAAATACACACTGAAATCCAAGAAATACTTAGCTAAGTTCAAATTCTAACTTTTAGAAAACTGAGGAAATGCACAATGTAAATTACACTGGGTAACCTGGGCTCTTCTGGGCAAAGCACTGTCACTCCTGAGCCTCTGCCCCTCCTGCTTCTCCTCCTGGGGTTCAAAATGGCAGAGCCAGGCCACCAATTCTGTCTTCCTCTTCCCAGGGCCCTTTGGGAAGGGGGAGTAGGAAAGTACCATGTCATTTCACAAAGCATGGCCAAATCAGTTTTCCAAGTAGGCCACTTTTGTGTTTGCATCCCAGTCCAGTAGTGCAATAACAAGCCTGAATGGTGGGAGAGTGGTCCTCTCCTCCTCTGTGGTACACAGAAAGGAGAGGTGAGAGGAAAAATTACTCTTTAGTTTCTGTTAATGAGGAAAGCCTGCATCTGAATACTCAGCATGCTCCCAGGCAGCACTGTGGGACTCAAGGACTTTTATCAGCAGTGACTCAAAGTGGTGTCTGTGTGTGTATCAATATATATATATGTGTATGTGTGTGTGTTTATATATATATATTTGTTTATGTATTTATATATTTCCTTTTCCTGTTGGTATCCAAATACATTTATGTTTTTCTTTAGTTATGGCCAAAGCTCTTGATTGGAAACAGAGCTATTCTTCTTGGGAGTCTGACTTAAGCTACAAAATCAGTCAAAAGCGACACCAGTCAGTTCCTGTGTCATAACAAACTTGGGTTAAATTTACAGCAGGAAAACATGTTTATTGCTGCTCTTTGTGAGGTGTCTGTATGGATTCATTTTTTGTGGGTCTTTTGCTCAGCTGGAGCAGGTAATAAATTTTTCCGGCTTTGCTTGGAGATACCCCTGCAGTGCAAATCAGCCTTGGGGGAAGGCTTCTGTTTTTACCCATAGTAGCCTATGAGGGCCAGCGACAAGACCTAGACATCATCTGCTTCTGAGCTAAGTAAATGCGCCAGTAAGCCTTGCTGTTTGGGAATTAATTAAAAGCTTAATTGATTATTTCTGCTTGGTATAAAAAAATATCCTTCAAAGGTAAAGGTTGCTGATCCCATTTATGTAGATAGAATAAAATATACGTGCATACTTTTAGACAGTGTTGACGTGCTTTGCAGTCTCGTTGCCACAGCACTTTTGCAATGTTTGAATCTGACCCTGCTGCCAGGAGCATGGTGTATTACACCTCACACTACATTGTTTCTGTGATGCTGCTTTTTAAATGGCTGTGGATGGCAGCATCTGTGCTGTAATGGAGATCACAGATCTACACCATGTTCATTTTCAGAAACCTCAGGGAAGTGAATTTTTGTTCCCCAGCACTTCTCCAGTTTCTTTTTAATGTTCAATTTTGGCACAAAACAGAGTTGTACAAGAATGCTGAAACCTAACTCATCAACCTTTGCTCCTGATGAAAGCTGTTCCCTGCCAGAGGAGTGAATGGGAATTGCTCACACGTGTTGTACTTACCTATCCCCCTTGTTTGTTACCGTAGGGTTCCCTCACTCTTAAAGAGGTATTTTCCCCTCACATGTGAAGATTAATTATGGATCTTGCTGTTTCCTTTGGGGGAAATATATACTTCTGCTTGTGTCTGTATATGGCACAACTGTTGTCTGGGATGCATTCAGAGGCTGTGGAGTCAGGGTTATGGCTGCAATTGGTGTGCATGGTCTAAATTTAACAAATCCTACTTGCTGCGCAATTATAAAGCAATCTGAAGTTAATTTCACTTTTCATTTTTAAATCTAATTTTGGTACGTGTTAAGTGTTAGTAGAAATAAGAGTTTATCTATTAAATATATGTGAGTAGAAAGGAATCATGTTTCAGTACTTATTAACCAGATGTACCATGGCATCATTCCAGGAATGACTTTACAAACTCATGAAGCTGCAATTTCTGTATATTATATAATTTTTTTTTTTTTTTTAGTTTGAGTTATAGAATGATTATGGAGTATCTTGTGGAGGCTCTAGTGACAAAGCTTAATCAAATATAAGGAAGCAGAAACTGTTGTGCAGTCCAGTGCTGTTCTTGCTTGGAGATGGTAGAGCCATGTGGTTGTTCTCCTCCCTTAATATTTGCTGATAATAGGGCCCTCCTTCACAAAGGGCTATCTGCCTTACGAATTCAATAGGACAATGAATTACCTAATGGAGGTGACTGATTCATTTTTCAAGAGCACAGAAGGTTAATTTTCCATTAGCAAATAATAAAACAAAGTTTACTTGACAGGGACAGATGGGAAGCCATGCAGATAAGCTTATGTAGTCAATTATATTTTGGGTTTGATGAACATATGGACAATAGACAAACAGAAAAGTCCATGCCAGACAAATGAGTTTGACTACATTAAGAAAAACATTTACAAAGAGTTCTAAACAGAATTAAAACCATTAATGAACAAGATAAATTATATTAATGGCAACTCTAAAATGGCTGAAGTAGCTTTGTCTTCAGCAAGAAAAAATTTTATTCAGTCAACAAAGACATTTTGGGATGCGGAGAAAGTGATGTACCCAGATGAGCTTGTATGTATCTGGTGGCGAAATGCAGAATGTTTTTGGTGTCCAGGAATGGTCACAGATGTTGCCAAAGTCCTTTCCCTGTGTGTGTCTCACACAGAGTGTGCATCTTGCAGCAGTGGGTGAAGCTGCCATTCAGGCAAGGATGAGTTTCATTTCTCCTCTGAATTCCAGACACACAAACCTGCCCAGTCAGATGCCACCCACCATTTGTGTGCTGGGGATAGCACTGCTGGTTCTTCTTGAGATTTATAGAGAATGAATAGTGAGAAACAGTAATGAGGAGTTCAAAACCATTATCAATGCAGTAATTTTCTGAGCTAAAAGATTTCTTAGCTTAATAATTTTTTTTGTGTTTTTTTGTTTGTTTGTTTGTTTTTGTATTAAATCCTATTAAAGGAATTTGGGGAGGATGAAAAAATGTTCATAAATATTTCTGAAGGATTCTGACCTTTCTTTGCCTAATATTTCTCCTTGTAAATAATTGTAGAATTCAATTCAGCAAGTGAGGGGGAGGTAAAATACGTATATGAAAATGAAGATTAATGTTAACAGGATTTATACTAAGAAGATATATACCTACTTAAGGTGTGTAAACCACCTGGTTCTTGTAATATCAGGTATATTTTTATCTCATAGCTTGAGAATTCATTTTTTGTTGTATTAAGATCAGTTTAACATAAACTGTGGCCCCTCTGAAGCCAATATTTCATTAATTTCAGTTTGAAACAACTATACCTTCTGCTAGGATTTTGCCTATTAGATAGTAACAGGTGTGGTGATCGCTTGCCAAAACCCCTGTGTTTTATGGTTGCCATGCTTCACTTTTTAAAAGATGATAAAGTTTCAATTTTATATGTAGCAGGAAATGCTCCATTTCTAGTCTCTGCTTTTTGCTAAATTTGCCAATTATTGCAAATAAGAATCAGTTTTTGTAATCACAAACTGGAATTTATTGTTTATGTGATGTATTTAGCTGCAGGAAGCTTTTGTTTAAAATAATCTCTTTGCTATAACTGCTAGAAATGCTTTTTTCATCTCCATTAAACTTCTGTCTTAGATCATTAACATATTGTTAATTGTTGTGTGATTTAGTTTAGTTCCATGTGAGTGGCACTTGCAAAGCAGAAATGATTTTTTATACTTATTGTTTATTTGAAAAGAAAATAATCTAAAGTGATTGGAAAGGGAGGGGACTACAGAATACTTGCATTATAACTCTACGTTTAGTAGGAACAAAACATAAATACAAAGAACATAATAAAAATTCAAGTGGAATGACAAAAGAATCTGCAAGGTAAGGTTATGGGACTTTAAATTATAAAAATGTCTTTTTTTTTTTTATGAGCACTAGACTGTAAAATTGAAAAATCAACATTCTTACTTCAATGAAGAGATTATTTTTTAATTGTAAAAGTTTCTGTTTGAAACCACTCAGCTTTTCTTTCCCACTGCAGCACTCACTGAGCAGGGTTGGGTTCCTCCTGCGTTGTGCTCCATATCCTTCAAAAGCCTCTTTTAAGAGAGAATGCTTTGTTTTGTAGTCTTTTGGCAAGATTTAGGAAACATTGTCATGATTACCTGATTCTGAAGAATATACATGTTTCCTGTTAAACCTTTATAGTTTTGAAAATGAAATTTGTGGTTTTCCAAATTTTGATGAATTGTTTATCAGTGTTTGTGCTGACCTTCCCATTTGCTGCTTTGGCATTGCTGTGTCTGCCAAAAATCTGCCTTTTTAGGAAAGGTGCTTCTTGGCTGATACCAAGCCTGAGATAAGAGGAGCTTGGACACAGTTCTTTCATAACTCTTAGAAGAGATGGTTGTTGTTTTTTTTTTTTTTCCCCTTGAAGTAAAGAGCAGTGATTTTTTTGGTATATTTTATATATTTTCCCATGTTTCTCTGACATTCTATTAGTAACACAAATTATAGATTATGCACAGAAAATGGGCACTTTTCAAAAATAATGGGAGAATACACTTGCAAATATGAAAAATCTATTGTGGATTTTTTTTTTCAATATGCTTAGGCCCTATGTTATTTGATATGATTTCTTGGAGGCTGTTAGTTTAACTTTATCTTGGAAACACACATCAAATAATCCCTTAGCCTGTTCATGATCTTTGTATTGAGGGAACTATATGGAGTACAGAGAAAGAGCAGATGAAAGAAGAAAGTGTTTAGAATATTAGACCAAAAATATAAATTTATTTAAATATTTCTAAAAACCAGACATCAGAGAACATGGCAGTAGAAATACACATTTTTGCAAAAAAAATTGTTTAACCTTTGAAGCTATGAAGAAAAAAAATCCCATTCAGGCAACTTAGATGAATGCATTTATGAAAAGCAAAAAATTCAGAGTGTAAGAGGGCCTGAAATATTCTAGTCTTAAACCACAACTAGTAGCTGAGAGTGAAACGTTTTCCCAGTCTTCCTTGCTAGGTGTTTCAGTGACTGCTTCAGCAATTTTGGCTGTGAAGGTCTCCCTCCATCTCTGAGTTGGCAAAGGACAATCTAGAGTGTTAGAGCCAATTATTGTATTTAAGCGAATATCTACGGTGTTTTTTTAGACTTGGTTGTTTTGTGGGTCTAAAGGAAAGGAGCTCAAAAAATAAATTATTATAGCCAAGAATGGATTATAAATGCATATTAATGAAGAATAATAAAAATAACTGTGCTCCTAGAAGGTCTGAAAAAAAATTAACTTATTTTGGTGAGTTTTGGAGTAGACGTCAGATTGGGGGACCCCACGGATAGCAGGTGGTGAGGCTGTCACTTCTTAAGAAGCCTGAGAGATTTCTCCTGTCTAGGCTCACTTGTTCCTGCCCTCCCTTATGGAGGCATCTTCACACAAAGAGAACTCTGATCTGGATTTGGACACAAACCTCAGCGCTGGCACTGTTGAGTGAGTGCTGAGTGAGTGAGCAGCAGAGGGGAAGGCTCAGCACCTCTTGTGCTGGTTGTGGTGCTGGAGTAAATCTAGCAAGAAGCTCTGCTCTGACAGTGTGTGGCTTTATCTGCTGGGGTTCTGTTTAGGGCAGTCTGCTCCTCCAGAGTGTTGGCATTTATTTGATCTAGAGGATTTGTAATAAAAAATGAGCTACCCAGAAAATATGATCAACTTATGAAGAAACCTAGGACCTGGACTCCCTCCTGGGGGTGCTCACTTAGATTTTATCCACAAGGGAAACTAGTTAGCTCGGTATATGAAGCATTTTCATTTCAGTAAGTGTTCATTTATATAAGTGTTCACACAAGACGTCTGCTCAGGATATCACTGGCATCTGTAAAAAGTATCTAATCCTTATCTCTCAACTTTGTAAACTCTACGTGAATGTATCTTTGATGGAAAGCATGACCAAGCCAGTGGCTTTACTGATCCTAATTTAAAGAGAGTCAATATTTATATGTTGTAGTTAGGGTTTTAGAAAGGCTTGAAGGCTGATAACAAAAATTATGTTACTCTAAAGAGAAAGGAGTGAAAGCAGATACTGGAATACTAGTAACTAATGTAGGGGGTAGTATGGGAGAAGGAGAATCCTTTGGGTATAAAGAGTTCTGAAGAGTCGGGAAATACTAGAATTTGCATGTGGGTGCAGAGACTTATGTACTGACGAGGAGCCAGAGAGTGATGTAAGGCACAAATAAATTTAGCAAATGCAAGAATGTTTATTACCTTCACATGCAAATGAAACATCATTTATTTAACCAGTTTTTGATGTCTGCAGTAGTGTGTATACTGAGTTTTATATGGTTCCTGTGTGGCCATAAATAAATTTTATTTAGAGCATTGGAGGGAGCTGTTATTAACAGAGTTACTCACAGCCAACATCAATTATCTCTGGTACTCTACAAATACTTATTTATGGTTACAATAAAATATTCTTGGCGAAGTGCAGTTCTGTAAAGCTACCTAGAATACCTAGCATGGGGATTTCATCTTCTAGAATAAAGCCACTGTCGTACGTGTCAAAAATATGCAGAATCAGTGAGTTGCTGAATAACCCTCAAAGTGTTCACTCTTATGAGTTAATATGTGCTGTCATTTGTCTTTCTTAGGGCATGGGCCTCTCCTCTCATGGATAAATCTCACAAGTAGAATACCTTTGTAAGGAGAAAAAGGTATAATAATTTGGAACGTGGTGCTATAGATTTTCTTTTAAAAAATTGGATAGCTAAGGTTCTTCAGCAAACTGATTATAGGTATTTCTTCTAATTAGTCTGGTTTTTCTCCACTTTTTTCAGAGAGGTAATTTAATTTTCTGGAGCAGAAAGTGTATTTTTTAATATTTTGATATATGAATACCTAGCCTTTTACAGTTTCAAAGATCTAATTAGTTTCTTATTCTACATTTTGAATTCCACATTTTGAATACCTCTTTAATATAAGGTTACATGTATGAAATGTTCTTTTTTTGTCTTATGCCACTAGTAAGGAGCATACCAAAACCCCTCAGTTTTACATCTTATTTGTCTCTCTATGTTGCATTGATCCAAATAAAGGACCCCATGCACACTGACAAGTGTGTGCCTGTCACAGAGTGGAAAAGTCATTATGAGTTTTCCATTATATGACAGTTGTATGACTTCTTTTGTGACAAAATGATTGGAAATTGATTAGTGGCAGAACTTTCCTCCCCATCTGAAAGGGGGCTGATGTAGTCATTTGCACACAATGAGAGTTATCAGCCTGTATTAGACAAGAAAATTTATGACCTATAGCAGGCAATTTGTAAATCACCAGAGTCCCTGAATTAGCAAAAACGTGTGAAGCCATGCAGGTTAATAGTTAGGGGTTTTTTCCCTTTAAAAGCATAAAGGAATGTAGATATTGATATGATATCTAAGGAGCATGTGTTATTTTAGTAATTTTATTGACTGTTACAGAATTCCATTCTCATTGGGTTTTTATGAAGTGTCTTAATTTATGTCTTTACACTTTCTAGAAGTACTGTCAGGTTATATGTGGGACCGTGCAATTAATGGCAATGGCCTTCTAATGTGTTTATCCCAGATTCCTGAAGGTCTGGTGAATGATGGAGTATCATCCAATTCATGTTTGTCAAATCTCAATTTCACTGCCAGTGAAACTGGAATCCTGCAGAACTCCAAATATGTTTCTCTTTTGTACTATGTAATATGGGAAAGTGAAGAGAGTCAGTATAACTGCAGCCCACAAAAAAGGGTATAAATCATCAATCTTAAGTGTCAAATTTTAGCCTCATCATAAATGAAAAGCTATTAAAGAAGAATTTGAGGTCATCCAGATAATCATGTGGAGCTTGCATACTTCTTCCCCTAGGAGTCAAGGAAATTACTTTATTATTGATTTTTTTTCTTATTTTGAAATATATTAGCAGTAGAAGCAAAATATGATGTTTTCATCACCCTCTGCTCTATTTTTAAAGTTCGATCTCCAAGCAGAAGAGCCTTTCCATGTTGCTGGAGTACAGATGTAGAGCATGAATAAAGTCCATGTGGAAATGAATGTACACTGCCACGTAAAACACATCTGACTGGTCACAGTACGGCAGCCAAATTGCATTGAACTGTACTGTGTGATTTGCAAAATTTTTCCTTCCTTTGTCAAGTATTTCTTGTTGTTATGGGTTAGACTGCCAAAGGTTTATCAAGGATATTCATGGGTGAGCTGGAGGTTAAAACTACCTGAAGTACTGTGAGTGTGAAATAGTGTGAAAGACAGGAGTGTTATTTAGCAGATACATTAATCATAGGACCACAGAATAGGCTGAGTTGGGAGAGACCTGTTGGGATCATTGAGTCCAAGTCCTGGCCCTGCACAGGACAACCCAAGAGTCACACCCTGTGCCTGGGAGCGTCGTCCAGACACTTGAACTCTGTCAGGCTTGTGGCTGTGACCACTTCCCTGGGGAGCCTGTTCTGTGCTGGCCATGTTTACCAATTATTAAGGGAAGGCTGCTGTTTCTCCACACCTCAAATGCTTCAAAATCCTGACATTACTGGAAACCAAAGCAAGCTGAGCAGTTAATTTTTGCATAACTGTAATGCTATTTCAGCTGTAGCTTTTAAAGGGAATTTTGCTGTTAAATGAGCTATTTAAGTGAACAGATCATAATTTCCACGGACCCTTCCCTGTATTGCAGTTAAAACCTCCTAAAGCAGAGCCAGTCTCTGCGTAGTTCATTTGTTCTGCTGTGTTCACCCCAAGAGAAAAAAGCCTTCCTTCTGATCACAGAGCAGGTAACACAAGTACAAGACTACCCACAGCACATCTTTCTGCTATTTACCCTTTTAGTAAGAACATTCTTCTGTTGCTTTTAGCCATAATTTTGTTAATTTGACTGGGCTGATAAGAAATATATTCATTTATGATAATTCTGGAACAGTAAAAACTCCTTTCCTTGAAGAATGAAATAAACAAAAAGTTGAAAAAGATGAGCAAATGCCATAAAAGTAATTGGGAACTTAATCTTTCAGAGTTTTTAGTTTGTTTAGTCTGTAGTTTTGTTTTAGCATCTGTTATTTGTGGCGTTTGGATTTTTGTGAGTTTTTTTTGAAGAAGTTTTGTTTATGCTCTTTATTTTTATATAGTATAAAATTTCAGCACAGTTTTTTTTTTTTTTTTCTGCATCAGACATTGTTTCTGCAATACTCTGTTTATTCTGGTCAGAAGCTTTAAGGACAATTCTGTTCCTACGTTGCCATCATTACATGGAATATATTGGCATGGCAGTGTAGAAGCTCTTCTATTGGATGAACCTGGGGATTTTAGCAAGTAAAAGGCTTGGATTTTAATTGGCTCATTTTTATGTATTATGCTACGGCAGACAGACACAAGGCAGGACATAATGGAAGTTCATATAGATCCTCAGGGTATTTGAAATTTAACTGAGGTGCACACGTATTTTTGTCCTTATGGCTTGCATATTTGCCTTTGATAGCAGATTTTATTGGTAGCTCATTAAATCCTTCATATGAATAGAAACATGTACAATTACAGGTCCTCCCAACTGAGAAGAAAGCACTAAAACACAGATGATGCTCGAACTTGGCTTGTGTTAAGCAAAATAGCAAATGAGGTACAGAAATACACTGTAAGAGGGACAAAGTGGGAAATTTTCCCAGTAGAGACCACGTCTGATGAAGGCTTTTTCTCCAGCCTGTGAGATAAGACGCAGAGATAAGCTGTTAGTGGGTTTTGCCACCAATCTCTCTCTCCTTCCCATCCCCTGACACTTCATCCCTCTGGGGGTGTGGATCTGGAGTGTGTGTTAGGGAATGCAGTCCCGGGGCACCCGAGGGCAGTGCAGCTGCTCAGGCTCTAGAGGGGCAGCAAAATCTCTCTTCATAGAAGGAAGTCAGATTTTCCTTTATGCCATGGGTGTTTGGCCATTGTCCAGTGGCACAATTCCAAGTCTCAGGCAGCTCCTGTAACTGTTGGCAGGGAGAGGTTTGGTTAGTTACCCACCAAAGGTGTAATTAGTCTTTTACCTGTTAGAACTCATCTAGTTAGTGAAAAGGATTGAAACAATTCCCTGTCTTCTCACCATTTCAAATAATTCTGTGTGGAGTGCTGGCTGAAAAGGGAAAATCTGCCTTTTTGAATTTAAATGATCTATTACTCACTAATTCCCTGGAGTTAGTAACTGCTGAAAACATGTAGCATATTCTATATTCTTTACTTAATGGGAAATGAGATTTCTTGGACTAGACCATTCTAGAGGGAGAAGAGGAATATTTTTACTTGAATTTTATGTTTATGTTCTGACCAAGTTAGAATGTTACATACTAGGTGGTTTGAGTCCTCTAGTTATTTAAGCATTTCGTAGTCTTGACTGCTGTACCCAAAAGAAGCTGACAGAAGCTGAGGTTGTAATTTCTCTGTCAGAATGCATTTCCTTCACAGAAGCCCTGTAGAAGTGGTGAAAATTAGTGGTTTGCCTTGAGTGTTTCAACAAGTGTGGTCAATTTAAGATGCCAAATCAGAATGGATTCCATAATTCTTATAGCATATTAAATAAGTCAATTAACTAATATTTTTTGACTATTTATTCAAAGAATTGTGTGTGTTAAGAACTGAGGTTAGGGTAGGGGTTTTTGTGGTTTTGTGTTTTTTGGGTTTTTTTGGTGGTTTTTTTTTTTGGGTTTTTTTTTTGGTTTTTTTCTGATCAGCACAGAAAATCTGTCACTTTTACCAAAAGTTTGAGGGTCGTTGTAATAATCACTGAATGAACTATAATTGCAATAGGAATGGATGGAAATCTCTTACATCTGTGGAATTCTGGTAAAATACTTCAGTGTAAGTTATTATGTGAGTCATGATACTGCATTTCACATAGAAGGATCTGTGAAACAGGTTAAGAAAAGATTGACTGGACCCCTACTATGCAGTATTATTTATTGGTGGCGATGTAAGCTGTGCAGAGAGAAGGATGAAGCTGAGGGAAGTTGGACTTGCTTTTTTCTTTGAATCATCTCCATAGCACTGTGAGCTCCAATCCACTCACAGGCTGCTTCCCGTGCTCAGAGCATAGACAGGAACCAGACA
The DNA here is from genome assembly GCA_013398115.1 of Falcunculus frontatus. Classification (NCBI taxonomy): domain Eukaryota; kingdom Metazoa; phylum Chordata; class Aves; order Passeriformes; genus Falcunculus; species Falcunculus frontatus. The sequence goes on along the minus strand of VZRV01000506.1, from coordinate 1,940,946 downwards.
TGTTCTGCCTGTATATTCTGCACTAGTCATTGCTTGACACTTGACTTTTCATTCCCATTTCGTACAGGCAGACAGGCTTAAAATACTGGTACATTTTTTAATTTGTAGTTTGAATAATTGTTCATTTTGCTGGTATGTTTTTTACTTTAAACAAACTTCAGCTGAGATTTTCAGCTGGGTAGTCAGTACATCTAGAGTGCATGTGATGAGTGTGATGCAATTTAATCTCAGTAAATTCTCTTTTCTTGGATAGAACTTGCTATAATTGTACTGTAGTTCTATATCAAGTTGAGATTTAGGAATAGAAATGAAGTTTTGTGTTATAATAGGCTTAGTGAAAAGCCTACAAAATTTTTTCATCAACTGTAATGGGCTCAGGTCTGGTGATAATGAAATACTGTTGCAGTAATAACTAAAAGACATTAGAAGATAACAGTTGCATGTGGTTTTTGCGTTTTTTTAACATAGATGAAGGATGCTTTGTTCAGAAATAATATTAGGACAAAAACACCCTAAAATCAAAGATGAAAGAGCACCTCCTATCACCCTGATGGGGTGGAACATTTCAGTCCTGCAGCTCAGGAAATTGCTCTTTCCTCTGCACAAAAAGACTGAGGATCCAATACTGTTCTCTTACCTCCATTCTACCCATTACAATTAAAGAAAGCAATTTGTGTCTATAAAAAGTCCCATTGAATCAAACAGCATTCATTTCAGTACATAATAGTCTCATCAAAATCAATAGGACTGTGGCTTGTAACCTCTGTGTCCAAGGGGAATTGTGTGTGCTGGTGCCTTCCCTGTCTTGGAAGGTCTCTGAACCTTTTTGTTCAAGCCTTTAATATAGAAGGAGCCTATTGAAAACCTTGTTTGCTATATACTGAACTGCTTTGATTTTCCTTCTTTCTGAAATATTGTGAGACAGTGTGTACCGCTGTCCTTGGCCTATTATTATCTATTATAGTAGATATACTGGTTCATTTCTTTTCACGTCCGTATAAAGATTTGCATCCTCCAAGAAAAATAATTACTGTGCATTTTCTTTTTCACTTAGAAAAAAAAGAAACTATAAGTACGTGGAACATCTTGATGTAATTATTCAGAAATGTGGTTAAATCTGACTCTTCCATTTTCTATATCTTTTCCCAGTCTGATTAACATACACAATGAATGTATTTATCTGTGTGGTTGAAAGAACAAAGTGCAGCTGTATGCTACCAAATCTAATGAAAGACATCTTGCTGTCTATGGAGGTTGGTTCGAATTTTCCATTCTGCCTTGTTATCCTTGAGAGAATCCTCTCTGACTGATTATGACAGCTGAAAATGTAGCAGCATAAATTCTGAAGGGAAAAAACCCAAGTCATTAGAAATGCAAATTTTTTTTGCATATAAAATTTTATATTACTATGTAATTGCAGTGAGCTGTAAGCTTACTGGAGTAAACATAACAATAACTTGTTTTCACAAAATCCTGCACTGACTTACAATTTAAGGAATCATTCACAGCACACGAACCAGCGATTATGGAGCTGATGCTGGCAAGGTATTAATTAATGCAATCAAGCAGCAATAATGACACTTGAGGGCATCATGCAAATCTTATATTTGAGTTATGCTTATAGTGAAATTAGAAATTACTCGAGGGACTTCACGTTATTAACTTAGTCCTTTTCAGACATTTAGCAGAAACCTTTATTTCTTTTTTCTGTGGATAGTAAGTACAGGTTTTTTCTAGTCACTCTGTCTAACTACACCTTTCACTACAGAATCATGGTCTTTGTTATAGAAATGTTATAAACCATTTTGTCAATTACCTGAGATTCAGCAATTGGTATTTTCATGAGAATAAAAGGAATAATTTTTTTTAGAAGGCTTGATTTCAGTCTTGTGAATAGGAATTGTCTGATGTCTTCCTCCCTCATAAACAGTTTAACTGCATCAGCCATTGTGGTGATCAAGATCTTTTCACTTCAAAGTGTTTAAACCATCTCATCAAATATACACTAAGAATAGAACTGATGAACAGCCAGTCTCTCATTTCTCTGATTTTTTCCCTCTGTTTTCCTTTCAAGTCTTGAAATCTTTGGCCATGGGGATAATTAGCTTGCTCTTGAGATGGTGTCTCTCCTTTGGCTGTCAGCTTGCACAAGCACCTAAAGATAATTTAGAAATTGAAAGCTGGTTTATGACTGTGTGCAGTCATAAAGCAAATGTGCATAAGTGCAGTCAAATAAGCAAATTTGCTGCCTATGACCTCTACCTTTTAAGAGTTTTTCTTCCATGTAATGCCAGGTGGATCATATCAGTGTTCATCATCTTTTTCCCCTTCCACTTTTGAAAATGAGTTACTTTAATCATCGGCCTAAGTGAAAGATCTTTTATGGTCTTCGGAGAACATGCAGTGTAGCTGCGGTCGCTCTGTCTGCTTTGGCCGCCCGGTGGCCAAGCAAGCGACGGCTACAAGGCTCCAGCCGCGTGGCCACTCAATGTGGCAATAGGGAGCCTGTGTAGAACTGCCTGCTACAAGGCTCACAGCTGAGCTGGCTGCAGTGAGGTGGTTGCTACGCAACCTGGCGAGAGCAGAGAATGAAGGAGGGACTCCTTGGTGCCTTCAATCCCAGTTTATTGAGGGAGCAGGAAGCAGGGCGAGTTGCTGGAAGGGGAGGCGACCAAAAGAGTCGGGGAACAGCCGTTGCACGCCCCTTTTAAACGGGGGCGGTGCAGGGAGGAGACAAGAGGGTAAACCAATAAAGGAATGACATGGGGATGACAGAAACCAATCAGGGAAGAACAGGGGAGGAACATATTTGAACTGACCAACCAAGGACCGAATATAACAGAACTTTCTAGACATTAATAAATATGCAACAGGGGATCATAAATATGCATAACAGAGTAAACCAATGGGGATAACTTGAACACAGAACTTGCTAGAACCAGGGGTGGAGTTGTGGTGATTGACACCCAGTGGGTGGGAGCCTCAGTCGCCGACCCCGCCTTTGGGGTCGGGCCTCTGGGCTGGTAAGCCCACCCACTGACCGTCACCCAGCCCCCAAAGGGGGCTGGGGCACCGCAACAATGCAGCAACTGGGAAGGAGAGAAGGAATAAAGGCAGACATAGGATGCTCGAGAGGGAGGAAGGAAAAACAGAATAGCAAATCTAGAAGTAGCCCTCTCTACTGGGTTTGCTGCATTATGGTGCAAGTGATGGCTGAAACGATTGAAAGTACCATGGAAATTACATCAAGTAGAGTAGCTGTTGTCTGTTCACAGCCCCCATGCATTAGAAAACCTTTCATTTTCCTCTTGCTTCTTGATACTTTTCAAGAAATTTTAGAATTTTTGTAAGAGGCAAATACTGGTTGTGGGAAAGTTGATTTTTTCCCTTTTTATTTTGTTTGCCACACACGAAGATTAAAAAGAAAAAGAGGTGAGGCAAGATACAGTTAAAGCACCAAAGTTAACATGCTTAGCTTTGGTGTCTGAGTGAAGAGGCCGGGCTCTCCCAACTCAATAAACAGCCATATGATTGCAGTCTATAAAATCATTAGCAAAATGCAAAGCGTGGAGGGGGACTGGCTGCTGCTGCTTTTTCCAGCAATAGTAACTGGAGGGCATTGAATGAAGCCAGGATGGGTGGGGATCAAAACAAACATGATGAGCTGGATTAAGGGGTAGCAGGCTTGTGATCTCCTTGACAAGGAACACTATGGGTGCCAAAAGTTCAAGTTGGTCCTAGGGCAAATTCATTTGAAGTTTTCGCATGAAAGACTGTTTTATTAGTAAAATGAAATTTTGATGTATCTTAAAAGAAACCCTAAGTTATTCTATTTTTCCCAGTCACCATAAAAGAAAAAAATATTTAGTGTTTAAGCAATTCCTTCTCTGAGAATGCTCAGAAAGATGGTGAAGTATGAGTAGCTTTTCAAACAGACTTTGTCTTTTCAAGTGTGATTGAATTTTGGAAGAAGGTCTCCCTATAGTGATGACAAATGAGATTGTAAGAATCTAAATGAATGCAGAATAATAACTACTAGGAGCAATAGTATGTGTAGGCATTGGTAGTGTCTCATTCACACTGCACAGACAATTCTTCCACTAGACTTTAAAAGAAACATTCTTCTAGGTAAGCATCTACTTTTCTGTAACACCTATTATTTTCTCTAAGATGCCAGCATATTTCTTTCATGTAAGCATTAGATCAAACCAAATGTAGAAAGCAAGCAGTGTTTAATGTCTTTCTACTGTGTTTTTAGTGTGGAAAAGCTCTCCACAGATAAGCCACATTTGCTCCTTAACTAGTACTAAAGTATTACATCTTACTATATGCTCCATTTGCCTATTGCAAATTTTAGATTAATTTGGCATACAAAACTAACCTATCACTCCAGCATCTTTAAACCTTCCAAAAATCCCTCATAAAGCAAGTAAATGGAGTTTTGCATACAATGTGTAGTGAACATGAGCTATTTTCCTCTTCATTTGCTTTCTTCCTTTTTAGCTGGTGAATGTTATGTGTTGGATGATTCAGGTTGGGGTGGTTTCTCTTTATACAAATATATGATTATCCTTTTAAAGTGAATATGTTTTAAAGTGAAATGTACTATCAAATAGTTTTACAGATGAAAAGCCACCAGTGGATTTCTAAATTCTACAAATTTCTCCTGTGTATGCCTATTGGATCAAGTAAGTGCTAAGTTCTCCATAAAAAATATAGGATGAGGAATATGACAATTGTTAGCTATGCATCACTATAAATTGAATGTTTTTCTAGCCTTCAAAATACCTAAAGTTTATAATTTAAGCCAATCGGTTCCATTGTAACATTCCTTAATTTTTTTTCTTATATCTCTATTTGATTTACTGGGGAAGGAAAGGAAGAAACAAATAATCTTATGGGCTTGGTTTTATGGGAATAAAGACAATTTTTGGTGTTTCCACTGATTTCATTATGTGATAACAAATATCCAAATGTGTGTTTCTCAAAAACCTCATTTCTCCATTCTTCAGAGTTGTTTTGGTTAGTCCCTGACATCTAATTCCATTTTACTTTTGAGTCCACAGGTGCTGTGACCTAAAGTTAGACCACCTGCTGGCTGACACCCTGTTAGCCTGTTTTAGAAACAGGGTATTCCTGTCAACACTGCTCTTAGGTGTGTGTGTAAGAGTCCTATAAGTGCAAACTCACTGTGTCTGCCTTCTTAGTTATATTTGCCCAAGCAAACCTCACTGGGGAGCAATCTGAGCTGTAAGAACCAGTCTATAGCATGCATGAAGAAAACCTTTTTTATAATAGCTATAACTATATATAGCTGGTGAATGCTGGCAGGGGTACTAAACAATTTCATCAGGTATTTTAAAAATGAAATGTAACTTCTCAGTAAATCTTTGCTTTGAGCTCACTGTCTAGTAAGTCTGTTGGATTTCCTTCAAAAACCAATTTGTACATTCCCTAATTACAATTTACTACCCTTTCTTTTCAAAACAGAATATAGCTTGTGTGACAACTCTCTGACTCAAAACCACTGAAACTTTCTGCCTAGATCAAACATTTAAAGTGAAAAATGTTAACCAAAACCACAGTCAGATAAAGCAGTCTTGCCTAAATAATATATTACAGTTGTCAAAGGCCACCCTTGTTAAAACACACAGTATTGGAAAGAAACTTTATCTGATAAAGGACACTAATGGAAATATGTCAATGGCAAAAGGGTAAAACAATTTTTAAAAGCATTTTAGAATGTAACTGGTATCAAAAAAACCCCTTCAATGGATTCTTTACTTGATACAGATGGTGAAATCCTGAATAGTGGTGCAAAAGAGGCAAGAAATGTCAACAACAGTTTGTGTCCTATATTTGGAACGAAGCAAGAACATGCATACAGGAGGCAGATTTTGAGAGAATTGAATATTCACCAGTTAGGACAAAAAAAAAAAAAAAGAAAAGGAGGTAGCACTTACTGAAACTAAGATTTTTTTTTAAACCACAGATTCAGAAAGTTTGTCAGAGTCCTAAAAGACATGATCAACAGTGCTATTTTTTCACTGATGTCAAAAAAAATGGGGAAATTTGGTTTTAGAACAATAAGAAACTCTAAGGTGGTTAGCTACAGGTCACACAGAAGCGTAATAAATTCAATAGTCAAATAGAGGCTGTAAACACAATTTAAGAATAAAAATGGGAGATGTCCATCAACATGGCTTCAGGACAAGTGTTTTTTGGTAAACAGATCTGCTATCCATTTCACAGAAATACAGGTTTGATGGATACAAACAGCTATGTTGAGCAGTAAATTTTGTTTTAACATAATTTAAAATCACATAACTTACTAATGTGAACCTTGCAGGTTAATTGTATTCTATAGACTTAACAGGGGTACTTGATATCTTCTTTACCTCAGACTTCAAGAGAAAGGCCAGTTACCCTCAGGGCAACCATCTTCCTGAGATGGGAGACAGGGATGAGCATCAGAATAGACCCCCTGCAACCCAGGAGGGAGTAGGTGATGACCTGCTGAGCCACTTAGACCCTGCCAAGTCTCTGGTAGTGAACAGAGCCCACCAAAGGGCAGTGAAGGAGCTGCCAGAAGAGCTTGTCCAACTGCTCTCCATCATTTATCATCAGTTCTGGTCAGCCTGGCAGGTCCCAGACAGCTGCAGAATGACCAGTGTGATGCCTCTCTGCAGAAGGGTCGGAAGGAGCACCCAGGGAACTTACAGGCCTGTCAGCCTGATCTCAGTGCTGGGGAAGTTCAGGGAGAAGATCATCCTGAGTGCCATCCCATGGCACACACAGGACAGGTGGCTAGCCACGGGCGTATAAAAGGCAGGTTCTGTTTGACCAGCCTCATCTCCTTTTATGACAGGGTGACCTGCTTTGTGGGTGAGGAGATGGCTGTGGATGTGTCTGTCTGGACTATAGTAAAGCCTATGGCACTGTTTCTCACAGCATCTCCTGGAGAACCTGGCTGCTCGTGGCTTGCACAGGCTCTCTCTTTGCTGGATAAAAACGGGCAGGATGGCTGGGCCCAGAGAGTGGTGGGGAATGGAATTACATCCAGCTGGCACCTGGTCACCGGTGGGGCTCTGCAGAGCTCAGTACTGGGGCCAGTCCTGTTTGATCAAGGGGATCAAACAAGGGGATCAAGTGCACTCTCAGTGAGTTTGCAGGCAACACCAAGCTGGCTGGGAATGTGGATCTGCTGGAGGGCAGGAAGGTTCTCCAGAGGGATCTGGACAGGCTGGATTGATGGGCTGAGGCCAAGGGTATGAGGTTCAACAAGGTGAAGTGCCAGGTCTTGCAGCTGGGTCACAAAAACCCCCTGCAGTGCTACAAATGCGGAGTTATTCAAAATGGTAGGATGCTGCTTTCCTGTCTGCTCCTGCAGGTTAACATCAGTCAGGGTGGCTTCTTTACATCATCAACCCCTAAGCATGCTGGGGTCCAGGGCTTTCACCTTATTTCAAAAGCTCACAGTACTTAACCCTCTTAGGTCTCAATATGCCGTGGTGTGATCTGTGCATAAATACCAGGTAACAAACCCAGGGAGCTTTGTAACAGTTTGGGTTTGTTCATCTACAGGCACAGATGTTCCATGTGTTGGGGTCAAATATGTGTTTGTGGAGGAGAAACTGGCATGAGAAACTGGCATAAGGAAATGAGCCCCTAAAATATCTCTAAACACCCCTTAGGAATTTCAAGCTTTGGAATAGAGAATTCCCCTAAAACAGAGCACAATTTAAAATGCCTGCAGTTTATTATAAATTTAAATTGCATTTAACACCCCCAAGTATATCTTTTCCTTCTCATGGAAGTCTTCCTTTTTCTGGCAGCATTAGTAATATACCTGTTTCATTAAACTGCTCAGGCACATGACTACCGGGAGCCCTCAGTGGAGAAGAAGCTGAAGTTCCCTGAGTGCTGCAGTATACTTGACATAGTGGTAATATCTGCTGAGTTATGGTCTATATAATTTCTGAATTGTGTTCCACAGCACTCAGCAATATCTGTCATATGCTTCGTATCTATGTCACAGTTATTGCTGAGTTCAAACGAGTAATACTTAGGTTTCTTTGAGAAATTCAGGTGAGAAGCTCCAAAAGATTTGCACTGTAGCAAAGTTTCATTTTCTACGGATGAGTCATTATTTTTTATGAAACTTTAATGAACAACAGCAAGCACATATAAATCATAGCTGACTTCACAAAGAAAGGTAGTATTGTAATGTCTTTTTCTGTGCTCATCTGAAATGTTGCTGACTTCCAAGGACAGGATTTTTCTTTCTTAATTGAACTTTACTTAATTGAATAATTATAACTGTATGTTAATGTCAATAAAACTGCTTGTGAATGCAATGATTTAAAACCAGCAAGCTTTAAATTACAGATCTCATGAGCAGTATTCAGTTAGCTTCAAAGAGCAGAAATCAAAGATTTTCAAATAATCAGAAATTGGAAGTGGAAAAGACGTATTTAAGCCACTCTTTCTCTGTACAGAAGCCCTCCAACTTTTGTATCTTTATCAGCTGGAAATTTCTGTTACTTGGGAAATTTTTATCTTAGGCACCCTTTATCTTTACCTTTGTGTCCCACATTTTTGAATGCACAGCATTTTTTGTCTGGGAGGTGGAAACCAGCAGAGAATATTAATCTTTTACCCTTATCCACCACCTCTGCAGTCTCCCCAGTAGTAAAAGGCTCACATTTTCTCTGCTCTACCATTATACCTGTCTGCCAGTCTTTACAGCAAAGGGCAAAATGGAAATGAGAGTCTACAGCATATTTTAAATGCAATAGAGATAATTTTCCTTCATCATATGTATAATATCTGGTAGATTTCTTTGGACTCATATTTACATCTCTATAGCTAGTGCTCTTTTAAAGCTCCCAGGCAAAGTCGAAATATTCCAGAAGTTGGATGTGAAATACTGCCTTAAGTGTTTGGATTACTTCATGTATACAACATTCTTTGCTGAAGGAGAGGAGATTTAGAGAAAGACGTGAGGTCTAATTCTTGCTGATGTCAGAGTACCTCTGAAGGGAACAGCAAATCCTCACATTCCTAGATACCAGCACTTTGACCTTGACAGTGAGTTTACTTGGGCTGTGCCATCCTGCCAGGGCAAACCGAGCTCGAGTACATTGCACATTGTGATGCAACACAGAGAGAGCTAAGCCAGACTTAAAAATAGCAGAGAGACTTCAAGTACAGCAGTGTGAAGCTTGAGGTGTAGGCTGCATTAGAGCCTGAAGTTTCAGTGGGGTCTCCAAAGTCAGTGGAGCTGTTCTCTTATTAACAATGGTTAGCATGTTCTGGCTGATCTGGTGAAGTGTTCCTGGTGCTTCAAGCCACAAGTCCAAGGGACCAAGCACAATCTACTTTTAGGATATGAGCACTGGCAAAAATGAAAAAGTAATTTCTCATCACTGTTGTGTTCTTCAGGCCTCAACATCAATGAATCCAGCTCTCCCCAGCTCCAGACAGTTGTGATGAGGTGTTTGAGCTGGCAGAATCAAGTGTGCTGTGGTCATGCACCCCTCGACCTGGAGAAGAGATATAGGATGAAGGGGCTTCATTTGCTTCTGCTGTCTCTTTGCCCGAGGAGCTTCCCTCTCCCTGAAGAACTGTCAGCACCTCAATCCAGTGTAGTCTGTATGTTTTGTCACTCTGCATTGCTGATCCACCTGGTGGTCTCTTTATAGTGTGAGAGTAATTGCTTTTCTGCAATACCTCAGTCTCCACTTTAAAAAGGTTTCAGAGCCGGTGTCAGTGCAGCTCCCAAGCTAAGAGCGCTTGTCTGTCAGTGGTACAACTGGACAAGAACAGCTGTGCTCACATATTTCAAATTCCGTACCTCTCACACATGCTTTACCTTTTCTGCAAGCCTAAGATGATACAAGCACATTAATTCAAAGGTGCTCACAAAGATACTGTGCCTTTTTTACTAAGAATAACAATAGCAAACAGTGTGAATGTAGTGCTCTCTCGCTGTCTGTTCATACTTTATGTAACATATTGTGCTTATCAGCGCTTGTTGGGCTTGTGACAACAACCAGATTAGTGCGATGGTGCTGCATTGAAGGAGCTCTGAATTATTTGGGCTGTGGAAAGTAAATGCTTCTTGTATGAGTGCTGGGATTAGGAAGACTGTACCACGATGACTAATAGGAAACTAGGCCATGAGATTTTGGGCAAGACCCCTTCAGCCAATTTAACAGTTTAGTCCCTTTTGCTAATTATGCAAGCAGACATCCCATTTCGTACTGAAGCAGAGTCACAGATCTGATACAGCTTTGATATTTCTGCTTGTCTCAGTGAATATTTGAAGAAGTACCCTGTGAAGATGGAATGCCCCAAGTGTAAGTGGGAGCTCCAAAACAACTGAAAATGGCTGGGGACATGCCTCAGGCTCCCAGGCCTTGTTTTTAAATGAAAAATATAGAATGAGGCTCCCAGATATCCTTTTCTTTCATGTTCCATGCTTAGGGCCATAGCAACTAAAAAGCCTTGCTGCACTGAGACTTGAGATAAGCTGAGGGAATATTAAATAAGCCAGTATGCAGAGATCACTGGGAGTAGGTAGGGGTTTGAAAGCTCCAGTTTATAAAAGTAACTACAAAATTGTGCTGGTAGCTAAAAGATCAAACATTCAACTTATCAAAGGTTACGTTTGAAGTTTTGGGAAACCAAATAAAGAAATTCCTTGTTCTATTTAAGTGACTTCTGTGGCATATTTTCTTTGGCCATTGTACTTTCCTTAATAACATCTGATTTCTGTGGGGGTAATTTTAGCAGTGCCGCATCATACAAGATGCTTACAGAGTAAATGTTCTGCAAACAGTGTGTTAAATTGATTTCTTGTCCCTAATTGAGGTTGCTTAAATGTAAATTTCAGGTTCTTGATCTAGGAGTTGGCTTTCTGCCTTGGCTCTGGTTAATGTGTTTCTTCTAAAACACACTTGAGCTAAAAGCACCCATCTTTCTTAGTCCTCTATATTCACGTTGATAAAAATATTTTTCTTGCTGGAGCAAGACAGTGACTTTATTGAATATTTTTTCATTTGGTATATGACACCTAGCAGCTCTGTGCCTCATACCAGGTTCAACATTGTGCTGCTAATCTAGAGCACAGGCTTTAAATGAGTTTAGGGGCAAGAATTGTAGCAGGATTAATGAAAACGAATTATATATGCTTCCTTTTTTTGGCAATTTTGATTGAATATTTTTTCCCCATTTTGGAGAAGCATTAAAAACATGTCTATAGAGAATTAGACCTTTATGTGGTTTCTTGTGAAAATCACATTTGTTTGAGAAACAATAGATGATTTTCTTTGAAGTAGAACCAAAACCACTGAAAACCAGCGCTATTTTTCCTAAGCAAAATGCCAAATATTTCCCTGTTTGTTTATAGGTCAAATCTCAAGGAGACACAGAATCCAGGGAACTTTCCCCTGGCCTAACCCTTAATTTATCTAGTAATTTAGCTCTGCTTGTCCGTCTGCCCTGTGAATAGTCTGATTCCAGTGGGATTATTTATACCACATAAAGATAAATCATGAGTGAGCTTTTCAGGATTGGGACCTTCAGAGGCAACTGGCAGATTTAAAATGCATTATTCCAAAATGCAGCGGAGAGTTGTCCGTGTTATGCTAAATGGGCTTTATTGCACTGAACTAATCTCCTAGTTATAACTAATCTCTTGAAGCCTGGTTCTCTTCATCCTCATTTCAGTAAGTGCAAAGTCATTGCCTGAATCAAGTCAGGTGTTTGGCTTTTTTATTCCTTCATCCTTAATTATTACATAACCTTTAATACAGGGTTTACAGAGGAGAGAGGTAGGTCCAGCGTATAAATTGGATTACTCCTCCCGGAACCTGTGGAGTTATAAGTGTTTACAGTGACTAAGAATCTGGCCCATAAACTTCACTGAAAAGCTTTCTCTAATCCAGCAGTGTAATTAGACTGAAAGAGTTATTTTCAAGAGTTGTTGCTACCTGAAAATGATTACTCACTGGGGCATTGTTAGTATAATAGCAAAGTCACTTCTCAAGGATGCTGGAAATCCAAACACTCTGTGCTGTTTGCATTCCTCAGTAGGACAGTTAATATATTGCCTCCCATGTGACTTGTGTAGTAAAACTGCTGTATTAACTATAAAAACATTGGTACATGTTTCCCTAATCAAAAAATGAAACTGGTGTCTCTGGCAATAGATAACTATACTCCTAGCAAGACACATGCTCGTGCCTTTTTATAGAGAGAGCAGCTTTTCAATGTGCAGCAAGGATTCACTTTACAAAAACACATAAACAACAAAACAATTTATATTTGTAGATAAGAAGCAACATCACTTATACTGAATAAGCTGGAGAAAGCCAAGTGTATAGATTTTAATACACTTCATCAGCAGTATGTTAGGGAGCAGACCCAAAGCCTCATGGAAATGGAAAGAGGCTGCCTGACTTCAGCACGACCTTGGATGATCCTGTTATCTTTAGGGTGCGCAGGCTCTCATGGGGAAAAGGAACCACCACATACGTAATATCTGAGTCATGGTGGGTGAAAATCATGGCTGTGATGGCTGAAATACCTGTAGCCGTGTGGTCTGTTGTCGTCTTCTGTTGCAGAATTGAGGAGATCAAGAAGAGGGGGCAGCTCCTCTCTGTGCTGTGAGCATCCTCTTTTCCTGCCTTGGCAGTGTGGTCGCAGTGTGCCAGGCACTGGTGAGTGCTGCTTGCCCAGCCCAGCAGCAGTGCCAGCACTGAGAGCAGTGCAGCTGTCTCCCGCTGCCTCCACCCCGCTGGCCTAAGGGCAAGGGTAGCACCTGAATCTCAGAGGTCTCTCTGGGCCTTTCATAGGCCTTAGAAATGTGTGAGAACAAAGTCCTCTCCAAGCTGTTCCAGTCGCAGCTGTTTCTGCAGGCTTTGCCTGGCAAGGCTTTGCCTGGCTCCTTGGCAAGAAATAAGGTATTAATAGCATCTTTGGTGGTCTAGCCATTTTCTTCCTAAAAATCCCACTAAGACTTCATTATTTGTTGGTAAAGATAAGAAAGTGTTTTCTCCTGATAGTTCATGTCAGTCCCCACCACGAGACTGATGGAATGTCCGTCAGCTGTCGTGTGTCTGTCCTTATCAGATGCAGGCAGAGAGCGTGGGACTGTTGCAACCTGGGGGAGGCCTGTACACTGTGCTCCCACCCCTGCTGTCCCTGGGGCCTGGGCACAGTCCCCCCTCATCCCAGCTCAGGATGGGGTGTTCTCAGGCAGGGAGCAGAGACATCCCTGTGGCAGAGCAGCAGAGTGTCACAGCAGCCAGGTCTGCAGAGTTCTGCACGCACAGAACTTGTGGTGCAATGTTGCGGTGGCCCAGCCCTCTTGGGGGCTGGACGACCTTCAGTGGGTGGACTTCTCTGCCCAGGAGCCCAACCCCGCGGGCGGGGTGAGTGACTGAGGCTACACCCACTGGATGTCCATCACCGCAACCCCACCTCTGTTTCCAGAACCCTCTCTGTTCCTGTTTTCCCCATTGGTTGTATGTTATATGTATATTCATAANATACATCCGATGCCAGCAGCACGCCACATTTCAAAGCAAATTATAATATGTTGCTAATGTGAAGCTTAAGATGTGCTTTGTGAATAGCCAGCTTTTATCTCAGAGAAAAGTTTTTCTCTCTAATATAAGAGACTGTTTATACTGCTGAAAAATAATTCTGCTTCTAAAAGTTATCTGGCCAAATTAATACTGGCAGTTTCTAGGAAGCTGTATCAGGAAATGCTGGGTTTTTACATGTTTTTCCATGCTAAGCTTTAATAGCCTTTTGTCCCATTTTATGTATTTATGCTTTTGCAATGTTTAATGCTTGACCACTGAGGGCTAATCTGGTGCATCATGTATACAGTGAAAGTATTTTCTTGTTATCTATTTTTATCCTAATTTGCATTCTAAAATAGTTGTTGAACTGGTTAAATGATGGCTTGTTAGTATTTCTGCTTTTTCTAAGCACAATTTTGAACTCTCTATTTAGAAGTTACCCTAACCTCATAATGTAACTAATTCTAATGATTTTAATCATAGATAAACTCTCTCAGGAATCAAAGAAAAAGCTCTCTTTAAGTACAGAAAAGGTATGATACTGAGATGAATGGTGAGAACAGATGTATTTTATGGAGCAAAATATTTAAAAAGAAGTTTCTGATAAAGTAACAGTTGCTATAAATTTGTGCTGAGCAAAAAAAAATTCTCTACTTTTGTGAAGTCTAGAGAAAACCACTTTTAAACATGTATTAATCAAGCACTGCCTGTCTTAAAAGCTAAAACTGGAGAGAAAAAAATTGAAGATATCAAGATGTCAGAGTGGTGAGATGATGAAATGTTTTCTTCATTGTTGGGTTATAAAAGAGAAACTTGGCAGTCATTTGACTAACTGGATGATATTTTATTAGATATAATGGTTGTACATTAAGTGGATACATAAATGGTTACTAATGCCAAAAAGACATGAAAACAGGATTTTCTCTGCTTTGAAATTGGGAGGAACCCTATGCTTCATATTTATTTAGGAGAATTGTAATGCTATCAAAGGAAGAGACCTCTGACATTATTAATACCACTAATTAATTCTTCCTATCAGGAGGGTTCTCAAAACTAATTTAGAAGGACCTCTGTGACTTGCCAGCACTGTGCCTGCTCTGTAGCTGTTGCAGAGTGGGCACTCATTAGTGGCAGACTTACCTTGTACTCCTTTAGCAAGGGCTGCAGGTACAAGGCAGTCTGAGGCTTCATTTTCCTTCCTTCCACTTAACCTGTGCAAATTAAGAACAGATATTTTGGTACCAAATATTTTAAAAGTACTTTTTTTTTGACTTTTGTATATGTTAATGAGAAAATGGAGGGAGAAGACATTTTGTAACTTTTAATAAAACTTCCTAGACAACATCTGTATGCTTAATAAATTAGTAATCTTTTCAGCACTTTTTATTTGCATTACTTTCCTCAGCCAACACTGAAAGAGGTTATTCTGATGATGAAGTAAAATAAATGGGCTGATGTGAACTGAGAGAAAGCCTATTACGGATCCTGTGTGAGTGGCCCTTGAGAAGATCCGTAATATTGCAGAGAGCTCCCAGATCCTGAGTCCTCAGGCATCTGCTCCAGATCCCTGTAAAGAGCTGAGGCCACCATCCTTCTCTGTGCACAGAACATGTCTGCACCTTTCCTTTGTCTTCCTGGGCTGCTGTAGCTACAGGTAATTGGTTGTGTGTGAGGGGCCTCCTGTGTCATCCCAGTAGCTGCTCTCTTATCTCTTTTTTTCTGTGGCATAGTGATGCTTTCCACAAACATCAACAGCCTGATGATCCTTTTCAAAGTCACAACAGTCTGACAGGCTAAAAGTGCCTGGTTGGCAGTTTCCTGGTTTGGAACAGACTCCTGAATGCTTTTTGATTTTTTAACTGCACCATGGGGAAGAGCTTGCAGCTTGACACAACCATCATACTGTAATAATATATTCTATTAAATCATTGTTTAGTGCTTCTATTACCTTTCATTTTATTTTTTTTTCTGAGAGAGGCAACAAAAATAAATGCTTTTTCTTTTTTTTTCCCAGGGGAAAAATTAAAAAAAGTTATATGATGGGAAGAGGGATTTTTGGGCTTATGGAAGACTTAACAAGAACACTTATGTACTCTTGACCCTCTAGTGAGGAACTGCCGAAAGAAAAAAGTCAAGATTTTCAGTGCAGTGGATGTTTATGTGCTTAACAGCATTCAGCTTCATAAGCTGTAAGAGAAACTTCTTTTGGTAGGTCTTTCATCTCTATAAACAGCTTACTGCAGCCATCACAGTTAATTTGATTAGTGGCACTCAGACATGAACCCAGTGAAACAGCAGCTTAAGAGCACTTTTGCAACCAGCGACTATATTGGGAATTCTAATCTTTGTCAGAGCTGCACAGGAGGACAGCTACTTCTCTCACATTTCTGAATGTTTTAAAACTGTTTTAAATGCTTATGTACTTCAGGGATTGGCATAGAAAGGGTGAGAAAGACTAGCACCTGACAAACTTTCTTGAATTAGGTCACTGCAGGATGTTTCATTTAACAGTTGTTCCTTTTCCTATGTGCTCAAAATCAAACTTTCCTTCTCAACTCTTGCATAAGACAGGGCAGTGTTTTTGCTTTGTGAACACAGAGGATGGATGACTGTGGTATCGGAGGAGGAAGGACAATACCTTTCTCAAATATCCTAGGAAATAAGGACAGGATTCATATCTTGTATAACAGTTGGATTCTGTACATGTCCCAGGATTGTGCTGTGCTGCTCCCTTAAATTGCCTTCTCAAGACTATCAGAGCCCATTGTAGTTAACATGGCTCTGTTTCCTATTTCTCAGGTTGAATATCTGGTGTATTTACTTGTGTAATTGAGGAAATGCACAGATTGTTTGGGTCCTGCAGATTTTTAAATGGAAAATATAAAAGGCAAATGCTTCTGGCAGAAAAAGAAGGGTGAGAAGCTGCAGGCTTTGAGAGGTCATTCAAGGAGTCTTTTGGTATAAAAAGATTGGACTAATGTCTTTCCAGGTTTGGCATGAAGGTGGCAAAGGCAAATCTTGTACCTGAGAAAGGATATAATTCCCCTCTCTCCTTTGTTGTGGAGCTACCAATCATATGTCCGTTAAAAAGGCTTCACCTGATCATATCTTGGAGCTGTAAACCAGAGCAGAATTAGGTCTTATCTTAACATCTCTGCTTGCACAAAATAATAGTGTATGCTTTTGATAATCACTGGTTTGGTGTGGCTGCCAAAATGATTAATAGTGAAACAGTCAAAGTGAAGGTATTTAAGCACTGCCACTTCGTTTTGCAGTTAGCACTTGCTGAGATAAATTCAAGCTCCTAGCATCAGTTGCTTAAAAAAAAAAAAATAGAAGTTTAACTCTGTAAGTATTTGACTTGGCAAATTTTAGGAAAGACAAAACTAAGCAGCGGTTTATGTGACAGGTAAATGATGTCTTCCCTGTAAGATTTGAATTTCAGATGCTACAGGAGCTCCTGGCTCACACAGGTTTAATAAGTAATATGCCTTCCAGAAGCCATGTATATCTGAGAATAGATATACACTATGGCATTATAGATGGCACTGCTTCTGACCAGTAATTTTAATCTGTGGGGTTTTCTTTTCTTTTTTCCTTCTTATGTGTTTTTTCCCTGAATAGTTAGAACTGACTTAGAAAGTTATGCACTTGACTGCAGACATATCAGTACTTTTCTCACTGTCATATAAAGGCAAATGCACTGTTCTACTTTGAATGTAACATTAATCAAGCAATTTAATACACCCCAAAATTATGGCAAATATTCTTGTGATACTGTGAAAACGTATGGTTGTATGAAAGGGTTGTTTGAGTCTTGCTTTTACTTTTACTAGTGCTGTAGAGTAAGCCATGCCTGCCAGGAGAAGAAGGAATATAGTGCTTGCCAGCTGTTTTTTCCCTACCAAAAATTTTTTGGATCAAGGTATTTTATCTAAATATATTCAGGGTGCATATGAAGTATGTTCTGGATACATTCACCTATTTATTTTAGATAAAGAGCAGCTTTGAAAATTCCAGTTGTTTCACATGCGATGGGCCAGCAGCAGTCAGATGACAGGATGTCTGCAAAACTAAAAAGAGTTTCTTTAAATAAACTATTCAAACTCCCAGATCAGGTATGTCTTATTATCTGTCTCACAACCCATCAACCATCCCACCCCTCCCTGGGAAAACATGGGAAAGCAGGACTGTCTGGAAGGATGATGAATAGAGATCTGATAAACAAAGGTGGAACAAGGCTTTCATAACTGGCCATGCCTTTGGAGGGATGCCCTGCTCTGTTGAAGCCTACGTGGATTTACACTGGTAAATTGCACTGTAGTGAAACAAGTTGTTCAGTCCTAGAGGCGATTTTCAGGGAGACAAAGACTGTTGTATTATGTTGGCCAGTAATGGCTACTGTATATTTTTTGGTTTCTGCTGTGCAGCTCTGTTTCAGGGGCCTGAACAAATGACAGGAAAGTAATGTAAAAGTGCATGGCTGGAAGGACTGGTTAATAACATACAGAGCCTCTTATCTCTAAGTAGTCTCTGTGAGTTTAATAGGGCCCAAATGTTGTGACAAACATTTATGCAGGCAGCAGAGCAGTGTCCTGATTTTTTTTAAGGGCTACATACTCCAGGCCTGCTGACGTCAATGCAAGTGTGAATGTCTCAGCTTCTTATAAAGGACTTGGTGTGTACTGAAAAAAACTAATTTGGTTCACACAGTTTTTAACTCTCAGGCATACAGAGCTCTCGTGTAACTCAGGACAACAGTATATATTTTAGCTTTAAAATCCACAAGGATCCACTTAGTACGCAAAGGTTTCGTTTGTTTGAGCACTTGCCTTTTTCTGGACTGCTTCATGCTGTTGGCACAAATAGTTGGTTCTGCTTCTTAGGGGAAGGAGAAAATAGGCATTTAAAGGTGTTGTGCCACCTATGCCATTTGTTGCTTGTGTATGATAGTGATACCACTAGATGCCAAAGTGTTGAAATTCCAAAAAGGAAGTGTCAAAGACTCCCAAGAGATGTCACGTTGCATTGGATATGTGTTTGTAGAGCACTTATCTCCTTTCAGAAATCCCACAGTTAGGTTTTGTCAGTGCTTATCATCTGCTGAGTACAGAAGTGGTTGTGGTAAGGAAGGGACAGACCACAACTTTTTATTCTTGCAGCCAGTGACTACCTCAGAGGACAAGTTAAATTTTAGAAGTCTGTAAGGCCTGGCTTGCCTTTCTGCTAATGGCAGGGATCCTTGGGGGCTGTTTTAAGTCACAATATGCAGCATGGCCAACGTCTGCACTTCACTTACCAGAAGGAGGGAAGTCATCTTCCCAGAACTCACAGTCTGAGTCCCTTCATGGGTGCTGACTAACCACAAAAATATTAAAGACTAAAAAAATTAAATGTTTTCCATGAACAGTGTTAACAAGCGTTACTAAACACTGCTGCTGCTGAGCAGAGATCCCATCAGACACCAGTTTTTCATCACAGCTTCAAAAGTTCTTTTATTAGAATGCTGAGAAATGGCTGTATTGAAATAAATATCTCTACTTACATAACATATCCACCTATCATAATTATGTATAGTTGTGAAATTCAGGTTCAGCAGGTTCAGCATACAACAGATTCCTGCTTGCAGGTAAATTGTGCTTGTTTAAAAAGTTAGAACTAGAGAGAAAGAAGAACATATTTGAAAAGGAAGGTATTTCAAAGAACTTTTCTGGGAGAGTTTGAAGAGTTTCATGTTTATTCTGTAAATGCTGCAGAGGAAATTGATCCACTTTAAGCTGCCTAGAAAGTGCATTTTGTCAGAAAACTTTTCACACTTTAAAACTAAGTTTTAATATGGCACAAACCAGCAAATTCAGGCAGCACATCTAAGAAAACTTTCTTCTCATCACAGAAAACCTGAAGTTAATCCAAGGAATGTAAAAAGGCACTTTTTCCTTCACATTTATACAGTGTAAGAAACTGTTGTACCAAGCAGACAAAAAACCTGACACCAACCTCTTGATCTCCATCTTGCAAAACAACAATGGTACCCATTCATTACTTCAGCCAATATCTCTTTCTATTCTGTTTAATGGGAACTATTCTCTGGTTGCAGTATACTTCAATGAAGATTTTTTAAAAAGCCTCTGCTTCCACACTTTGCTGCTTTATATTTGAGCAAAAAGCTCCTCAAAAGTTTTACACTTATGCCTTTAGGCATGTTCTGTTCATAGATAAAGCTATGCAATATACACAACAAATAGTATCTGTGCCCTGCGCTGCACTTGTTCCCTGCTGACTTACTTCCCATTTATGAATGATGAGAATTCTGTGCATGGGAGTGGCAGAGATATGAGATCTTTCCTCCTGTAGAGCTGTTTCCATTTCACTCATTTCAGGCTGAGTTTAGAAATTGCTGGAAGTTTGAAGGGCTGGAATTTTTTCAGTGGAAAATTGTACTTTTTTCCCCCCATCTCTCCAATATCTGTTTTTATTTCTTTCTGGGTCTTCTAGAAAGTGTCTGTGTTCCTATTTGGTTCTGTAGTTCCTAGATCATTGCACTTAACCATATCCACAGTGATATATCACTGTGGTGTCTGATTTGCAGAGGAAAAGCAAAGGCTGTGGGGGCTGTTTATTTAAGAGGAAGCTATTTCCATACTCTCGCTGGTTCAGTTTTGGAATATGGAAATCTAAGTCTAATAATTTTAAAGAACCTGTAGGGGCTCCTTCCATATAAGGAGGAAGTTCAGTAGCATGAGGCTGTGGAAGTGCATGTCATCACACGCTGCCCACAGCATTTGTTCATTGAAAAAGGAAAGCATTTAATTTTGAGTCTCAGAATGGCCCCCACAGAGCACTCCATAGAAGACAATCGTTCAGCAGTCAGTCTGCTCAGCCCTTGCTCCTGCAGCAGCCTGCTATGATGTGACAGTGCAGCAATGAAAACTACAGAAGACTTGCTTTTCACTCCTGCAAACTTCTACGAACTCAACTCTGCTCATAAGTTGTGTGGCAGAACCCAGCACGTACCTGGAGTCACACAGCATCAGCTGATTTTGTTGTAATCTGAGGAGTGCCCTACTTATCTTACCTGTTCAGTCGCAATAGTTGAGGAACAGTCAAGCCCAAATAAACCTATAATGCAGTGCTACATTGCCTTTAGTGAAAGCCGAAACAATATCCACCTGTTGTAGAGCATACCTGAGCATTTTGAGTTATTATTTCAGCCCCATTTAAGGGGATAATGCCATGATTGAGGGAGTGTATTAATCATACATATATCAGTACTGGAATTTGGTTAGTAACAGGCTGGTTCTTGTTCACAGCAGATGTTCTATATTATAGCAGGGAGGTGTGTGGGGGGAAGTTGCAGTTAACAAAGCACTTTCCTGTGCTTGCAATTGTTCTGTTCTTTTTTTTTTTTTCATACTTCCAGGTGTGTTAGTCAATCTTTATTATAGTAATGCAGGAGTGCAGCATAACTAATGCATTTCTGAGACACTTTTAGTTTCAGAAAGTTAAGGGGATAGAGCAGTAATGGCATTTAGTGAGAGCTGTTCTCTCAGCTCTGGATGAAAGATCTTTCTGTGTCAGAGACCTCTTGGGCCACGCTGAAGGCACTGTGAGGTGGCCTATGTGTAGGTGCATTGCACAAAACTGAGCTCTGTGCTTTCTTGTTCCACTAAACCCTAGAAATGGGTAGGAATTAGAGTATTTGAAGCAATATTTTATGCACAGGCTGGTTTTCCCAATCAATGGGTAACATCCTGCAGCTGCCTGGGAGGGCTGCTGCCACCAACTCATTTCCTCTGTAATGACCTTTTTCTCTCTGAAGTTGTGCTTGTTTTTATACCCAGATTCCACAGTAATTTTTATTGTTAATTTTGTGTACAGTGAACAGAGAAGTTTTTGTTTACATAGCATGAGACTTAGCAGCCAGTGTGGTGTTTATCAACCATGACACTCATTTCACATCTCATCTGTTATATGAGTGAAATGTGAAAATAATTATGTTTTTCCAGCATATCAGGGATGAAATGACTTACAACCAACAGGAATGGCTGAGGTTATTTTTAGTCTTCTGTGTTAGTGTAATTTACTAGCCAAAACTGGAACCACTTTCCTCTTCTCAAAGGTTTATAGTAGTAGTAAGTGCCAAAACTACAGAACTGCTACAGCTCACAAATCCATTTCTGAGTTTTAGGATACAAGACTCAATAGCAGGGTTGTTTTTTTGGCAATTATTTTACTGCAGCACCCCCACGCAGATTCAGAATTTTCTGCCTGCTGGCCTTGCAGGTAACCACAACTGGCCAAATTCTGTTGCTCAAGCACATGGAGTAAAATTTTGGGTCATTTAAATGACATCAATATCAGTGCTTGATGTACTTTCTGGTCTTCATGAACAACAGAACAGATGTTGGAAACTGATTTCTAGTGGTAAAAATATTTGATTGGAAAGAAATGAGGTTTCTTTTACTTTGTGCTAGAGAAGGCAAATATTTGCAAGGAAGGGAAAAGACAAGCCTGTGCTGTCCCCTATAGAGTGTAGCATCAAATTACAGTCAACAGGCTTTTTAAAGATTGAGAAGAGAAATTAATTCATAGGACAAAAACTCATAAGAAGGTCATGGCCCTGTCAGAGAAGAGTAGAAGATAAGAAGGATGAAATAAGGCAATGAGAAATTGCCAAAAAATTGAGTTGTTCTTTGCAATGGAACAAAGACCCGGGGCCCAGGGGATTTTGTCTTTGGTTGGGTTTTTCAGGGGGGAGTGGGGTAGGGTTTACATCTTTTTGAGAGCAAGATGGGTTTTAATTCTGATATGGCTTCCATTGTGAACATGCTTATTATAAATCACTTGATTATAACTCTGAAACTGATTAGTTCCTTAAGGCAAGGCTTTGATGAAGTTTGGAATATAGTTTGTAAAGTCTGTAAGAAATTTCATGTTTTACTTTATAGGCTTTCGATTACATATATAGTGCTAGTGTCATAATGAACATTAGGAGAACCAATTTGATTGCATACCTAAATACAGTTAAACCAGAGAGCTCCAGGCTTGCCCTTATGACTTTATATATCTATTATACATCAAAGGGACATGACAGTTGTGCTCTGAACCGAGAAGATTCACAATTACAGGAAAAAAAATTAACACACGTGTACTCAGCAAAACCACAGTGCAACTCATTAGAAATTAATTAAGCATCTCACTGAAAAATCCTTATAAAGACAAAACTCCCACTGGTTCAAATTCACAGCTAGCCTAGAAGGATCTAGCTTCCTGAAAATTTATTTTATCTCAGGAATTTTTATCTCAGATATTGGAAAACAGTTGGAATTGCTCAGAACAAGGATTATAGAATAATGCACTAGACTTGGGCAGGACAAATTTCATCTCAGTTAATCCCCTGTGCTTTTCCTTTTAATGTTGAAGAAATGATAAACAGGTTTTTACTCAAATAGGGTAAAGTAGGAGGCAAAAGTCATTATGCTAATAAGGACTTGGATTAATCCAGATCTCTGTCATCATTTAAAGACAATTTAGGTCATTATCCTAAATTCATTAGAAAGAGAGAGATTCTCTTTTCAGATTAAGGTGACCCATCCAGTGACTTGCAAGGAACACCAGCCAATGAATCAAGGTCTAAATTCTGTTCCTTCTGTGGCTATGTGAACAACAGAGAAATTGTACTGATGAAAATACATGTGCAACTTGACTCCTGTCTTTATCACATTTGTCTTTCTAAAATATCTGTATTAAGATGTGAAGATCGCTGTTATCTGCATGCAATTCTTCTAAGACTCCCAGAGTTTGTTTTCATGGTTGACAGCAACTTATTAAATGAAAGACTGGCCTGAAGCACATACTAGAAAAAAACCAGGAAAAGCCGTGGGGGAGCTTTATGGAACATGTAAGACGTTCCCAAATTGTTTCAGACGTTCAAACTTAGCGCAGCTGCTTGGAGATATTTGAGACAGTTTCTGTGGTTATCTTTAGCACTGCTTCCAAACTATATTTTTGTACAGAATTACTCTTTGCTAAAGGAAAGCGACAGAGCAGTGCATTTAAGTATGATGAGAGAAGCATCACCAGGAGCTTATTTGCAGTTGGATTTGAAATCCTCTATCCTACATGTACACAGACAGTACCTTCCTCTTTCTAGCTGCTATGTTCAACTTAAGCTTGAAAGAAACACTTTATTATGATTTTTCTTCCCACCTTTCTCTGAAGATAAGGAGCGGTTGGAACTAGGAAATCCTCGTAGTTTGACTTACTGATGAAACCAAGGTGTCTTCATGTCCCATAGCTTGTTCCATGCAATATATTTGTTTAAGATTGATAGGCGTTGGATGATCTGATAAAGGCAAGGAGTCTGTCTGGAATCCTAGGCAAATGGCCTTGTGGATTTTGAGACAGCACAGCAGCCTTTTATTCCCACACTGAGCACTTGGGTGCTTGTATTTGCTAAGTGAGATGCAGACGCAATGCATTGACCTTACTGCACATGCACTGCAGGACACACATGGTCACATGAGAGAGGGATTCATGAAGTCCCATGTCACATCATGGGACTCTCCCATTTGCCAGCAGTCCGAACAATGTTATTAAAACCCATCATTTTGATACACATTTGCTCTTGCCATTTCAGAGGGTTATTTTCAGTGACAGGATGTTATATGATCAGGGGAAAACAGAAAAATTGTTCTGTGATAGTTGTTTATCTGCAGTTCTGTGTAGTCAGAGCAGAAAGTCTTTATAAAAGAATATTATTTCATTAATTTGAAGATAGTTTTATTTCTATGCCGCTGCTGGAGAGAGAAAAATCCATATATGATCCACCTTTCTCTAGCTGTGTTACACAGAACAGTATAAACAATTTTACAACTTAATTATTGCATTTGGCTAACTGATATCCAGAGACCTAAATAGGTCATGAAGCCGGGTACCACAATGGATAAATTGTATTTCCAGTTATATCATCGAAAGTCCTTTAGAAATCAGCGCAGTTCAAGATGGGCTGCATGGGTGTGACTGATGGCAGGGTATGGCCTATAAACTCTGCACTGAAGAGGGGAATAATCTGAGTATCTCCAATTAGTGGGGCTGCTGAAAGCAGAGATGGAGCTTAGCTGCTTCTTTGGAGTACAAAAAGCGTTCTAAAATGGTTTTAAAATGACCTCTCAGCAAGAAAAATACAGGAGGAAAGCCAATTTTTCTCCTTGAAAGAAATAAACAAGTATTAAGATCAAACTTTAGTTTGCATTTGTGGAGAAACAGATGTTTTAGGCCCAAGAAAATAAGTAAATAAATAGTTGTTTACTTAGAGATATTGTCAAATATTTAACACGAAAAAAGGGACCTGTCAGGAGAAAACGGGCCTGCTCTAAAGCTGTAATAATGCCTTTGGGGATGGGCAGCACCAACTTCCATGCCTGTCAGGTACTGTGGATTCCAAAACAGAGCAAAGGAAATAAACCATAATACAGCTGCAGTGAAAGGACTTTTCTTTCTCAGTTTTAATGTAAGCTAAAGTATAGAACTGTCTTAGTATTTTCAAAATAAATCTTATAAGATTACTATCCTGAAGAAGTATTCAGTGAAATAGTTTTGCATTCTATAGGGACTCTCCCAGATGCTTTTTTTTTGGAATATCAATAAAGTGTTTCTATTTCATTGGATAAATTCGTCTTTTAACTTAGAAATGGAAGTACATATAAACTGGGAAATAAATAGATCTTAGAGTTTCAAAATTCAATATTTTGACATGGTGACATGCAATATTCAGAGAAACACTGCAAAGGGGGCAACTCAAACATCTTCTAAGGTGAGTCACGTCTTGAATATCCTATTTAATTTCCATTAAATAGGCAGAAACTTTCATTTCTTTTGAGTACTAACGCCACCTAATAGATTTGAAAAACTAAATGTAACACCAGCATTGCAGATTTCTGTGTATTATTTTCACTCTTAAAACTGAATAGTAACTTCAGACAGGTACAGAAAGAGATGGGAACCCTCAACTCTTATGAGAATTGGTAGGAAAGGAGGAGGAAATTTCATCAGAAGTTGGATACTAAGTTCTGGATTTAAAATCACTAATGTAAAGGGAATGCAGAGAAAAATCTATTTTGATGTTATTATGGCTTGACAAGACTTTGCATCATTGAAATATAAGATGGACTAATTGCATTAAAGCAATTGCATTTGGGTTTTTTAGTTTGCAGTAAAACTAATTATAAAACAGCTTTTAATGAAATATTCTGTGACAAAGCCAATGTCTTTTATATTGCTCTTACAAAATGAATAATCTCTCGTGCTGTAGTTTTAAATTCGTCATCGCATTCTTCATTTTAGACTCTAGGAAAGGAATGAAGATCTTATACATACCAGCCTTTTGACCGGGCTTTTGTTGTGAACAGTCCAGCAATGTGATGAAATACTTTCTTGACTGTAGCCTAGGTGATTATATAGAAGCTTTTTCTCAATAGTGCTGTCAGTTTAACTGTGATGTTTCTAGAAATCTGTGTGCCAGTGACATGCTCCAAGTCTGAGATCATTCCTAAAACTCCATTGAGACTTATCCCTAATTTTATTCATCCCTATTAAATCTGCAAATTGACTTACATATTTAAAGAAAGTCACCAGTTCTCAGCATAAGCTACAGTCTAAAAGATTCTTCAAAATAATCTCAGATTTTCTACTGGCCAAACCAGAGACGGAGAAAAGAGCTAAAACATGTTGCCAATTTCAGCTTCAACTTCTTAGCCTAGGAAAGGTATGTTGATTTAATTGCTATAACTCCATAGCCTTTAATGGGTGCTGTATACATGAAATCCTTCACCATCCTCTACATTAGTCAGAGAAGTTATGAAAATAATAAAAAGAAAAAGAAAAAAAATGTACGTATTTATGCAGTTTGGGATTTTTCTTCTCTCAATCCAGGCTCAGTGTGTGAGAGTATCCAGTCCAAGACTTGGTAGAGCATCTAATAGTCAGAAACGTTAGGCAGCAACCCTTTGAAAACATTTTGGTTTTTTTTCCAATGTCTTAAAATGAGGTTTATGAAGTAATCTGAATATTTTCCATGATTATTTGCTCCTGTGCTACTCCAAAGATAACCCTTGCCCTGGAGGACTTGCACAGCAGATTGTTTGGGCCAGAATATTATGTGATGTCACGCCACTGCCACCCCTGATGGTAACTCCATTTGGCAACCAGTCACACTAATTCCAGTGGAATGTTACTGCAAGACACATTTTTGAATCTAGAGGAACGCTGTTCTGTAACTGAGCTGTTTTGCTCAAGCATCTTATTTTGACTGATAATTTTTGAAGTCTGTCAGTGTCTTGAAAACAATGTGCAGATGCCTCTTGCTTCAGATCAGTTGTATTTGCCAGCATTGGCTCATATCTCTGTAGTGATGTATACAGAAGTGGTGTTTCTTGTATCACTGTGACATTTTATTGCATATCAACTCAGAGGAGAATATCTCCAAGGACATTTTATCTGTGCATGGAAAATGGAAGGAGGACAGCTGTGTGCAGGGATGGTCCACCAGGGAGCCATGTTCTGCAAGCCTGCCTCTGTTACCTTCTGTAGGCTCCAAACACGAAACGTGAGCCAAACTCATCCTTTCAAGGCCCAGCTGAGGAATTCCCCCCCCAGCCACTCAGCACAGCAACAACCTGCTGGTTTTGTTAGTTTAGTTTCTTCAGAAGAGCCTGTGAGTGGCCACCCCCATGTCTAACAGGGCATACAGGTGCACAAAGAGCCAGACTCCTCCGGGCCTGGTGGACCTGTCACAGGCACACTGTCAGGGTCAAACTGCTCACCAGGCTCAGGGTAAGGCAGGAATTTTTGCCAGTTAAACTCGTGTGTTTGCCCCAGTGGCTTCAATCCTTGATCCTCTTGATGTTGTAGTTTGTCTGGAAACAATCTATGGACAAGTATATGGGAAGATTATGTGATATATGAGGAAATCTAAAGGTGAAACCATAAGGAAAGAGATTAAGGTATCGGTGAATGATCTTATGGTGCCTTCTGACCTGAAGATCTACTGAATATTTTGTATGGAGATGTGAAATAAGGAAAAGAAGGTGTATATAAAATGTATGGAATTCAACTTTCTTGTCAGAGGCTGAGCTCATCTCCGGAGGAGGAGGAGGAGTAGGAGAGGTTGGTGCTGTGTGACAGCCAGCAGGTGAAGGCACATTTCAGGTTGGGTGTTGTGTGTGAGGAGGATGAGGAGGCAAGAGCTGTGGCTTGGGAGCCCTGGAAGGCTGCAGGAATGAGGGGAGGACTGGTAAGAGTCGAAGATGGTGAGCACTGAGGCTGTCAGATGAGAGGCATGCAGGGAAATGGATTGTCAGGAACAGTAACTCAGAACAACATAAAGTAGTGATTGTGAAACCGAAATCTAGTCCTGAAAGAAGAAAGATGGCTGAGGAACAAAAGGTCAGTTGTTGAAAGGTGTAGCTGGTGTGTCATGTGCCAAAGAGAAGACACCTAACAGGTCATTAATGTGAGCTCACAGATCAGGTAACTCAGCAGTGGAGGTGGTGGCTGAGGAGCTCAGTGACAGCACGGCTCTGTGTCACTGGATCCAGGGGGCAGGCGGTGCCTGCTGGCTCTGCAGGCAGGAGATTGGATTTTGGTTTTCTTCCTGAAATCTCTTTTGTGGAATCCCCTGCTTTTCAACTCAAAGATAAATCGAGGTTGCTGCTTAGTGGGAAATGGAAAAACATGTTAGCTGATGGCACAGCATAACAAATGCTTAATTTCTTAAAGACATAACTAGTATTAGTTACCCAGGCCTATATGTGCAAGCAGTTAAACAGCAGCTGTGTGACTCAGCCCTTACCACTAAATAGCTGAAGGCTTTTGCTTTGAAATATTTGCTCCATGCTTATTTTTTCTGGCAAGGAGTGATCATGAGATTTCTCCACAAACTGCTGATTGGCCTTATGGTTTTTAATGGTCTGGTTTCTGGTAGCTGTCACTGGAAGCAAGACAGAAACCTTGTTCAGTTCTGGAATCTGCCTGGGTTGTTGGCTCTTCCCAGCAAGAGATGTCATTTTACTGAAATCAGTTTTGCTGATTTCGTCAAACCTTGCTAGATTGAGCTACTTTCAAATTTACTTCCATCCAGAAAAAATAATCATTCAGGTATAAGATAGTTGTGTGGGATTATCTGTCTGCAAGCAAAGTCAAGTTCCTGCAGTCAAGTTTAAACAGAAAGGGGTTTATGCTCGTTGTAAAGCCGCATTTGAACTACTGCAAGTAAATAGCAGATGTAGCTCAGCCTTTGGGTAGTTTGCAAGTGCCAGATTATACAGGAGGAATAAATGCAGAGGGCTATGGGCAGGACTGAATCCTGTTCTGACATCAATCATCCCCTGATTGGTCAGAGCTAATCAACAGTTTTCAAGTCATGAATACTGAGCACTTGTCACAATCTGCAGCTGAAAAGTTATTCACTGAAATTATACAGTGAATTAATTGAAGTAGCACCTTGGAGAAAATGATAAGTGTTTTGTAGGCAATTTGTGAATAGGTAAAGTGAAATTAATTGAATGAATGATTTGTTACGAACTATTCTCCCAGAAGCAGGAAGGTTTTATTTTTGGTTTTTCTAATTTCACTAAGCAGAGTTTGAAATGTTCACTCATATATCCTGCCGTGGAAATGTAATACTAGGCTTGGCCATCCTCATCTTTAGCATCTTGCCATGTTGTGAAGATCACTGACATCTTTAACTATATTCCTAAAAAACCTTTTAGCTGAAACACTTTAAGAGTTTATTTATTGATTAACATTTATGTGAAATAGAAACTGTCCCCCTTGTCATTATTTTACTCAGTTTCTCCACTGTAAAATATTGACATTGGTCTACCATATAATGCTCAAAGGTAGAATTTTGTTTAGAAGCCCCATTGTGAAGCAGTAATCTAAGGCAGATTTCTGCTTGATACCAGAAGTAATTATACCTCTGAAAGATCATTAACAGTTGACAGTTTTAGAAAAGAGAAATGAAGCAGTCTCCATATTTTTTATTCTGTCTTTAATGCTTAGCATAAATTTTCTATTTCCAGAACATAATGCATGATGGCTTTGCCTCAGAAAACAACTGTTCAGTCTTTATTAATGAACACTTTTATTTAGGCTTAATAAATTTGTCAAAACTGCAATGCATTCTGATGTGGTTAGATTGAAAGTGAGTGCCATGTACTTCCCAAATATGCTCTGTTCTTTGATCTTGCTTTTTGCATAGGAAATATGTCCAAAACTTAAAACAATGTCCTATTTTCTTATACTTCTGTAATTTATCTGTATAGATTTCACCTTAAGTGATATCAGGTACAGTGATGAAAGCTGCCAGCTTTTCTCTCTGTTTGTTATTTCTTGTCCCTGTCCTCTGGATAGTGATAGGTGGCTCAAGTCTCCTGCCTGAGGAGATTGCTATATTTTTGCTATATTTAATGCATTCCTCCATCAGTGGTGGTTTCATACACTATGTAGGGTACAGGAAGCATTTCCAGAAGTAGCTGTTCATCTCTTCCCTCTGAAATCACTGGAAATTTTACTTTCTTCTCTAAGTCAAGCTAAAGTGAATTCTTTTGAAAATCCCATTCTGCTTGTCTATACAGGAAAAAATCGTGGCCTACAAAGATAAAAGCTTTCTCAGAGAAACACTGGCATCTTGATATCACACTTGGGGAATTCTTATTAGCACTTTATTATACGGCTTTGGAGGGCAAAACCAAGTTGCTTTGCTGTCTCTGCCAAACTATCTGAGGAATCCTTGAGCAGCATAGAATAAACATCCTTAGGGCTTTTGAAGAGATCAGAAGTGCCGCAACTGAGATTTGAGGCTGCAGTTTCTGAGGACCTTGGTTCTTGAAGTTCAAATTGTCATTATTTAAAATAAAAGCTTCCTCCTTCTGTGAGAACAGCTTTGATTTGTTACAATAATGCTATGGAACAGTTTAGTGAGGAACAATTAAACAGTCTTTTCCCCTGCCCCCTTCTCCCAGGCTCTGTTGAATTATAGCTGTTGCAAGAAAGCTCACGTTTATAGCTCCAACATGATCTAAGGTGAGGAAAACCTTTTAACTAGATTTCCAACCAAACAGTCCAAATTCCCTTCCCTAGAATCTAAAACACTTATCTTTATTGATATAAGCAATGTGAAACAGAGAAAAGTACTAGCAGTTGTTAACAATCTATTTATTTTTTCTGCTGCCTCAAACTGAGGTGACATTGCAGTTATAACTTCTCTTAGAGACAGGAATGCAGACTGAGACCAGGCACCATGCTGTGATCTGTAGATCTTTTTTTGTGAAGGAATATATTCTACTATCATGTGGTAAAAAGTAGTCAGGGAGTACTGAACTAGAAGTAAAATGAGTTTCTTTTCCTCCCTCCCCTTGGATTTAATTTGGAAAAGGTGAGGGAGAAGAATGTTGTTCTCATGTACTTTTAGAGGAGCACACTGGAGTGACCTGTGTAGGCTGGGCAGGTAAATCAGCTGGCAGGAAATCTAGGATGGCTGAAACTGCCTAGTGTCTGCTTTTCCATGAGTAGTTGCTGAGATTATTCCCTGTTGCCTGGTTGCTCTAAGGGAGGAAAGGTATCATGCTGATCTGTGTGTGGACTGGCTGCTGCCTGGTCACTTCATCCCAGTGTTCCCAGATCCACAAACTGGAGATTTGTTTCAGCTTTTCTCAGCTCTGGAGTTTCTTCAAAAATGAAGAATTTTTTCAGTGGTTTATTTTGTTTCAACATGGATTGCCTTGGCAACGCCAAAATCCTCTGTCCTAAAATACTCTGAATTAAATGTGCTTCCCAGCTTTTGTGTTCTTGCTGACTTCATCTGGTTTAAGAGGGACAGGGGAGCTGCAGCACCTGGCTCTGGGACTCTGCTGACACAGGCAGGAGCTTGCCTGGAGTGCCCTGCCCCAGGAATCCCAGCTCCCTGCCTGCAGGGCACTCAGCCTGGCAGGTTTGCTGTGAAGCCATGGATATCCAATTGTGAGGCATTGCTCCATAAATCCGTATGTTTTTCCCTCTGAGGGACTGGGGAGCTATCAAAAGTTCGTGACTGATAATATTTAAGTTACTTGAAGTGCTCAATTAAAATTTTCTGCAGAGCTTTTCTACAGAAAATATTTGGTAGTTGGAATTCTAATGTCATTATTGGCTTTGACAATACTGCAGTTGAGCAGCCCAAAAAGTTTTAATTTCCTCACTGTTTTAAACTGAAATTTTCTATTTGCTAAACACAAGGAAATCCCTACATTTGGGTTTGTATTTTGAATTTAAACCAAGTCAGGTCTAATCGTCTTGGACTTAGTTTCATACTGGTGAAATTGATACAGTATTTGTGACCTACATGAGGACAACAGAAGCCAGCTTTAAATAAGAAAACTGTGTTGTTTTCTAAGAAAAGGGGACTTCAGAGATGCAAAGAAAATCTGGAGCTAGATAAATGAACCTTGTGTTTTACTGAGTTCAAAAGCATTTTGCTGTTTCTGATATGCATGTCATTCCAAGTCCATTTTTTTCCCTTAAATCTCAAAACAACATTGCCATGATAAGGAGAATGGATCAACAGACAGTGTGTGATTGCAGTGGGGTTCATACTCATAAAACTATGGGTGTATCACTAAAAGGCTGATAAATCACTTGAAAACAGTTCCACCAGCTGTAACCTTGGAACACACTGAATTGTTAATTGCCAAGACTTATTTTAAGCTTCCACATTTGTAGATGCAAAGCAAAATGTGCAATCATTTCAAGTCCAAATCTGCTATGGGATGTGATTTAAGAGTACTGTGTGTGCACAAACTGCTTCTGATATGTTTTCCACTGACTGAGGTAGAACAAAAGAGCAAAGGCTGGATTTGCCATTATACATTAGCTTCCAGCTTTGTTAAACACAGGATCCCATCTCCAGGATGGGCCAATATCTCATTATTCCAGGTCAAGCTAACACCACCACCCTCAAAAAATTCCGTGTTTTCCTGTTAGCTAGAAAAAAACCAAAAGCTGGGTTTCAGCTTTGCAGAAGCATGAAATGTATTTTCCTGTTTACATACACAACAACACAATTTCTTTGTGATCATTGAGGTATCTAATCCTTGCACTATCCTGTCAATTCCTGTTAACTGGAAGGATTTCAGCATAGATACTGTGCACTTTCAGTGTGCAGAAGATACTGGTCTCTCTAGACATAAGAAGTCTCCAAACTTCAGCTTTCCAGTTTAATTCTCCTTCACAACTAAATAAAGATTTGGTGGACGGGTTTCCCTGCATATAAAAAGCTTTGAGATGGAAATATTAAGTCTGTTTCTTTTTTTAAAATTTATTTTTATTTTCATTTATTTTCTGACATAGAGAATAGCCAGACTTCGGGTCTCAAATTCAAACACGACCTTTTAAAATGTACTTCAGGATTTTCCAAGAATACTTGTTTAATTTCCTTGTGAAGAAACAAAGCAGTTCCTTGTGAAAATAGACACTCCTTATTGACTTGTACTGTTTTGCTGCCTGTATGCCATCACAATCAAATGCAAAAATTATGGGATAATGCAGTAATGATTAGCTGGAATACAGATGTGAAAACGTACAGGTGCAGTGGAAAGGAAACACTCAATAAACCTTTAGATGTATTTGAAGGTGAAAATGAAAGGCTGAAGTGGATCAGTTAATTACTGAGTGAATTGAGCACTTGGTCCTGTACACCAGGCAAAGCTGGGGAGCGAGGTGTGTGTGGTGATGCTGCTGCTCTGTGCTGAGAGGAGTTGCCATTGTTTCCCGGGAAACAACAAGAGCCAGAAACGTTCACATGCATCAAGTCAGCTCCGTATTAAAGCTCATTGCTTCAGACAGAGACTGTCTCCAGAGGTAGAAAGGATGAGAATGGGACACAGATGATTTTGTAGATCCTAGACAAGTGTTTATAACCCTGTTTTTCAAGATGTTAGCTTGTATCTGAAGCAAATTCCAAATTGAGTAAGTGCAAATCTTTATTTTGTAGTCTGTCTCAGGTTTTCAAATCAGGCCACCCAAGAGGATGCTTTATATGGAGGGGTTTTCCTAAACTCCAAACAGGCGTTTGGATACTGAACTCAGGCTGTTCTGTATTGGAATTCACTACTGCATAGGCCAAGAGAGTGCCATAAGGGCATTAAAAAAAACATGACTCTTGTCTCAGTGAATTTCTTTGCACACACCTAGAAGGAATAGTTATCTATTGGAACAAGCTGTCATGATATATTTCATTGAATGTATTAAATGTGATATATTTGAATGCCATGTAAGATTTACTATGCAGTTGGACTTGATTTCATGAGAACTTTACCTTGATTTTTAGATCTTTTTCAATATTTTTAATTTTAATACTGTCTCCCACTCAACAGTGTATTGTCACAGAGTTATCTAGGGCATTCAGGGCATTAAAGATATAAACCCTGCAAATTACAAGAGAATTTTGTATTCGATAACTTTAATTAGAGTGACTAAATGATGTACATAATTGCTTCATTATATGCAAGTATGTATTTGTGAAGTAATTAGAGTATTATTGTGCCAGGTAAACAGTGATGAGAGGAGGAATCCACACACCATGAATTTGACTGAAGGCATAATGGAATCTCTCAGACAGAGGGAGCCAACTTTGAGTTGCTTTCTGTTACATCTGGGGTACAGAATGTCAGTTCATTTTGTGAATTTTCCTTTTTCCAAAATGAGTCAACAAGATGGCTACAGGGAGATCACTGAGCCACTCTGATTTTCTGCTTCCTTGTTTTTAAAAAGATTGTTCTTTTCTCCTCCTTCCAAAAAGTTCTGTAATTACCTGGATACAGTTAATGAGAAGCCTTAGTTTTGGCAGCTATGGTGTTTGGTGAACAGAAGATTTAACAATTAGTAGCAACAATTTGAAGTGTAACACCCTCTTTTTGATCCCTGTCGGCATTACGGAAATGAATTTGTTTTGCAATTACCTGTTCTCGTGACAGGCTTTTAGAGAGAACACGGGAGCATGATGAAAGCCAGGTACTTGCTAGGAAATGTTACTGCATGCTGTACTGTGGGATTCCTTGGTATCTTTGTTCCCTCTGGCTGGAGTTTCAATTATAGGAAGAACATGTAATAATAACCTGGCATGCTGTGATGAAGAAGTGTCACATCCAAGGGCAAATGACTAAAAGTTGGTTTTATGAGGCTTAATTTTTGTTATCCAGATGAACAAGAAACAAATATAAATTGTGCCGGGGCCTGTAACAAGATCCATGTAATTTTGCCCAAATACAGAGCAAGAAAGGTTGGATTAGTGACTGTCACTTCACTGTCATTCCTAGGATGGGAATT
Source organism: Falcunculus frontatus (assembly GCA_013398115.1). Classification (NCBI taxonomy): domain Eukaryota; kingdom Metazoa; phylum Chordata; class Aves; order Passeriformes; genus Falcunculus; species Falcunculus frontatus. Next base: position 1,905,988 of record VZRV01000506.1, on the reverse strand, counting down.
TGTTGTTCCAGCAGAGAGAGGGGGTGAGACTCTATGGCTGAGAGACAGTGCGAGATAATAATAATATTTATAATATTATTATAATATTTAATATATATAATATATAATAAATATATTTCTATATAATATTTATAATATTATATATTTTATATATAATATTTATAATATTTAGACTATCATGCCTTGCAAAAATATGAGAGAGTGAGAGTTTAAAAACTTACTGTACAAATAGATAGCAGCAGCTTGGAGGCACCAACTCCTCCTTCTGCCAAGAAGCTCACCAGTGGACAATGCTGCAAATTGCTCCAAAAACACTGCTCCCCAAAAAACTTCTAGGAGGAATCTCAAGAGACAAGATTTATATAATCCCCTCATTCTGTGTGGCTTCTGACAATGCCTCTTGGAGGTGTTTTTTTTCCACACAATTAACTGTATTGTAGCCTACAAACATCTGTTCAAAGAACACTTTATTTCTGCCGAGTGTTCAAGGCAGCTGAGCACGTCGATCCAGTGTTCCATGGGAGCAGTACATGGTCAAAGATTACAGAAATGCAGAATATTGGGCAGCTTTTGATGGAGAGATTCTAAAAGTCTTTCGTGTCTGTTCTGATACAGACAAAAATTAATAATCAGAACACTTTTTGGAATTGCCACTGAGTTTCCTACTTGGAAAAGCACTTATCTTGCAAAAGCAAATGATTTCTTTACTACTTCAAACTGCAGACCCTTTTGAAATGCAAATTAGGAAAATGGAGGTCTTGATGCTTGGAAGAGCTCTGATGATTCATTTGTTATGATGTTCCTCCCTGCTGTGCTGTACTGAAACTCATACTATGGGGCTGCCTTGCATAGTTCAGCTGCATCAAACGAGGAGGTACCACGTTTAAAAGCTGAAGCTACGGGGATGTGTATGTGCTGCAGTTTATGGAAATGCCATCTCTATCAGCTACAGCAATTAGCTGTTTCTCTTCCCTCTGCTTTTAAGTTACAAGTTAATGAGCATGTCAATGAACCCACCTGTTACAGCAGGAGAACCAAAAGTAGTTTGGCGTTTGATGACTGTAAATGCAGAAGTAAGTGTGCTGAGAAACTTCCCGGTGCTGTATCAGAGAGAAGAGAGATAAAAGAAAATGATTGAGATAAAAGAAAAAGATATCAGCCGGACACCTTCATTTCTGTGTAGCTCTGAACATGTGGTCATACTGTGTGACTGAGACCACCATTACTAATGAGCTGGTGACACACTGCTAAAAATATAAATTCTACATTTTTAAACTGTCAGCCATGGAAAATGTTTTCCTAGGAAAGTAGTGGTCCTTTTAGCTTCACTTTCATAGGTGCAAGTAAGTTAATAATTTTACGAAACAAAATAACACTTTTTTTCTGATACTGATTCCTTTCGTAGGGCAGGACTGAGTATATTCCTCCTAAATTAAAGAAAGCATCTGCACTAAACTGGAAAGTGAAATGTCAGTCTGTGAAAGTTGTGCTGAGGCTTGCGAGTGGCGGCAGATGCTTTTCTACAGAGATCTGTATTTGAATGCGTCTCTTTCCATATTTGAATGGAACTATTACAATGCACAGCAGGCTGTGAGAGCAGTGTTCAGTCAGGATAAACCTCCAGTCCTTCAGGCACCTTGCTGTGGATCACACTGCACAAGTTTGTGCTCTTGCTGTTCTCCTGCTGGTTCGGGAAAGTTTGTGCTGATTTGTGGAATCTGTCTAATCTTGCATGACATGGCTTTGTGATACTAGCATGTGGCAAAATACTGATTTCAAACATTTTGCCTCAGGACCAGATGATTTCCTTGTTAACAGTGGGTGGAAGAGGCATTTTCGGTTATGTCTTCATTAGCATTTAGATAATAAGAAGGCTTTGGTGCCTTCTTTAAGATCTAATAGCTTAATAACAGCACTCACTCTTTTATCAGGGTATTTTCCTGTCACTCACCTCAAACCAGTATTATTCTGGGTTGATCAGTGCATTAAATAATCTTGCAGACTGGACCAGGAAATTTAATTGATAAAGCTGTGAGAGTAAGTGTGGATTGTTCCACATAAATTTGCCCCTTCATGCCTGCACTGATGGCATCTTGTAGATGATCATCCTAAAAGCAGCCACTATACTGAAGATTGCCAAACTTTTATTTCATGTTTATGTATGAAGTTTCTTAGAATGGCATGATGGTACATTGTTTGCCATGTGACATTCTGAAGAAATTTATGAGCAGACTTTGTGTGGCTTCACTTTGGTTTTCTGAAGATCATTTGTTAAAGATGCATGAGCACAGAGGAGAAATGAATCTTATTTTCCTTTTTACTCCTCAAGACTTGATGATACATTAGATCATTATAGAACAGGTGCTTTTAGTTTAGAGTGTGATATCACCAAAGCGCAGGATAGAGGAGACTAATGACTTTGAAATATCTATCACTATTCATTACATTCTGTGAAATGATTTTTGGAGGATTTACCATAAGTCCGTTAATTTTCAAGATTGCAAAGACCCTGAAGCAATGCTAAATCCACTAAAACCTTTTCAGATTCAGTGGGTTTTGGATAATATGAAATGGCTTACTACCTATGACTAGCCCTCTAAGCTCCCTGCTTTTGGTGCAAGGTACACAGCTCAGTTAGTTGTATTGACACGTTTTCACAAAATATATACTTTAAAAAAAAGTCCAGGTGAGTTGTTCAGTTTCTGTCATGTTCTTTGGTTCTTGGTTCTGATTCATTAATTTTTTCTAACTGGGTACAGTGTTTAATCGTAAAAACTGTAAGCCAGTGAGAGCAATGCCATTTGCTTTTGCAAAAGAGGAGATTTTCCAGTATTCCCTTACATAAAAAATTAAAAGGGCCTATCTTACTGCACAGAAGAAATTGCTAGAGCACTGCTCGTGACCAGACATGCCTGAGACACTGTTATTCCTGACTGGAATCTGTCCTGACAATTAACACTCAGCATGGCAGAAACTGCCTGGGACAGAGCTAATGCACTGTGTCATGATTACTGTACTCCTCTGAGCATAAATTGAATGGGGAATGGTTAGTAATTAGCTCAAGCAAAATAGACTCTACACTTGTCTTCTTTTGTCATTAACGTCCAGGCTGATAACAAAAGGATCTCCGGTAATTAGCACAAACCCATGCAAAAGGTCTGACTGCGCTTCAAGAACCCTTTCACACATGCATTTTTGTTCTAATGAAAACTTGACTTGAGAAAACAATGGGCAATGGTAAGATAATTGTACATTAATAAACAATAATGATTTTAGAAAGAAATTCAATTTAAAGATCCTTTCTCTTAATGGCCAAGAATAATTAATAAAACAATTATATGAAGGTCTCTGGATATGCAATGAAACAGATATATGCATGCAGCCCTCCCCCCAAACTCTCATGGGTACAGCTGAATAGAGAGCTGGCTTTGAGTTTTGCTAATATTCCACACTTCCAGCAATAAGATGCGTGGAATCTGCATTTTGTGCAGTGATTTAGAGGAAAAAGCTATCCTTTGAGTGTTGGGGTTTTTTTCACTTGATTTTTGATTTAAAGAGTATAGAAAGCACCTAAGGAGATTTGTACAAGCAAATATTTGATTTTTTAAATATATTTTTTTACAAATATGTGTATGCTTGTTATACTGCCTGAAAAGGTAGCTGTTATTAGGGTTGTGTTCATTAACTTACAGTTTCAGGAGCAACACATTAAATGTTTCAAACCCTGAATATTGCGTAGTGTGGCTTTTTAATGCATGACAATCATAATGGTGAGATCCAACTCCCCATCAGAATTAGAGGCAGTTGGAAGGGTGGAGGTGGCTTTCTGCAGAGATCTGAGGTGTAGAACTCAGACTGGTGGTGTATCCAGTATGTTCTGCTCTTCAGTTCAGCCTAGTGTAGTTTGGGGCTTAATGGATGCAGTGTGAAATAGTAATTTAAATCAAACATTAACAAAGGTGATGATGTGGTGACAGTGAAGGGTTTTAAGACACCAGCATGATGCAGAAGTTTTGGAAGCTGAGTAACAAATCATCCTTGCTGCTCCTTCATGCTAAGGAGAAGCAAAAAGGTACATGGCAAAAATTTTAGCTATGTTTTGTTCCCTCTGCCTCTTCTCTCTAGCAATGAAGACTTGGGGTAGAGCATGTCTGCATGTGAAGCTGTGAAGATGAAGCTTGTTTTCATACCTTCACAAGTTGTGAATTAAGCCCTCATAATCCAAATGCAGTGTTGGTACCCCAGAACATAGCACAGTTAACTCCACTAACGCTGGAAGAGACAAAGGCTGTTCACAGGGCTAGTCAGTACTTTTCTTGAGTTATTTGTTTGTTGTTTGTCTAATTTTTTTTTACTAATGAGCTAGTTTAATTTTACAAAAGTGAGATGATGCAAATTTCAGGAGAAATATTTTTCTTTCTGTGCCTCAAAGCCATTCCAGCTTTCTTCTCTCTGGCAACAGTGTTTACACTTCAGATGGCAACAAGCAATACTAAAACATACCCAGTGTGCATGTACAGGGAATGCAATGCAGCAGTTCCCTATTTTGGCAGCTCTGCTATATTCCTCTTGTTTTTGGTTGGTTTTTTTTTATTTTTTATTTCTCAAAGTCCTATCTAAGCACATTTTCCCAGAGAGATCAATAGCTGCTTCATGTGTGTAAACTGATATGTGTGGCTTACAAGAAAGATATGATAAAGGAAGACTCTGGAATTGCTTGTATAGACAAATTCATTAAGATAACAGTCTGTTTATCTGATCTTACTGATGTGTTGTAGTTATAGATCACCTATTATTATAGCAATTTATTTCTCTTCCTATTCAGGTGGTTTTTATCATTAGTTTTGTTCCTGCATAGATGGCTCTAAATCACTTCTCTCAAGATTTAGAGATATTTTAGATTTAAAAGACAAAACACTTCTGTCAGCTGCTATGATAAAGACGAAAATACATAGCTGGAGTCCATTGGCCAATACTGTGAGGTCTTCGAGAAAAGCACTAGAATAAATCAGCAGGATAAAAAAGACCTTGGGTGATCCTACTGAAGACTAAGTTAAGGACTTTGCAGCTCCAGGGGTGACTGTGGGATAATGGAGCTGTAATCTGCTGCCTGTTAGCTGGTGCTCACTCCAACCTGGTAAAGGTGACAAATCTCTGGGATCAAGGGGCTCTCTTGGGGCTCCTGTGAGATGTGCCTGGCATGGCAATTCCCTTTGTGGAGAAGACAGAACAGTCCCTAGGGCTACTGCTTTGACTGCTTACATTGGCTGAAAATGCCCAGATAAGGTGCCAGTGCAGAGAGACCCATGGCTACTTCATGGGACTCCCCAAGAGCAGCCATCGCTCTCAGAGTCTGCAGAAAGTGTAGCTGAGCCTGAAAAGGAGCGATTCCCCTGTGAAAAGGAAGTATCTTGCCTATCCCTGAAGTACCCCTTTTCCAAGCTGCCAGCTCATTTTGTGTGATTGAATAAAACATTGTGATTAATGGGAAAAGATGTCATTCGCTGTGTTTAACGCTCTCATTGGCATCATGTTCCTTTTAGCTCTAAATTGTATTCTGAAATTTTATTCGTTGATGCATTTGGGAGGGCAACTTGCTATAGCTCATGTAGTTATGTGGAGTCCTGTGTGCGTTTTTTAATCCTGTCTTGAAAGGATTCTGTTTGCTGCCCTGTGGGTGCCACAGGAAGGAGTGACATGGGTAGTGCCAGTGGCAGGGTGGGTGCTGGGCACTGGGCCCTCCAGCTGGCTCTGGCTCTGGGAAGTGCCTGCTTTCTTGAAGGTGTCATTGCCTCAGTGAAAAAATTGTCTCCATCAGGCAAAGATGCACCATGGGTATGGAACTTCGGGCACAGCTTTTAAGCTGTGTTAATCTTACTTAACCTTGCACCATTGTGCAATTTGCACTCTCAGTTGGAAAGCCTTTTTCTTACTGCCTATGAAACTTAATGAAAAAGTCACGGTCTTAGTTTCTATCTTGAGTTTAATATTCTGTTTATACAGTAAGTGCAAACAACAAAAGCAAAATATGATGGGTGGTTCCAATGCTTTTATGTGCAGTTAAAACCTACATCAAGGAAAATCTGTTTCTACTACATCACAGCATGAAGCTCTTCAGCATAAATGTTTTTATAGTTATCCAGTCACTTTCCAAAATTTTATATGGGTAAATACCTGGCAGTACCAAGAAAACTTCACACCAAATAGGAAAATGTAATTGATATTATAATGAAACAAGTAATTTGTTCAAGCCTGGATTATATTTTCACTGCTTAGATGGTACATATTTGTGTTTAAACATGCACCAATATTTGGCATTTTGAATGGAAATAAATGAGTGCTGATGGAATTTCATAGTATGGCAGAAAATATTTCTATGCTTAGCATTTTCAGTTGTGTTACCTAAAATCACAGACTGCCTCTTTTTTTTCTTTTTCCCTCTCCCTCTCCTCACTGCTTGTCCATTTGCAGTTTTGATCACAGCCACTGGAAGCACTGGAAGCTGTAGTTCAGTGCTGTTGTTTGGGTGTTAATTTTTTGCTTTGCTGAAAGGTTTTGATTATAATCATTAATGAAATTACTTGAGTATCAGATACTTGGATACAAGGACAGAAGTTGAGATTCCAGATGGCATCTCCTTAGAATTTTACCATCTGGTTTACTGTTTTATTTAGTTATCTAGCCTTGCTCTGGTCTTTGCTTTTTTTTTTTTGGTCCTGAAATATTTGACAGGTGTTGATTCATCTGAAGTGTTGATTCTCATTTAGATATTGTCTGTGATTTCCCAGGGAAAGTTTAACTTTGTGGGTATTATTTTGAACAAGATATTAAAGGAATGAGAACACTGTCTTTTTAGTGAATGCCAAAATAGTATCTAAGACCAGGTAAGCAAGGGTTCTTAATTTTAGTGATTGATTAAAAACTTGTTGGGTGGTTATGTTGAACATTTAGGCAATAAAAATGATAACACTATAAAGAGTAATTGTTCAGTTAATGACTGGGGGTTTTTGATGCCTTCCTGCGTAGGTTGGGAAGAGCAGCTTGAATCAGCACGAAACAGCCAGAATAGCTGATACCTTCAGCTGCTTGCTGCATTGCAAAGAAGAGTGATGAAACCACTTAGGCTGCACTTTTATAATGAACTCACTTTTCAGAGACTTTTAACTCAGTCCTAAACTGGGCTCTGTTCTTGGATTTGGCAATATTATTAATCTTGAAATAATGGGGTTTTTTTTTTTTCTAATTAGGTGAGAATGCAAACAATAAGAAATGAGTACTTTCAAAACTTCTTTTGCCACGTGTTAGGTTCAGCTGGCAAAATACAGGTTCATTTTGCAGCAGGCATGTAAATCCATGTGACCTTGCAGGCTTACAAAGAATTCTGTCGGGTGAGAACTGAGTCTGGAAAATACTAAAAAAATTACAAACTACAATTTATCAGGGCAAGATATGAAAATGTAAAGGGATGCCCTTGGATAGACTCTCTGTTCCCTGGAGGGCTTCACCAGGGCAGTGGATACCTGAGCTTGGTGCTCTGCTCTGGAGGTGGGAGCACACAGGAGCATGGAAGCCGCACCTGCCCCAGCCAAGGTTACCCAGCTCCGGTGCCTTGATGTCAGATGTGTTTTTATTCTATTGATTTTTTCAAGAAATGGGAGAAACTTGCGATTTACTGTGAATTAAGATGACAGCCCATGTTTTCTTCTTTATCATCCTCTCATGACTACTTTCCAGAGAGTGTAATTTAGGCATGGAGCAGTGGGAGTTGTGGTGGTGGAGTCTGTGGCTGGCAGAGAATATACTACACCTAACACAGGATATGTTGTGGTGTCCCACGTGAATTCTTTGGGAAATGAGTTGAGTTGAAGCTTAAATTTTGACTTGACAGCATTGTATTTAAACAAATAAATGGTGACAAAACCCTTTGCATTCCTACACTGATTCATGACTCCAAACAGAGCCAGTGTATATCTCAGAGGATCTTACACTAAGGCTAGCAGAGAAAATAGGGCATCAAAACTGCTGGCTCCAGAGCAGCAGGAAGCTGATTGATTTCCCCTCATCCTTTCACAAACCTGGATTAGAGTAGCTCTACAACAGACGAATCAACAAAAATAATGGCACTTCTGACAGTATTGCAACCTTTTATTAGCTCCACCTGCACCACTTGACATTCACAACTCCTGCTAGAAAATGTGGGATAGCATTCAAAGCACAGAGTCTGCAGCAGATTCTGGTGTGCCATGCAATCATGGAAGTACTTCCAAAAGCAATTTTTTTATCTTATGGAGCTTTTCACCTGAGGATTAGAGAGTTAGAGGTAAGATTTGAGTGACATTTGAGCTGCCTGATGCAATAGGGATGGAATTTGACTCTTCAAAAGAGCTCTATGAACACATGGATACTCTTTAGGGATAGAATGCTGGTGAGTGTTTTCCATGCCTGGGCTTGGTTAAACCAAGCATCCCACATGTGAATTAGCAAATTAGCTTAGATTTCTGTCCAGTAAGCTGCAGATGGGATTGGACATGTCTTGACTCATTTTATTGATCTCATTAATATTGACCCCTCAGGTACTGGACAGTCCTATAAGGTCTCAAAAGAGCCTTCCCTACTCCAGGCTGAACAGCCCCTACTCTCACAGCCTGTCTTTGCAGAAGTGCTCCAGCCCTTGAATCATCTTCATGGCTTCATCTGGACTAGCTCCAATGGGTCCGTGTCCTTCTTATGTTCTGGACCCCAGAGCTGGACACAGCCCTGCAGGTGGGCTCTGAGCAGAATCCCCTCCCTGCTCTGCTGCCCACGGTACTCTGGATGCAGCCCGGGACTCTCTTGGCTGTGAGTGTTCATGGCCAGCTTGTGTTGAGCTTCTCTTCCACCAGCACCCCCAAGTGCTTCCCCTCAGGGCTGCTCTCAATCCATTGATTAAAAGCAGCCAACCATCCACCCAAATCTTTCTTTTGATATGTTCGATCAGAGTGCTAAAATAAAACATCACAATTAAGCCAGAGAATACATTAAGTCTGTAAGGAAAAGCAAAGGGGAGTCATCCACATTTTTCTTATGCTGTTATCAAGTGCTACAGCCATTTCAATTTGTACTGAGCAAAGAATAACTCACTATAAGGATTTCACAAATGCTTCTCAGTTTTATCACCATCATTTTAAAAGAAGAAATAAAATAAAAAGAATAGTAATTTTAACGTAAAAATGGAAGTGACTAATATTGAAATTGCTTGTTTAATATGCTCTTTGTCCTTAAATAAGTAAGAGTAGAATTGAACTGATTTGGTTCAGCCTATGAATATATTAGCAACAAAATTTCAGGATTGATTCTTAAATGAGCTGCTGTATTGAAATTTTATGCCAACTTTTGTTTACATTTCTCAGTGCAATCTCAGCTGACTTGATTTAATAATGACAAAGAAAGAAATTGACTCATTTCTGTCGATCCAGAACTGAATTTGGAAGCAAGTAAAACTCTAACAATGATACTGGGGCAACAGCTCCAAGCTTAAATATCTGAAAGTTTTCCTTGATCCAGAATAAAAAAAATTACATCCATACCTACTAATCACAGGCTTTTGTTCCTAAACTGAAAAAATAATTGAGAACAGCGGTAATAAAAGCCCCAAAATTGAAATAGTATGAAAAATGAATAGGGGAGCAATCCATTCCATCACAATGGGAATTGACTGAAGAGTTACCTGAGCTCCAGAGGCTCTTTTTTGTGTAACTTCAAGTGTCTGAATGACAGGCATTGTGAAGAAATTAAATGAAAACTAAGCCAAAGTCTGTTCAGTTTAGCAGATGAGGGATTTGGAGGATGCTGGTACTTTGGGAAGTGTGTGGTCCTTAGGAGATTTGTTCTGCAGCATAATTTTTCTATGGAACAAAAAGTCCAATTTAAATAACTCTATAGATGTAATTTTAGTTTATAAACTACACTTTGAATTTCTGTAAAAGAATACCACCTAGCTTGCCATGACACCTTTTCATATTGAAAAGAGAATTGTAAATCTGGACAACTAAGTTTCTGGCCTTGAGAGGGAAGCTTCAAGAACAGTAATTTGATCAAAACACTCTCAGTTCTGTTTATGAATCTGGGAATATGTATCAGCTGAATTGTGTCTGTGCTTTTAATAATAATGGAAACAACAATAAGAATCTGCATAGCCACAGAGGGATCAGCATATCCATATCTCTCAAAACATAAAAGAGGGACACAGGGTAGGAGAAGGAATTCAGAGCCATCCTCCTCTTCTGCTCTCATGTTATTTCTTACGACAGTATCTTGTTTTTTATTTCCAGTGGGATTAGGAATGTTACACAGGAAAAAGCATGCTCAGTTTTTAGGGAGTAGGGGTATTCTTTCTGGTTTTAAATTACTCAACAATTTATAAACAGTATGTTTGATAAAGGCTAGTGAAATCTGCCTAGCAATGTCGTCAATGGTTTCCTCAAATTTTTGACCAGCATAACCTAAGTGGAACTTTCAGTAGATTTTATTTTTCTAAACTGTGTATAAAATTAGAGATGTGACCAGAGAAAGCTGGTTCAATAATTAAAAATATCTGTCTTGTTCAGGTCAGCTATCAGCTGTGATTTTGTTGAGTGATTCGTGTCAGATTTTAAATACTTCTTTTTTTTTTCTTTAAGTTTAGTGAGAAGCCAAAACAGCATTACTCTGAAATGATACCAGCTCCTATTAGCAGAGTTAACAGATTGCTGAGAGCTAATGCAGTGGCAGCACCATACCTAACAGAGGATGTATCTACTCAGTTGATTTTTTTGATTGCTGGCAGTACATGTGAAATGGACTATTCACTTATTGCTGGCAAACTGAAAACAGACTGATGCCAAGATAATACAGCTAAACTGACTGTCTCAGCCAGACATTCATTTTTCTTGAACTTTGGAAAGCAAACCCACGACCAGTATTTTTTATCAAAGCCTCTACCTCCAAATGCTGCTCTAGATCCTTCCCTTTCAGCTGCATGTTGCCAGACCATTTTTTCATTAAAGTGCTCGGCTTGCTCTACAGGTGCAGGTGCTGTTGTGCCTTTGAGGGGGTTTGAATCCAGCAGCTCTGCAGGAGGTGGTTGTGCAGCATGGGACACAAACATATAGAGACCTTTTTCCCCTTTCCATATGATCCTGACTGGTGAGTATGCTGCCCTCTAGAACCACAGTTTCAGTCTCTGTACCCTGTCTGTGGTTAAAGCAGTTAAAGCACTTTGTTGCCCTTCTACCACATTCAAATAGCCTGCCTAGCCAATAAGGACTTAGTTAATTAAATTGATTAGAGTTTATAGTGGAAGCTATGTTGGCACCCGTTACCAAATACATCTCATCTAAGTCTGCAGACTGCCAGAAAAAGAGTTTTACTACTTCATTGAGTATGAGAAATTTGCAATAGAAAATGCATTGTTGTAGCACTTTTTCTTTCCATATGCAAGTCAAACACTTTTTGCAGATTCAGAACATGCTTCAAATAAACCTGAAATCTGAATAAACTGCTAATGTAAAACTTGTTTTTCTACTGAACCCATGGAAAAATTTTTGAGTCTGTGTTAGCATAAAGGGAGTTGTTACTGTTACATTTGGATCTGTAATTTTTGTAAGATGTTTACCAAAGAGTAAACAGGTGTCTGATACAGGAGAAATGGGGCTGTTGAGGTTTGTGGAGAGAGGAATGAAAGTGGTAATTCTGGGGTTTGTTCATGAGAAACAGAGTAAATGATCTGTGCACTCTGAGCTGCACCTCTGCCTTGATAACAGGACACTAGACTTGGTGACCAAGTCTGACTTGCAAAATGAAGTAATATCTTCATATTAGCTTTCCATGAAACTTTGTTAATCTCTCACAAAGCCTTCCTTGTGAGGTAGTTTCAGTGCAATGGGTAAGTGGGTTCCACCTTAAATCTCATGGTTCAAAGTTATTGCTGGATCCCAGGGAATTATTGCTTTCCTTCTCCACTTCCTCACTCAGTCAGGCAAGCACAGGGGCTCAAAGGGGAATGGTGGTGCTGTGAAGGGGATGAGAGGGGGTGAAAGAAGGGTTTATATCTAATATAATATCTAATATCAGTCACAGGGTAAGACTCACTTCCCTCTGCCTAAACCCCTCCAGCATTAAACTCATCCATCTGCAGTTTGGTCATAGAAGATTGGGCTGTGTGTCTTCCATGAGAGTTATAATCTGCTTATCTCTTGTTGTTTGACTTCATAATTTAATTTTCTTTTTCTTTGTACTAAAAAAAGTTAATTGCTCTTTCACTGCTAGTTCTATTGATTAATAATGCAGAAAAATCATGCCATAATATCTGGGGTATTGCATTTTCCTCCTGGAGGCAGCAGCAGTGTCACAAGCACAGGGCTGCACGCTTGCAGCAGGAGTACCTGGGGAAAAGGGAAGCCAGCAAGCTGGGAATTTTTGCTTAAAAACAAATTGAATGAGTGAATAAAGAAAATCACTAAGGCTTAATCTATAAATAGTCTCTAATTTAAATTCACATTGGCATGAAATTTTAAAGATTTATTTCCATAATTTGAAGTAAAAGGTATTTGTTTTAGGGGTGATTAATTCACACACTGCCTTATGGGTAAGGGAAAATTGCAAGATCAGGGTAGTATAAATTAATGATTGGAGTACGTGTACTAAAAGTGTGAGAAAAGATTTTAGTTAAGATTTTTTCTAGTTCCTTCTTCCGACAGTAGAATTTCCTGATTCGTTAACATTAAACTGGTTTTATCATGATAATAAATAAAATTATCATCTCAGTGGTTTAAAAAAACGACATCAGAAAAAGGGTGGACAAGAATAAAGAAACAGAATTTATTACCTGTTTTAGACTGGCAATCAGTTAGAACATCTTCTTCAAGAAAAGATAAATATTTTATGGCATGATCATGCTTATTAGTAAATATTAAGTATTTTAGCTAGAGCTCAGGCACCAGAGTCCTTTGCCCAGACATCATCCTGTGAATCCTTCAGAGCAGCTCCACTGCTCTTGCTGAGCAGGAAGAGGGTTCTTGGGTGAGTTATTAGGGGACAGCTGTTAGAGGCAGATGTCTCTGCTGAGGCAGAGCTCTGTGAGCTCAGGTTTTGTTTATGAGGTGATCACTTTTGAGCATTTGGTGTGTGTGGGAAAACTATTCTGCAGCCTTTCTTTGTTACATGCTGGCCAGTGTCTGGTTCTCTAATAAAGTTTTTTTTCTTTCCTTTGTTACTAACAAATCTCTTCGTTTCCCTGCAAGGCTGTTTAGTGATTAGAATGGGAAGCACATTGCAGTGTTTATTTTTTTTCCTTAAAAGAATTAGTACTTATGAGGATTGTGATATTTCATATCCTAAAGACAATTGAAGCTCCTTCACTTGTCTGCTGTCCTTTGTCACTCCCTGGATCCAGCCCAGACTCAAGGCCTTGTTTCCATGGAGGCAATGCTTGTTATTAGAGATATTTCTTCTACAAACAGACTTGTGAATTCTCACGCCTTTGGTTCAAGCTTTATAGTTTTAAGCCTTATCTGGAGCTTTTATGTTCCATCTTCTTTGATCTTTTGCCAGAAGGCTTTATGGTGCAGACTAAGGTTATGATGTTTGCATGTTTTACTTCTCAGTTGCTCTGTGAACAGCAAACAAGAGATGAAAACCTTACATCAGAGTTCCTTCCTTCAGAAAGCAGCATTACAAGTCCTTGATCATGGACAAAGCATGTTTTTGTTTGATTACTCTTATTATTTGCACGTTTTTAGAAGCACGAATAGCAATTGACAAATACGTTAAGTTACAGCTTGGCTCATCGCTTGCTCTCCCTCAAGACAAACCAGAATTGTGGGAGGCTTGAGTTAGGAATATGTTTCTTTTTTTGTTTATTTTCTTCTTTTATTTCAGTGATGGTTTAACTTTTTTGCAGTTTGCATAGAGTGAATTTTTAGGTTACATGACCCTCTCTGAATATCAGGTCATTTCACCCATTTTACCTCTTTGAGTTGCCAGAATTTTATACACCGGATTTGTTGCCAAAATCATAGAATTCCAACACACTTCTAGGTTTTGATGGACCATTGCTGGGAATGCACCATTGCTGGTGATGAGCTGTTGCAGTGGCTAATTATCTGTCTGTGCTAATTGTAACTTTCTTTCATTCACTGCTCTTTCTTCTTCTGCATTACAGAGGCCTTACACTGTGGGTTTTCTTCCTGCGAATGCGCTTTCATACCCTGTTCTGGGCACCATTCATTCTTTTCTGATGAAATAAACAGGTTGAACTGTTTGGCCCTCTCATTGTAAAGGGTTCTTAATACCACAGAACCATCACGGTTGTTCTTTGCATACTCTTTTCTATAGTTGTACCAGTCACAATCAAGTAAATCGTGCAGAAAAGGTTTTTCAGATGAACCTTCTCTTCTTTCTGAGAATTTTCTGAACTTTTCCTTATGGAGGCTCAATAAGTCTTTGATAATAACTTAAAAAAATAACAGATATTTTCCTTTTGGAGTGCAATTTGATGGTGGAGGGCTATCAATTTTTTAGTAGAGAAAAATCTTTTTCTAGAATTATCAGCCATTTTGAAATTAAAACTTAAAAACTAATAATCATTTTGAAAACCAAGTTAAGAATGAAAATAATTGTGAGAAAAAAATGTGTAAGGATACAGGTATGTATTAAATTACTCGATTAAGTAATTGGAAACAACTGTTCTCTTTGTTCCCTGTAGTTAAGCATGGATTATACAGACCCCAGATTTCAATAGGATAAGTTAGAATACGTTGTGAAAACCTTCTAATAATAAGTAAAATTAAGTACTAGAATGAATTTCCAACAAGGATTATGGAGTTTCCATTACTGGAGGAAATTTTTTTTAGATTTGTCAAAAATGTTTAAGCACATTTGGTCATGGTTTGGGTTTGGGGAATGAGGGAGCAGATGGCATTGAAGACAATTTTAGTGTTTCTTTCAAAATTTTTTTTTGACAATAGATATTTCTGCAGAATTCTGTGAATCTGTGTTCCCTTCAAACTCAGTGTCTTCCATTGAATTCACTGAGTGGGAAGTTGAAACTTGAAGATATCCAGCAATCTGGTGACCTGAAGTGACTCAAACGCTCTTATATCCCTGGAATATTCAAAGGTGGTGTGTAGTGCAGGTGATTTTCTCTCTTCCTAAATCATCTGATGCTATAATGGGGCAGATGGAGGGATCAGGTAGAACACTAATGTATCTGCCAGTCCTATTTTTTTGAGTTTTAAGATTTTAAAATCTGACTGAGCAGTCTTATTAAACATGGTTATACATACATATGTCTTGTCAAGAATAAACTTCAGTAAGGAATGCTCTGAATGCTAGGGAATGCAAAGCCCTGGCACATCTTTTTGCATTTTGCAGATTCTAGTCATTAGTGTTACTAGATGTTTGTCTTGCCGCCTTATATCTTTCTTCTGAGCCTCAAATTCCTCTTACACTCAGTTTAAAGTAACACACTCCTGCCTCTTAAAACCAGCAAAACCACATCCCTTTCCATTCAGTTGGCCTTAATTCCTTCAGGCTCTCTACTGGCAGAAAGTTGTTTTAATAAAAGGAAGCACCCCCAAGCCACCCAGTATCATTAAGGTGACCAAGAGAAGACTGATTATGTTTTGGGCAGGGTAAGCAAGGAAAGCTGGCTGGCAAGAACAGGACCTAAGCTCCTGCTGTGAGCTTGATTCTCTGACAGGTATTGCAGGAAAGGTCTTTTAGGATCAGGTGTTTCAGAGTTGTGTGAATGCTGTGGATGAGGAGGAATAGAGGGTTTTTTAAAGTTTTGCTCTGGTGAATAATTCCTGTCTTTATGCACTGACTTCTGAACCATTATGTTTTTTTGTGTGAGCCTTTCTGGTTTAGCCTGATTTTTTTTTCACATAACTGAAAGTTTCTCTGTGCTTCAGTTTCCCTTCATTTCCAAAATTAGAGTGTAATTTGCCTGCCTCAAAGTAGCAAACCAAGATCCTTTTAATAAAGTTACCTAATCCATGAAGTATGCAAGTAGCATAATGGCAAAGGTGTGAAACGATGCCTACAGAGGGTTTGGGGGCTGACTGTCTAAAACTGTAAAAGCGACACATACAGGGAGTGTCATGTTTTTGCTTTGAAAATACAGCCTCAAGGTGATATAAGGATTACAAAAAATAGTGTCTGTAAAGTTCTTAGGATTCTTATAAGCTTGTATTTCCAAGTGAAAGCATAATTATCCTGGGTTTGTTTTCTGGATAACAGTTAGTGTATAAATAGGTAATTATTTACTCCATACTAATATATTACTAGTGATAATCAGTCCTGTGGTTTGAGAAAGGAAGTTACCTAGGTAGGTTCACTTGAGGATACTCAGCTTCAGACAGCCGCTTGTAATCAGATTTTGGAAGGTACTAATACACTTAAAACACAGGAGAAGTCCATAGCAGGATTTCTAGAAGCCTCCAGGCACATTCCCTGAGTTGCATTAGGTGGCTTCAGGCTTGACTCTAACCTTAGAGAAGGGGCATATGCAGTTCAGTTGTGGCTCTAGAACAAATTACTCCTTGCTATCTTGACCATCATAGTTGTCTTTTTAAATTATATTTTACCTGTGATGTTTTTACCTGTTGTGAGCTAAAACATGTCATATTGATCCTTAGTCTGAGTCTTAAACAAAAATATTTTCTCTAAAACTTAGATGGGTTATCTTAGACGTAGATAGTTATAGTGACTTTGCTGCTACATGCTATCTTGATAACATTCAGGTGAGCGTCCTTGGAAAACAGGGTGCACATGACATACATTAGATTTATACTGATAACATATACTGAGAAAATAGTCTCCAAATATTCTCTGATAACATTTATTCAAATATGTTGTCATTATTTCATATTATTGGTATAGATGAAGATGTATTTTCCAAGTGCATTCACAGGTTATTCTTCTGCTAGAAATATGACTTTGTGATCTTGTAGGAATAATCTTGACCCAAAGCTCAAGGAAAATATCTTTAAAGAAATGAGAAAGATAAAGTCTTGCATTCCACCGAAATTGTGTTACCTCTGAAACCTCCAGCCTGAATATGCTACCTATAATTTAATGTATTTATCCAAATGTAAGAGTTCTGGTAGTTTAGAGAATTTTTCATAGTCAGAATTGGTTTGGCATAATCAGTTTTTCATTTTAATATCTTTTTTTTGTCCAGATAGTCTGCTGCTCTGAAGTAAACAAGATTTCTTTCTTTCCTCATTTGCAAGATCTGAATTAGATCCTGGGCTTTGTCTTTGCTCTCTAGTAAATGTTGGTGACTTGAAGTAGAAGATTCAGTGATCAGATCTAAACTTTTGAAAAATATTTTTCAAAAAAGGACATAACTATCACTTCCTTTCCCTTTTCTGCTGTCCTTTGCCTGTGAGATATTGCTTAGGCTGTTATTCCTATTGATCTTGATGGACAGATTGGCTACCCTTGCAAGCATTAAGGACTTGGGCCTGCGAAAATGAAACAAATCATTTCAAGGTTAGCCTGTTCTCAACTTCCATTAAAGCTGTTCAGTATTTAAAGAAATTCTACAGTCATTGATTGTCCTTTTGAATATCAAAACATTTTATCCCATAAGTACAAGTCACATTTTTTAGACAGTTAGCTGCTGGTTGCAAAAGGTCAAATAATTCAAATATATCTCTCTTCTTCTATTTCTCTGCTTGCCAAAAAAAATATTGCTTTCATTTTGTTTTATCTTTTGTTTATGACAGGACGAGTGCACTATTCAGGAAAGAAAATGGACTGAGTGGTAGGTTCTGAGAAGTTGTCCCCGAGAACCTACACACACACTACTGCACCATGGAGGGAACAGGGTGAATAGATCTTGCATAAAAATAATTTCTAGGTACAGATTAAGATGTTAACTTTCTAACTATTTCCCTCTGTAGAATAATCCAGGATATCTGTCTATACTTAAAGAAAATATTTCAGAGATGTAGAAACAGGGATATAGGTTAAATTTACATGGGATCTTATGGAGAAAAATCATTTAACATCTTCCCAAGACCTGAATCGGAGATGCAAATACCATTTTCACGGTGTAGTTCCACAAGTCAGGAAAAAATATCGTATGACGTAGGGTTTCTCTCTCCAAAATTTGCAATATACTGAACTGAGAAGAAAGGGAAAGGAAAATATAACTGAATTTACAGGTAGTTCCTGTGAGATTTTTCATTTTAGTACTCTGTAACAATTATTTCAAACAACCAAATTCAAACGGGCAAAACTGAACAAAAAGCTTGAGGAACCCGTTGCAGTCACACTGGTAATTCAATAAATATCAGCTCACCCTTGACACTGTACAGGAATCTATAACTGAGTCCAAAGTGCTCTTAGCTGTCATAATTTCATGGATATTATAGTCATTTATGATATTGCTGGTCTCATGTGGATCTCAAATTATTTCAACAAATGGGATTTGTGCACAAAAACTCAATATATAATTTTAAAAAAGTTCTTGAACATGTTGAGAGTAATAGTCGGGGTAACATTCTTCTATGTTTTCAGTCTGATGAATGTTTTAAGGTAATTCTGAATTTACTGCATCAGTTGCAGTGAAAAAGTCCTTTGAGCATCTCTTGTAACACTGAAAATTCATCTCTAGATTTAATGCTCTGATTGTTTGGAAAATTATTCACCCAAATGTTACATAGAATCAGTAAGGTGAAACAAATATTCACATGTTCATACTGGACTCCAGGAAAACCCTTTTCTTTTTTAAACCCCCTCCACCCCACAACAACCAACCAAAAACCATTAAAAACCAACAAACAAAAAACCCCAAACCCCACAAAAAAAACCTGAAACAAAATAAGGTAGGCTTAGGCTCAGCAGGCAGTTTGTTTATCTGTTAAACAAGAACTGGTTCTTGTTGGGTAATAGGAAGAAGAATTTCTGTAATATAGAGAGAAGAAAACACAGTATTACCAAAAATACCACTTGTAGGACTTAGAAATTACTACTTGGTTCTAGATGTCCTCCTACAAATTATTCAGCTGAAAAGCAGTATGGGGATACAGAAGGGTGATTGTTACCAAGTATTTTAGAAAGCTTTTCAAGAGATGAAGACAGTGAAAGGAGTTAGGGTGGTTAGATTCGGAGAGAACTTCTGGAGCTCTTCAATATAAGCTCTTCAGAGCTAACAATCCTGCTTCACTGCTTTTGCACACTCTTGTAAGTGCAATATAGGTTTCTGTTCCCTTTTTTTGACAAGTTGCAAGGATCAGATATCAGTGAAATGGTTCTGGTTCCTTCAAAGAGGGGCTGTTTCCTGGAAGCTTTGTATTATTTACTTCCAGGATGGCATGAAGCACGTGTTTGGAGTTTTACTGGAGTGACAGCAAAATCTGATTGACACAGATCTCAGGAGAGGGCTTAGAATGGATGTCTCCTGGGAAATGTCTGGTTTCCAAATCGTGTGTTTGCTATTGTGATCTACCCTTCGTATCAGAGTAAGGACATGTTATGTTGACTTGTACCTGAGAAAGGTGTGTGGATAGCTGTGCAGCTTTTTGACAGAGCACATTATTGGAAGGAGGAAAATTTCTCTTGGAACAAAATTAGATTAGGACCGTAGGAAGAGCAATTTCCTCACTAAGGACTTGCATTCATTCAGTTAACATTAAAACTCTTGCTGTCCTACCCCACTTGGTTACTGTAAAGAAGCTTCTAGGCTACTTCTGCTTTTTATAAGATTAAAAATTATATTTGTCAATATACATTATATTAAAAAAACGATCCTATTTACATTGTGTGAAAGGAAGGGCTTTTATTTAAAAAAATACATATGAAAACAAATTTATCTTTTCCCCTAAAGGAACATATTTGACAAAACTTAGAAATGGTTTTACTTTCAACAAAAATATGCATGTGATGTGTTTTTAACCCATTCCAAAATAGAAATTCTGCTCCCATTGAGTCAGTTGTAACACTCTTAGAAGTTTAAGTCTACTTTGGAAGTAGCAGTAAAATTGGAATATGCTTAGCTGGAAGAGAGAAACTCTTGCAGGCAGTTCAGATTCCTGTGGGGCAACTCTCACTTTTCTGAGTGACTATTGGCAGGCTCACTAGGTCAGATGCACTTTTTGCCATGCCTTGGAAGTGGAATACTCAGAAACTCCTTCAATGTCACCGTTTCCTTTGAAAACACCATTTATGCTACAGCACCTGCTCTGATGCTACTTCTCTAGAGCTTCTAATTTATGGCATAAAATACCATTATTTTTAACAGAGCAGAAAGATTTCTTACATTAGCCCTTAGAATTTTTTTTTTTTAAATGATCATATTGAGCATTTATAGCAGAATGTGTACCTTCAAGCATTTCCATTTTATCCCCTAATTTTTCCCATTTGTAGAGCATGAGAGTCCAATTTAACATCAAATTTCTCTTCCATGGGTTTAATAGCACTTAGTTTGCTACTTATGGAAATTTCAGAGGTAGAACCAATCTCTGTCAGCTTCCCCAGGGTGAAAATTACAGGGCGTGGGAGAGAATATGGAGCTACTGAGGGAGAACTCCCTCGAGTGATCTCCCTATCTTCCTCTTCAGAGCATATTAACAATCATTTCTGAAGTGTCGCAGCTATATTTGGAAGGGTTTTTTTCTGACAAATAAAAAAAGATAAAATCTCTTTTGAAGTCTCCTAAGCCAAAAGCTTTGCCTTCCAAAATCTTACTGCTGGATGTGTCAGCTCTGCTTGCAATTATGAGCAACTCCAGTGAAGTTAATAGATGCCACTATGTCCAATAGTGTTCTCAGCAGTGGAGTTCAAATTACAAAATTACACTATTGAAAAAGAACAACCCTTTTCCACAGCTGTGAAATTATTAACTCTCAGAAATGGCAGAATACTTTTTTTTTTTATTTTCCAGCTTTTAAATTAATACCATCACTACTGATTAAACTCGAGGTCACAGGAATTCTATTCTACAGAAAATGGTCTCAGATTCTGTGGTTGCTGGTTTCTGTGGCAACATAATTCATATGAGGAAAAGCTTAATTTTATAGTGAAAATGATGCTTTTAGCACCATAACCCTTGACAGTTTGTTTTGAAATTAACTTTTAGCCTCTCTCTACAGTACAGTATGGTGCTAGATTTTTTCCTCTGAGAAAACAAAATCATTTGAGAAAAGTTACTGATAAAACATTTGGGTTGATGGCTTATCACCACTTGTAAAACATTGGATGGCTGTTCATCAGTTGTCATTTCCTGCAACCTTGATAATATAGTGGGGGTAGTGTTCCCTGCTAGAGCTTTGGTGCTTTTGAAATGAGCTGGATGTTGTTCACAAGCACAAAACCTAAAACAAACAACCCCCTCCCCCAGCTCTTGTACATCCATATGTAGAGAGAGATGTATATCCTCCGAGCACTAGGGGATATTTGTGCTTGTTTTGGAACTGTATGGGTGATGACAGTCACTGCCAAAATGGAACTGCTGTTCCTCATACACTTTCTCTTTAATTTCATGGGGCAACTGCAGTAACAAGGAATGAACTCTGGGAAAAAGAAAGGTTTCTATCCACTGTACTGGGGACAAGTTCTTCCCCTGCAGGTTTTGATGGATATTTCCAAACATGTCACTTGCTGACAGTAGGTGAATGACAGTAGGCTCATGCATATGAGTTTTCCTGAAGGTAAGGGTAAAATTCTGTAGAAGTTGCTATTTGCTCTCTACTTCAAAGAAAACTTGGCATGATATTGTATTCACAATTATTTTACACAACCATAATTTATTCAATCATGACAGTATTCATCCCTGTTTCAGCACTGGTAATTTTTTGAGCAGTTACTGGTCTTGTATATCTTTGAAATCTTTGAAATCCTCCCACACCTCCCTACATCTAATGTACAGTACATCAGTACATCTAATGTACTGAATTTCCAGTCTCTCTGAGCCATTCAGTTCTCCTAATGTTGGCCGTGTTGAGAGGGGGCTATGCTGGGAAACTAAATAACATGAGTAGGTTTTTTTCCATTAACTGGTTCTTTTATATTAATGTGCAGTGGGAAAGTTGACCTGTGTTCCTAAATGAATGAGATTGGCTATCAAAGTAAAGGATTTATACTCCTTCCTCTCAGACAAATATTAGGCACTCTTTCATCTGAGTTGTCCCATTTAAGGACGTGGCTAAGACTTCTAATCTGAGTGGAACAAGATTAGTGTAAAATCCTTTGTCACTATTGAAATCAATCAGAACTGACATTTCTTGACTGGATGTTTGATGCAAACTATACAATCACTCTTAGACAAAGCACAATTGGAATTCTGAAATAGTTGTCTGCCTCCTCTATCAGTACAAAGTATGAGGAAGCAGCTGTCAGAAACTGATAATGAGATGCACTGATAGAGCTGTGGGATTACTCTTACCCACCTCATGTCTGTACAAAGCACAGTGGAAGCCGATTTATTATTATGATAAATTATTGAAGAATTTTTATATAATTGTATATTCAGACCTGTCAAATACAATTTAAATGGTATGAGATAGGCCCATAGATGTTTGCCCTTCATGTGGCCATAAAGCGGAACCACAACCTCTTGCCACAATCAGCACTACTCAGTTTCATGATGCCTTCAAAGGCAGCCCACAGGACTGTGCTTTCCCAGTTGTAGTCTGATGCTGAAGTCAGTACAGGAAGGGATGAGATCAACAATTTCTGGCTCAGATTTGCCTTTGCTTTGATCTGTTTCACTAGACCAATGAAGAAAAAGAGGCAGGTAGTCAAAATATGTCCCTGTCTAAGTTCAAGCACCTCATTTAAACTTAAATCTGATTTAAATCTAAATTGATGGGATTGTTCATGTGCTCAAATACATAATGTAGGATTAAGGTCTATGTAAATAGGACTCAGTCCAATATTCTTAAGGTTCAAGGTTTCTAAACATGTCTTTAGTGATATAAAGATTCTAATTACTAGTATACTGAGCTTCTGCAGAAAACTTTCTTAAAAATCTTCTGAACAATGTTCTACAGCAGAAATCAAGTCAGAAAACTACTATAACAATATTCTTGTATTCTGGTAAGCTGGTGGTACAGAAGCACAAACCCTATTGATGTTTGGTATTGATCAGACGGTTTGTAGACAGCTCTTCCTATTTTTTTTTCTCTCTATTTCTTCCTTACGCCTGTGAAATATTAATAGTAATCTCCTTTGCCACACCAAAATACAGAAACAAAGTGTAAATTTTGAGTGTAAATTTTTTTAACATGACATTACTGAAGAATCAGGTTAGCTTAAGGAATGCATAATTCATTGTCTGGGTGATAGTCGCGTTGGTGGATATTGACAGAGTTCTATAAATCTTTTTTTTTCCTACCTAATTGGGGTTTCTCTGCCCTTTTCAAGAAAGAATATCCTATTCATAAATCTAGTACATCCAGGACTTATGTTGCGTTGTTTTTACTATTATTGTATCACTGTTTCAGTAGTTCAGTTTTAGAACTGCAGACGTAACTGTCAGGGAGATTTACAACCGACTGTTACAGCTGCATTTTATAGCTCAGACTGCACTACAGTTCCTTTAAAGACTTAACACTTATCCTGTGACTTCAGTTTAAAAATACAATTTGCTTCTTTCTGTTGGTAAGAGCTGTTGGTACCACGAAACACTGAAATAATCTGTTGCTCACAATAACTTTTACTTATTTTGGATAGTGTTCTGAATTTCCTACAGTAATCATTTGCTGTTAAACCAGAAGTTCACTATCAAATGCACTTCTCCCCTCATGCACATCTTCCCTGCCTACTCTGGCCCATAGCACTGCTGTCCCTTTCCATCTTCTACACTCCAGAACCTGGCAGCAGTAGTTGAAAAGCTAAACAAGAAAACACATTATTTCCTTCCCCCCTTTTTAAGGGTTTCTAGAGAAAATACTGGGAGCAAATCCAAAACTCTTCTTTGTCAGTGGTAAGCTATCACTTTCTTCAGTTTTGTATCAATATCCTGCTCTTTCTCTCTCTCTTTCTCTTTCTCTCTCTCTCTCTTTCTCTCTCTCTTTCACTTTCTCTCTTTCTCTCTTTCTCCCTTTCTTTCTTCTCTTTCTTTCCTCTCATTTTCTGTTTCCCTCTCTTTCCCTCTCTCTCCATTTCTTCCTTTCTTTTCTCTCCCTTCTTTCCTCCCTTGCTCCCCTCCCTCCCACCCTCCTTTCCAAAATTCATCCATACCCTTTTTCTCATTACTGTTACTAATCTCAAAAATCTGATATCCCTTCTCAAAAAGGAAACATCTGTGTGGTATATCCCTTGTACCTTGAAAAATATTTACTGCTCAGTGTTCTCGTTGATATGCAGTTCACCTGCTGGTTTTCCTGATGCAATCTTTCTTTGATAAATCTCTCACTGAATAGGTTCAACATCTCATTAGCGAATGAGATGGGGTGTGGGGGTGTACATTTGCAGTTGAATTCTGTGAAGAGCAAGGAAGGGAAAAAAAGAGGTAAAATATGCACCTCTTAAAGTTTCAGTAAATTTCTATTTTTACCACTCATTTGTGTGTGTAGTAAATGTATAGACATATAAAATTGCAATTATAGTGCAAAAAGTAGTTGTTAAGAAAGAGAACATTTCGTTATGATCAGGGAAATTAATGAGGTCTGGCTTCCTATGGATTTATGTCCTTTGTGTCCTAAGTCTTCTCTTCTGACTGCATTACTCCCAGTTCCTTCCCAGCTCTCCTGTGATGATTACACTGGCAGGAAATAGCACTTTCTGCAGTTAACATGCAGCTGCCAAAGAGAAGAGTATAATGGCTGAATCCTGTCTTTCCCTCTGTTAGAGCACTAATTTGTTTCTTTCCTGTACAGCTGCTGATTCCAGAATGTGTGTAAGAGCTTCAGACTTTTATCTGTCTTTCAAATTTGTTCTCAGATGGCCACGATTTACTGTGGGAAAGGAAATTTAACAGACATGCAGCATTTTAAAATGTCTTGCTCCCTAATTTCCAAACTAAAAATGAGATCAAATTAAAATATACAGTTTGTGTAGAATAAAGTCATTTGGGAGCATCAGTTATTATTCCAAGAGTCTTTTACTCATGCTATATTAATCTCTGAGTCTACTGAATAAATAAAGTGTTAGTAAAAGGATGTACAGTGTTAAGAATTTGAACAAACTTATATCATTTTATTAACATTTCTGCGCATCAAATACAAACCAACCCTCTCACTGACTGTCCTGCATAACGGGACTACCAGATTTCACAGACACTGAGCACACACTTTAGGGAAGACAACGCCCTGCCCTCATCAATACTATGCCAGTGAAAGCAAGCAACTGGTGAGCATGGGAATAGAAAGACATAAACCAGAAGCCCTCAGCCCCAGAGGGAAAGCTGTAATACCCTGTCAAAGGATGATCCAAGCACTGTATCTCCAACCAGATGATAAAAGTCTTGGATTCAATAGAGGTACTGCTGTTATGGCACATCAAAGTTTTCCATATTTTCCATCATGCTTAACACTTCCAAATTCCAGAAATGTTAATTTTCTTTCTCCATTTCAGAGCTAAGAACCTTATCACTCTCACTATTCCCCTTTTCTTGGTGTTTGTCTTTACTTCCCTTCCCACCATCCCCACTCTCTGTGCACATGGCAATTGACCCCACTTCCACCAGACCAAATAAGCTAAGTTTTTCCATATGTGAAGGTCTGAAATTCTGTGCCCCTATATCTGAATAATATTTTTCTTCAATAGATGTTTGAGAAATTACAGCCAAGTATTGTTAAATACCCAGGCTTTAAATAGTGTTGAATCACGAAGTCAAGAATTGCATAACAATACCTCCAAAAAATC
Source organism: Falcunculus frontatus (assembly GCA_013398115.1). Lineage (NCBI taxonomy): Eukaryota > Metazoa > Chordata > Aves > Passeriformes > Falcunculus > Falcunculus frontatus. The sequence continues at coordinate 1,880,152 of VZRV01000506.1, read as the reverse complement.
TAGCCAGTAGCTCAATGGTTACAGAACGTCACCTCTCAGTTGAATCAGGAAGCGTGACGGTTTGTGTGTGCCAAGTTGATAGAATATAAATATTGTATAATAAAACATTGCACTTTAAAGAGCCCAGGCAGACAGAGTGGAGAAATGGAACTCCTAAGGAAGCATAAAGGTTCACTAGCTGAATGTTTGCCTCTATTTGCTATTTCAAATAAATAACATTAGAATATAAGCCCTGAATCCACACAAAAATAGCCTTGAAATGGTAAAAGGAGTTTGCAATATTAATGGATTAGAAATAATTCATCACTCTAGCATATTTCTGAGTGCTGTGTCAATTTATTTAAACAGTTTTGGTGCCTAAGGTTCTCTAAATCATTGTAACTATTGTAACTTATTTTGATGATAGCTTTGATTAACATTAAATAAGGGCAAGGGATTTCAAGGTATTTACTAGATTATTCATAGCTAAACATAGCTATAAATATAAAAATTTAAAGAGTGAAAAGGACGAGAATAGGATAAAATGCTCTGGAGATCTTTAGAAGCGTGGAGATCTTTCAAGTGCATTTGAAGGCCTAGAGCCTTGTGATATTGAAGCCACAAGGACCTCTTTGAAGAAATGATCAGAATGTTAATTTTAAGCATAATTTACTGAGTTGGAAAAAGCTCGATGTCTGTATTCTGAAAGTACTTTTATAAACCTGACTCTAAAGTCTGCACATCTGCTCAGCAAAGCAGGGGAGAGGACAGAGCTCAAGGAAAAGGACAAAAACTTGGCCTAAGTCTGAAGAAAAGAAAATGATTGTCTGCAGAGTTTTACCTGAGGCTTGTTTTGTTTTGCTTTGTTTTCTTATAATTACCTCTCTGGTATAAATTTCCCTTAATATTTAATTAATTGAAAGAACTATTCCAGTGCTGCATACTCAGATACTTTGCCGGAATCAGCCGTAGCTTGCATGAGGAAAGATGTGGCACAAGTTGCAGCTATTTAACTGATTCTCAACAACAGAAGCAGAAGACACTTGTAAATACTTGAACTGAAACACATTATCAGATGTGTGTTTCCTTTGAAAAGCCCTCATTGCAGGAGCAGTTTCAAGAAACTTCATTAATATTTAATAAAGATTTTAACTCGGGGACAAGAAAGGAAGATGCTGAGACACTGTGGCTACCTTATTGTATCATATTTAGTTGTTGATTAGCAATGTTCTGCCCGAGGTTGATAACTGATGAATCTACTGTAATTAATAGTAAAGATGGAAAGAAGGCATTTCTGAGAGTGGAGAGTGAAAGGTGTGTGTGACTTTCAAGCAGTTCATGCAAATATGATATTTGGATCTTTATGCTGATGTCAGAATTGTTTGGCTCAGAAGATACAGAAGTTCAGAGGTTCAGAGCAGTTGTGTTTCTAAGGCTGGTCACTTCTAGCCTCTGAAGAGGTCTTCCAAGATGCAGTCTCCCCCCCCTTGCATTTCTACCTGTGTTTGGCCCATCATAGTAGTGACGTGTTTCAATTTCACTATATCTGGAGTGTCAGCCTTTAAGAATTTCAATCTTTTCTGAAGCCACGAAGTCAGATTTGTATTGCAAGCAGAAGACTGTTGCCAGATTCTGATGTTCATTAATTACCCCCAGAGGCAGGCTCTTTTCTCAGCATCCTGCTGAATGAACAGTCTGTCAGAGATTAGCTGTCCCACTGCTTATGATTCCTTCAGCAATTGCTGGACAGTTGGCAGCACCTCCTCACACGTCTCTTTGCTCTCTTCTTATCACCATTGCTGAAGTAAGTTAGTAATTTTGTCCATGAATATCTTGAAAAGGAGAACTTTTGAGATATCCTCTCTATCAGGTCCTAAAACCCATAGGGAATTCAACAGAAACGGAAAAAAACTCCCAAATACAACAGCTGTAGCTTGATCCAGGGTGTCTGATCAAAAAGGAGCATTGGCTGTAATATCTCAGCCAGCTTCCTGCTCTCTGTGGTTCACCTCTCCATTCCCAGTAGGCCAAATAGGCTGTGGGTGTTCCCAGGAAGGCTGCAGAGAAGTTCCACCATGGTCGAGTATATGGGATCATATGGCATACCTGGCCTCTTAGGACATAAGGTTACTATGGTATCCCAACATCTAATACTTCTGTCTTTAACTTCCACACCTCTGTAACTAGAATGATAATGTGTTCTCTGTTCCTTTCCAAATCTGCAGTATGAAGTTTAGGTATGGAAACTCTCTTTTTCTAGCATTTGCTTTCAATTCTTACGAGTCTCGTTTAATTTTTACTTTGGTATCTCAGCCAGTCTCCTGCATAAGCCGAATCTCCATGACCCCAATTACATCATACTTTTAAACTATTCTGTGTTGTATCTAAAAAAACCCTGCTAATTTGTTCCTTCTGCTGCTTCTATTTTTGTAGAAAGAATTGACTTGCACAGGACTCATATTTTCTCCTCTGCTCTCCTCACCATTTCTCCAACTCACTTGCTCCCTGATGCTGGGAGATTCTGCTTGTCAGTTGCTGCTTTAGGTTTATCCAGGATTACTTTTGCTCAAGATTTAACTCTTGACAATCTATACAGTGTTCCACAAGAAAAAAAGGAATATTCCCCATGTGTTTTGTTTTGCTTTTTTTAAGGAAAAAATAATCATTTTCTGAAATGCTGACTATGTATTTCAGTTAAAGTATATACATCTTAGCCAAACACGTGCTTATGGTTTCTTCCATTATTGTTGCTTATTTTTCCCTTCATTTTCCCTTTGTGATAATTTGTCTTTTTTTTCATATTATTTTAAATAGACATTGCTTGCATTTTCTTGAAATGAAATTAGCTGTAATGCAAAAAATTCTTCAAACACTGCTGCCAAGAAACTGAAAAGCACTTAAGTGACATAGAAAAGAGCTGTTTCCACAACCCAGCACTACGTGTGGTGTTCCCAGATGGAAGCTGGCATCCTCCTCTGCCAGTGCAGTGTGCAAGGATACCAGCAAAGCTCTGACAAGCCTTATAGCTGCATATTATGGGTTTTCATCTCCCAAATCACATGAGCAGTTCTCAACAGTTTTTCATATCTAACTACAAAGCAGGATGTGAAATTTAAAGTGTGTGGCAAATACCAGAATGATTAACAGTGCTGCAATGAGATGCATTCAACTTTAGTAATGCAAATCCTTCACCAGAAACAGGGATGAATAACAGGCCATGCATTTGAATGTGTCTGTGACTGCTCAATCTTTGCTGGCCTCTAAGTGATATCAGCGAGTTGGATTCTCTCTGGGAAATACTATAATTCAAAAGTGTTCATTATCCCTACACTGTCATCTCCCTTCATAGTTTGGGAGAAGATGCAACAGAGACAGAGATAGCTGAAATGCCATTTTGAAATGTGTACTTTTATGTTTGAATTGCAGTCACACAGATTTCCCCAAAGCTGTCAAGGCCCCTCCGTATGATCTGTGCATTGCACAAACAAATGGTGAGAGTGATCATTAAAAACTTTGTAACTGATGCAAACAAGAACAACTGGGTAGGAAGTGGAACCACATCTAAACATCATATATGGGAAGAGTAACCAGAAAAAGCCTTGGTCTCCTGACTTACAGTATAAAGTTTTCTATGCTGTCTCTGTCCTTCCTTCCTCATTTCAGGATGCTCATCTGATAAAGTGCACATTAAGTGTCACAGGAATCTCCAGCAGCTTCAAAACCCACAGCTGCTGGTCCCCAGAGCTTATCTCAGCACTTTTGCAACTCCTCTCTCAGGTGTGCTCAGTTGGCCCTCCTGAGTCTGCTGGGTAGGGAGACTTGCAAGACCAAGAGACAGCAAACAGAATTAGTGCAGGAAGGAGCATTTGAGATTAGAGCAGTGTGAGAGTTTCACAAATACACACTGTGGACAATATAGAAGCTTTATGTCTTGGCACTTGGCAGAATGCAATTCAAAACCTGTGCTGTTTGAGGAGATGAGTGTGACACAGAGAAAGCCTGTGAGAATACCAATGGGTTACTTTTTTATTTTTTTGCCCTGTAATCTATGACTTCAAGGGTAAGGGTTTTGCTTACCTTTAAACTGGTACTGAGAATCTTCTGGACAAAGGCAAAAAGTATTCAAATTAACAAAGCAAAATAGATAAAATATTGTCTTATAGTACAAGGTCTGTAAAAAGAATAGAAAATGGGCTGAAGTGGAGTAATCCTGGCTGAATTCTGAAGGAGACTACTGTTGTGTGCTATATGACCTTCTTTAGGCATTTCAGGTTACCTTTCTGGGTCCTGCAACATCTCTTTGAATGGCTGCCATGGTAACTATCAGGGCTTCAGAGGAGGGTGCAGCCTGGGCAAGGTGTTGAGCACACCTGGAGATTCCTTCAGCAGAGATACATGTCCACTGTGGTGTCATTTGTGTTGAATTTTTCTAGCAGAGGGACTGACTCAATGGGATACCTTGTGCATTGATATGTGGAATATCTTGCTGCTGTGGCTTGGCAGGTAACCTAAGAAAATGGCTTTATTTTATTTTTTTGAAATATTTCTTTTCATTGGACTCTCCAGAGAAAGCAATTATGCACTATGCTGGCTGTCATTTGGCCTCCCACTTTCAAAGTCTTTTCACTTTAACAGACAGTAGATGGCCTCCAAACATATTCCATGCACCCTCCCATGTTCCCTGACCCTCTGTGCTGCACACAGCCACACACCACAGCAGGTAGGACTGTTCCAGAAGTATGTACATTTTCCACTGGGAACGTGTACAGAGTGGTGGGGCTGTGTGGGAAGTGGCAGAGGTCTCCCTCAGCTGTCTGGGGGCAGACAGTCAGGCTGGAGGACTGGAACAGGAGCAGGGACACTGAACTGAACCTGTGCCCATATCCTCCTGTCTCAAGATTCTTCCTCTAACATCCAGCACAGCAGCTGTAGTGTTAAGCAGTCTCCTCCAATTTGTGTCAAAACTCCTGACTCCTATTTGGTTCGTTTTGTGTATGAAGCCCTCATAGCTCTTGAAATGAAGCAGTTGCAGCGAGAAAAAAATTAGTAAAAAAATAATAAAATTTAGCAAAGATGTTACCAAAAGGAAGTGTGATTTTAAATTTCATTGCAATTCTAGGTGGTGAAGATAATTTAAAAGGGTTCAAATAAGTAGATTTAGCTGAAAAGAACAGTACATTTTAGATATTGTTTTAAAATATTGAGCTCAGTAACACTTTAGAATTTTTTTGCAGCTTACAGAAATTGAACAAAACAAATCAGAGTGCACCTTAAAGAGTTAAAGAATGCTGCATTGTCAGAATAAAACCCAAAGCAGTTCCATAGGAGTTAGTGAGGTTGGATTAATGTCTTTCAGATTAATGGAATTTGAGGACAGACTGTATCAGGGATCAGAACACCCAAAATAACTAAGAGACTGCTGCAAAGTCTGGCTTAGGAGAAACAAGATTGTTGAAAGTAGGAGAGCATAGACGTTTTGGCAGAAAGATGATATAATGACTCAGTGGACTTAGTTTACAAAACAAAGAATTGCAATTGCTCTCTATGTTGGGGGAAAAAAAAAAGAACTTGACAATACAGAGGGTGATCTCGAATAAAATCCAAAATGCAAATAACGCAGCAGAATGCTCAGCCCTAAACAGTGCCTTGCCTTTCCACGAGGATGCAATGCTTGCATTAAGCAAAAGCATTTTCTGAAAGCCCACAGACAATGACAAATACGAGCACTTACACGTGTGCTCGTACATATTTGTCACACTGCAGATTGAAGGAGAAGTTGATTGCAGAGAAAGGAGAACCAAAGGATAAAAAATTTCTCTACACTATTATTTTAGGAAATGGTTGTGCCTCTTGTTTGAAACATTTACTTGAACATAAATAGTCTTTTGCTGCTTTGTTTGTAAGAAGTTCTCCCCAGACAGTGACCAAATTGCAGGTCTCACTCAATCCACTTCCAGCTTCCTTTTCTCTGATGTTCAGTAGTGTAAATGTTGCTTTATTAAAAGTTCACCTTTTTACATACTCAGTTATGCCCAGCGAAGCTCACACAGCTGCGGACTCTGACTTCTGACAAGTGTGGATACACAACAGCAGTAGTATTGTTTTTGTCTGCAAAATTTAGTTTTTTGGTCCTTCAAAATGAAGGAAAATTAACATTCAGGAAAAGACTACAAGTTTGAAAAGTGAGTGGAAAAAGTGAGTGGGACAAAGTGAGCTAAAGAAAGCTTTAGTTTAACACAATAAAAAAAGGAGAGATGAGATAGGATATATTTGTTCCTCTTAATGGGATTTAATTAAATCACCTTTATTTATTTAAAATTAATGTAATTAAACTGAGTGTAAAGGGATAAGAATGAACAGGACAAACACCAAGGAGAAACTGTTTAAGAGAAAAGACAACATCTGACCCAGGCAAAGCTCTGTATAACTTACTGATGAATAAATATATATCTCATACTGGAAATTATAGGAATCAATCAGTTCTGGACCAGCTCAGTAACAGTAACAGCGTGGTTAAATCAACAAATCTGATCTCCAGACAGACTATATAAATTGTGTTGGCTCTAAATCAGGGCCTTAGGACATTACCACCTTCAGTACTAGGAAGGTTTGGAATCAAAGCACTGTCCAAATTCTACATTCCTGTACCTCCAGGTTTTCTGATTAACCTGAAACATGAAGTCTGGGTAGGTCAGTCCCCAGGGCAGGGAGGTTGTGTTGGTGTTGCCCCCAAAAAGTACCTGTTTCATTTACCATTTGTTCTTTGTCTCACATGAGCAACTGTTTTATAGACCTTTCAGTGAATTACTGTGCAAAAGATTACAAAATATTATTGTGACTCTTGCTCTGTTTGAGGCTTTTCAAGCTAAAAGTTTTACTCTTTTTTGGTTGTTGTATAAATAGAGCAGAAAAATATTTGTATTCTTAGTAGTTGCCTTGTTTAGGGCTGAGGTTCTGAAGGATCAGTCTCATGCTGGAGTGAGACAGAGTCTGCTTCAGTGTCTTGCACTCCAAATGAGATTCTGACATCCCAGAAAATATTGTTCTATGCCCACAGTTTCATGTGATTCATGAAGGTACCATTGAGGATTCATTTTGTATTATTTTGGAGATATTTTTCATTGCTGGCAAAGAGGTGAACATTTTTCTGCATGTAAAATAGAAACCCAATGTGCCTGTTGAAAACTAATAATGAAAAATGTCAGAGGAAATTTTTTAAAGTACAGCTTTTTTTTTTTTGCAATCAGGTAAAATAGCATGTATTTGGATTTGGATATTATTTTCTGTGGAGGATGGGAACAACAATTTGTTTCTACCTTTTCATTATGCAGTTAATACAGACTGTAATACAAAGAACATGAAATGGTGATTCCTCATGGTTTGATAATAAGAATTAATAGAAATCAAATTTTTAAATAATGTATGAAAACACATAACAAAAATACTTTGAATAATATTTCAAGAAAGAGAAAGATTTTAACTTTTTTTCATTAATCTGGGCACGTGCTATTGATTTATAACTCCTGAAGGAGAAACAATCAGGTCAACAAATAGTGCATCATTGCCAAGCTATTTAATAGAACTTTGTTTCCAGCTTGCGCTTTGACAGGTCTCATATTCCTAAGAAAAATCCTGTTATTATCAATTCATTATTAGTTTTCATTGAAGGCACAGGGTCAGGTCACAAACCTTTTTTTCAAAGACTCTGTGACTATTGCTTTCGCTTCCAGAGATAAATAAGGAAATGATGGATGAAGCTTACTTACCACAGTCAAATTATCAGTAGAAAATTCATCGGCTGGTCCACCAGGGTAAAGAAATTTCATAAATTCAATAAACCACCAGTAGTATAATGTGTAGATATACATGTGAGGTGCAAAAACCCAGAGATCGACCAAGCTGATTAGAAAGACAGAAATATATTAAAATGAGTGACTGGTAAGCTCTGGAGGAGGCTGTTTGATGTGGATAAGCTTCATGCTGTGCATCTCTGCTGGTAGCAAAAATAGCTGGAAATTTTATAGGGATGGCCTTGTAGATGGTGCAAGTGGCTGGCATAGAAGGAGAGAAGCCAAATACTTTTCAATTTATTTCTACCAGGCCTTTGTGACTTTCTTCTCCATCAGTAATAACGAACAAAGATTTTCCCAAACTATTTTAAAGACTTTGGGAAAGAAACGTCTTTATTTGGCACGGATTATTCCTCAGCCATTTTCTGATACTTCTGAGTGTGACAAGCAAAAAATTCCTTACTTGTCTATCAGTTCCACTGATTTTATTGCAACTCTGCAGATACCTCAGTACGACAAATACGTAAGACTATATTTAAAATTAAAAAATTGCTGAATGCTGTGCAGAATGAGGTATTAGTCTGTTTAATAACAGACTCTGACACTCAGTCCTACTTTGTAACACTACCAACAACTCCAGCCTGAGGCAAGCAAAGGATATTTTGTCTGTTACACTGAGCACAAAAATCAAGATTTGATCTTTCTTAGGACTAGTAACTTAAAACTATTGCTTCCTTACATTTTGTCTGCTTCATTACTGATTATTTCCTTTAAATCTACTATAACTCACAACCATTTGTGAAAGATTTAAATGCTTTTTTTATATGTACAGATTTTTTTCCTTCCTAGTCAACTAAAGCTTCTCTCTTCTGTCTCAATTCAGTATTTTATGAACACTGAAGGAGGGGAGAAGCTGCTAACGGAAACAAAGAGTGTTTTATAAAGTGAAGAAATGGGAGTTTTTCTGTGATATTTTTGACTCAAGTGTTGATCGTGTTGCATCTCTCTGCTGCACTAATTGGTATTCTATTTCTGTATGAAGTAGTGCTGAATCAGGGCTGCTTATACACAACTTTTTAGGCTTTCTGTGGATTTGCTATAATATATTACTCATGGATGTTGTCCTCATTGATGTTACCATGATGTTACCAAAGCAACGCATGTAGATCCCGTCACAAACTGAGAGCCTGTTGTGCAAACACCTCTGTGTTTGTTCAGACATGCTGCTCACATGCACTGTAGGACCTGTCTGTAAAGTATCACTGGTGTGCAGTGGGACTGGGAAATATTGTATATAACAGGGAAGAGCACCAGTCCAATTCACATCTTGTTCATCCTTGTTCAGGGGATGTCACCTCTCGGTAGAGTGTACCCATTGGTAAAACTTAAAATGTAATTGCAAATTAAGCATGGGTCCAATATTTGCTGAAACAATTAAATAAGAAAATTGGACTCTGGAATTTGCTATGAATTTATACACAGTGTTCCATGCTGCTCATTTCATTGTGTGCCACCATGAGACACAGCTACCTAATGTTTTACAGAAGGCTGCCATGGTCATTTTTCACAGTCTCATTTAGGATCAAACCCTTCCCACACTAACTCTGGGCCTGGCCCAGGGGGACGGGACCCAGTAGCTCCAACAATCTCCTGCTGGAGTCCTCTGGCAGAGAAGGGACAAAAGTCAGCTCCAACTGCACTTCTGAGAGGGTTGTTCACAGGAACTCGCTTTCCCTGCTCCACTCTGTTTTCTGTTGGGAGGACAAATGATATTCCTGTTTTATTTAGAGGCTGAATGACACAATGTACCTGCTTAGGTTCAACACCTACCAAACACTAAATAAATTGGTTTGGTTATGCCCAAGGGGGACCAATAATTGCCTTGGGGTAACACTGAGCTGTCCCTTGGGAGGTAGCACCCCCTCTTAATCCAAAAGTGTTTGTGAATAGGAATGAATGAATGAATTGGAAGATTATTTCTCTTAGTGCAGCTTGTAAAGTAGCACATTTTGTGACTGAAATAATTTCTGTTAAAAATTATGGTATAAAAATTTTAAATTTAGAGCTAGATAAAAATGAGGAAATATTTGGGTGCACACTGAAAGAGAAGCCTTACCAAGGGACAATTTCTTGCTTGCAATTCCGTTTTGCAGCCTGTGGAGGCTTGGAAGGGAGCCCAGCATTTGTACAGTACAACTTATCTGGTACTTGAAGCACAAAACACAGTGTGCTTTCTTGCTTTCTGAACACATGATTTTGGCCTGAATCCAAAGAGACATCTTGAGATTTTTGTTTGATGACCAGCAGACAAGGTATCATTTAGTGACTGTATCATGTTATCTGGGCTTTAAATTGACACTTCTCTAGAGTAATGCAAGAAACATTTCTGGCTTCTTCTTTCTATTTTCCTGCCAAAATACAGGTATGTTTTATTTTGGAAATCCAGATTTCTGTTTTGTAAAAGTGTATTTTTAACATAAAATAAGAACAAGGTAAAACATTGAAAATTATTACCAAAACCTCTTCATTACAGATCCTTCCAAGGACTCTGTTTGTTTTATTCATAAAATAAATAATTGGAGAGTACACAAATTTTAAAATGTAAACGTAAAGGTGAAATTTATTAAATGTAAAAAAAAAAATATTGCAAAGAAAATAAGTAGAAAGGTTGGAATACAATTGGAAGATGAGGAAAGAGTAACACAAAAACAAAGTCATCTTTGTTCCAGTGCTGCTGCAATCTGCCTTTTCAGCACTCTGTACTGATGGTTTCACCGTCAAGCTTTTGCGTGAAAAACTAGAGGACAATAAATTCCCAGGCAGTGCTCAACAGCGAAGAACATGACACAGCTCCTTTGTGAACTTCAAACAACTGCTGCGGCTGGAGCACACATTTCAGAGAGCTCCTCTGCTGCTTGATTGATGCAAGATCTCTCGATCTGTACAAATACAGAAAGAATTTTGTCTGTGCAGAGCTTCAGATGAGAGCTGCTGCTGAAATGTTAGCAATCAGTCTGAGACCTCTTTGAAAATGTGATCCTGAGGAATTTTACACACAGACAAATATGAATATTATGATCATCATCCTAGAAATCGGCATGTCAGAAGGAGGGATGGGATGAGGCGGGGCAGGAGTGAGTGTAGTGAGTACCCTGTTAAGAGGAGCAGCCCTGTGGCACTCACTGGCACTGTGGGCACTTGGATGCCAACATCCAAAGTTACCCCAGGGTCTTGCTGGCCTTAGAGTTCAGGGGGATCATAAAGGCCTTATGTAGCATCATGTCTGTTCCTCTCAGATCTGCATCTAAGTGGATGCAGAAGGGTTAAAAAAAAGCCATTTTATTCCTTTTTTTGATTGGCACCTCAAATGTTCTTCCTCTCTCCATCTCTCTTTTTTCTCTTTAGATTTGTTTAGTTGAAAACAAATAGTGTGAATGAATTATTGTAGATTAGAATATGAGAGAATTCTACTCCTCTTCAATTAATATGGAAGACACCAGAGTGGTAACAATACCTACAGGCTTGTTAGTGGTTTATTTTCTTACTCTTTCTATTGGGGTTGTAACTGCCCAGAAGAGATTCCACTGAGAACCTTTTTTACTGCTGTCATTCTCACACTCTCAAGAAAATACACATTTATTGCTTTTTGCATGAAATACCACACACATAAAAGCCAGCAGCTAAGATCCCATTTATTTGAGGAGATAAGGATTTCATTTTCTGAGTCATCTTTTGTGTGTCGGCAATGACAGTATTTACAAGTTCTCCACTCATACTAGTTTTGTTTTATTATTGTTATTGCTGTAGGATTGGTTCTACTCATAATTTTAAAAAGTAAAATGTTTGTAACGGGCAGCATTTCATTTTGGTTCCATTGTTTGTTCTTGTAAACCATACTGCCACAGAAAACATGGAATCACTGAGGGTAAATTGCATAAAAAAATCAGGTAGATATGACAGGAGGCTGGTACTAAAGATTTTCTTTTTTGCAGGAAAGGTGAGTCGTTAAGGTTTCAATAAAGCCGGATGTCATAAAATGAGATCAGAAGGTAACCATAACAATGGAAGTTTGCCTAATAATTCCAGCTTAATACGTGTCTTTCAGTCACTTTTGAATTGTAAAATTTTAGATTGAAATTGAGCTTATTCCCACTCACAGTGTTGTTTTGAGTAGTCCAAACTGGTGTTCAAGCTTCATCAAATGATTCCATATTTTTTAGATCTGTTAGGGGAGAGAATGGCTGTTTGTCTGTTGCTCCAGTTTCTTGGTGGGTTTTTTCTTTGTTTTTGGTTGGAGTTTTTTGCTTTTCTTTTTCCCAGGAATATAATTTACTGTCAAGAGTTTGTGGGAGAAATTTCCATTAATGCCCATTCAGTAAAGATCACTGGTTGCTTGCTGCTGCAACTTTCAAACACTTCATGTGCAGGAAGCAAGATCCATAATCATAGTGTAGCTGTAGCTTCTGTGGACAGGACACAGAAAAATGCTTGATACTGCCCATCTTGGTTTTCCTGTGAGGTGAAGTTGCATGAAATTATCTTGAGACCGGAAGGTTAAGGCCGCAGAGTGCGAGCTTGATGATAGACTTGGTGACTGTTGGTTGTTTTTTTTTCCCTGCAGCAACCTCATATGTCAGGTTTGTGTTCTGTAGTCACTCTGGTCTCTCTGTTTTTTGTAGTTGGAGGAGAAGCACTGTCCTTTTATTACAAGCAGCTTAAGGAGATCTCTTCTGCCACAGACTTTAGGTGCAGAGACTAAGCATGGAACGAAACTTTTTGTTCTGCTATGTTGAATTTGGGAAACTTCATTAGCTTTCTCTTCAAAATGTAAGACAGGCTTACTGATGGTAGACCTGTTTGTCCTCAGCTTTGCAAAATGCACTAATGCTCTGCTCTAGCTGTGGTGTTTGCTGTCCTCTGAAGTCTCAGCTATTGAGGATTTTGCTATGAATATGCTCGAGTTGCTCTTACAGGTGTTTTCACTGTGCCACAGGTAAATCAGTTCCATGAAATTCCTATCCCCAAAGATATGATTTCATTTTGAGCATCTCTCTCTTAGTGTTGTTTCCACTGAGATTAAACTTTCTTAGAAGAGAAAAAAGTAGCTGTGCCATTAGAATCACATTGCATCTGCAGGGCTTCAGGGAAGGGAGCATAATGTCACTGCAAAGCTCCAAAGAGATCCTTTCTTTCTTTAACAGCATAAATACCAAGGATTTTGCTCTTGAAAAGAAACTGCTTTTACGAATATATTTTAGTTACTGTTAATAGTGTTTTCATTGTGTCAAAAGTGTATTGAATTTCTTCCAATAAAGCTCTATCTCCTGAGACACAGTTTCAGTGGGAGCATCTCTTACTGCCACTTCCATTGAGATCATGATTGCTTGGAAGGCAAAAAATAGTAACTGTGTCATTAAAGTTATACCATATCAGGAGGACTTGGAAAGACTACAAAGTCAATGAAAAATGTCTCATGTGCTTTTTCAGTCTTAATCTTTCAGGGTTTTAAAAGAAAAAGAAAATTAAAAGTGTATTTGAAGGGTGAATGCAATATTTTTGAACCATTTTAGTCTCTTCAGTTCTGCTCTCAGTGTCTAAATCAAGAGGAACTTGTTAGAACACTGAGGCCCATGTACACATTTGGAAGCAAAGATGCAAATTAAAAAGAACAAAATCTTCTTTTTTCTTGTGTCAGTCACCAACAAAGATGAGGCTATTGCCAGGGGTCAGATGCAACCATAAATCTTGCGAGTCAAGCCAGGAAGCAGCCGAGCCCATGAGAATCGGGGAAAGTCCTGTCCTTGACTTTGCTGGGTTTTGTGCTGTGCTCAAGGCTGGAAGCAGAAGCTGTGGCACAGGGAATGTGTGGGCCTTGTGGCACAAAGGACTCTTCCAGCAATGTGTGCTTCTGAGAATGGGGCTGAGGACTGTGTCTGCCACCGCCCAGGAGATGAAATAAGGCATTATTAGGCTCTGAGACTCATCTGAGGAAAGAAAAGGTGTCTTGTTAGCCAGCCACTGGCCAATGGAGACAGAATGCTCATCTCTCTGTACTAAGCCAATGACTGCTCAACCAAGGCCCCAATTCTGAAAATTAATTGAGAAGTGTTTATAGTACTGAAATACAAATATGCTTTTTTTTTTTTGTATCCACTTTCTTTTGTTGCAGGTACTTATTCAACACAAGCCTGTTGCTTTTTCTGACATGTAGTTTTGGACTTTATAGTGAACATGTTATTTGTTATGTGAAGTGAGCTGAGAAAAAATGTAATTTGACTTCTTAAATTATATGGGTCTACTTGTTATTCTATTCTCAGGAGCATATGAAATAGCGCTACCAGCAGAGACTCTGACAATAACTTCAGCTGCATGCTTCTTCTCCCTTCTGCTCACATCTCATTAGTGATATTGTTCTAATAGAATAAAAATAATTAACTTGTACATCTTCACAGATGAGCCAAACAGCCTGAAGTGAAAACAAATTTCAATAATTTACTCTTCCACACTTTCTGTGATTTAAATCTGGAGCATGGTGATCTCTGGCTAAGAAAATTTTAGATCTAGGCATGTAAAATAAGTTATTTTAAGAGTTGGAATTGGCAAATACCACATACTGTTGTCTTTTTTAATTTTCCACCTCATTAACATCTGCAAATGAGTGTGTGAGGCTGAGCCTACAGAAGTCATACTCTTTTGTCATTAAATGTATATGCTGCTAGCAATAACTGGATCTCATAATGCTGTTTTGCAGATATGTGTATTTACCCCCAAAATACAGCAATATGGACAACTTAAAGTTGTGTAAGCAACACCTGTATCCTGAATTTTTGGGACAGTTATAGATAACATTTCCAACTCATTGGCATCTGTCCGTACAGCTCCAAGTTGTAAGCTCTTTCTAATAAATGAAATTTAATTAAAAAACCTAAAATCACTCAAGCACAGAATTTTCTTACTCCAAACTGATAATCATCAAATCTCAAGAGAAGGATATTCTTGGGCCAAGCTCCTCCTTTAAGCTTTATATCAGATGTTACATATGTAGGCAGTTTTTCAGAAACTGTCTCCCAAATGGTGTCGTTTGAAAGTAAATGTAAACCAGTTTCCTTTGCAGTTCCTGCCTCCAAAGGGCTCAGTCAGTTTTGTTCATACAGAAAAAAAGTGAGGCATCATCCTTTAATTAATCCAAATACCAACTCTACATAGTCTCGAAAACATTATCCCACCATGTATGGACTATAATCACACCCCAGTCATTGAATGGATCACATGCAGTCATTAATTAGGGACTGAAACTTTAACCTTGGACTCCAAACCACCATTAGATATCATTTGAACTAATGCAAAGTTATGTTCCCATGGAAGTCTAAAAGGGCCATTTCTCAAAGCAGGGAAATTGATAGACACTGTTTAAAATTGAATTCAGCCCTTCTGTTAATGTGCCTAAGGGGTCCCTATAGCCACGCTCATCCTCACTGGCTGTGAGGAACATATGATGACAAACGTGCCATTACACAAATCCTTAACGGTTTTTATAACGTGACTTTCTTTGTTGTCCTATGATCAATAAATTTTGTTTTCTCCAAAAGATTTTCAGTGTCAGAACTGGTTTTCGGTTCTCTTAAAACAGCTGTCATCCACGTCTCTCCCAAAATCTAAGTCCACTGAAGGAGGATTATATGACTTGACAAACCAGACGGAACAACTTGACCTTTGTAGTTTTGACTGTTCTTTCGTAATGCCATCACAAAGCAAAGATAAACAGTATCTGATGATCACATATCAGGAAGGACTGGAAAATGGCATTGCTCAGACTTGACATTTTGAGTGGCAGATGGGATAACAAATAATTTTTTCCCATCTTTTCTTGTCAATATTTATTTTAAAGCGCTGAAGCTGATAAATATAGTGCATTTTAGTTCCACAAAATGTGAATATCAACATGCTTCTCTGGCCTAATTGCTAATATGTTGACAAGAGCTGGATCATAATTTGACATGAAAACAGACTTTTTTTCCCTTATTTTGATATAGTCAGCAAGGCATATTATTATGCTGATAAAAACAAGTTTCCTCATTGTCAAATATTCTCTGTGATGTTTTCACAGCATCCACCTGTTTGAGGTGTCTCTCACTGAAGTTAAGCACCCTGCAAACCTGCACCAAATACTTCCTGTTTCTAAGTTAATTGCTCTGACCTATGAACCCCAAACATTTTAAACTTTTATTCAAACATTAATGAAGTCATCACCAAGCCTGTGCATTATGTACCTGACCTATGTAAATATAAAACAGTTGACTGTGCATATATTGTTCTAATTCTAGTGGCTGCATAGACCAATGTCACCACGTATTCCTGCTAATTAAGCTTGCTCTTAGCGTATGGATATTCCACAGAGCCTTTCAAAATACCATGAAATTCTTCACCTGTCATTTCCCAGTAGGTTTTGGAAATAAACCTGTGTCCTGGACCTAAAGCATCTACCAAATACCCTTTGCTGTTAGTTAAACAGCATCTCTGAGGGGCTAAAACAAAACACTAGAAAAAGTGTATGGATTTGGCTTAAACTAAAGATCAGCTAAAGCTGGGGCTGTACACAATCCTTATAAATATTGAGGTACCTAAAAATGAAGGGCATTTAGTAAATTTATCAAAATCTCTCACTAGGAGAATTAAAGCACAACTGAGAATCCCACAGCTTCTACCCCGTCTTTTACCTGGTGACACCCTGAAATGCCTGTACAACTTAGAAAATGGCACAAATGAGAGGGTTTGATTTAGACACATGAACATCTTGTATCAGTAATAGCTACAAGAATAGAATTGTAATTGATGTATAATTTATCTAAATCTTGCCTTCAGTCATGCTTTGCTGGGAACTTTTTACTTCGGTCCTTATTCTCTACCAGTAATTTCACGGAGGATAAATATATGAAACAATGTGTATGGGGACCATTAGAGTGTTCAGTTTGACACAGCTATAATTGAAACTGCTTGGAAGCCTTCAGGGAAAGCTGAATGGAATCTTTAATACGTTTCCATATTGTTCTTTCTTTTCTTTTATCTCTATGGATACGGACTGATTCAGGTTAAAGGGATTATAAATGTTATAGTAAGTTACTTTGGAAAAACGTGAAATAAATTTGATATCACTGTTTGTGATAGACTGAAAATAAAATTATGCAATTACTTAATTATCAAGGCCTTTCTTCTAAATTGTGTTCAATTGCCAAATTTTTCTCCCAATTAGTGTTTTAGTGTAATGTAGGATCATAAATGTGTGACTCAGGTAACTATCATGCTACATGCTAATTTCTTTTTAGCCTATAAATTGTTGCTCCTACAATGCTTTTCCTTTATTAAGACTATGAAATCTCTTTGTTGCTTTTAAAATAATTTTAAAAAGCACATTTGTATTACAATCCACTTTCTCTCTTAATAGTTATATGTCCAGCCTGTTCGATCCTAATGGCTGAATAAAATACTTATAGGAATTTTTCCTGAAATCTTCGTAAAGGTTAGAAGTTTTAGGAGATAAAATCAGGTGTGTTATGTTGGAGCACTGAATACAATGTTTTCTGGTCATTTTCTTAGCAAGCATTCCCCCCGAATTCGGGCCTGCCTCTGATGGGGGATATACTCAGCCAGATCCTTATGCTGAGGGCAGAGTCTTCTGGTGTGAAATTATGTGAGTGCACCTCTCTCCACTGCCTCTACCAGCCTTGGGTGGGGGAGATGTACTCCTGTCTGTAAGCATTTCAGCTGGCTAATCCTGAGAAAAAAAAAAGAAGGGGACAAAAAAAGAATTAATTGCTGCCTGACTTTCATACGGACAAAATATCTGGAGGCATTTCTTCTAAGGCCTGGCTACTCTTTAGGATGCCATTGGGCATCATAATTTGAACAAAGTTTTGAGATTAATGTGTGTGGGTATAAGATAGCTAAAGCTAAATATTCTGGAGTTAAGGGCCACTACTAAACAGACAAAACTATATAATCCTTCTCATTTCAGTTTTGTGGAATAAATTCTAATAAATTTGTGGAAATTTACAGAAAGATGTGAAGGATCTATGTACTCATAAACTGAATAAGAGTCATGAATAAGCAGTCTCTCAATACTCAAATTGCCAAGGAACACTTTCATGTCTCTTGAAAAATATGTATGCATATCCTAAAACAATCACAGACACCTTAAAAATATAAAGATATTGTTACCTCACTTACATAATGAAATGCAATTTCCTCACTCTGTGGAAACAAGAAATTGAGCTTTTTCACTTTCTAAACCAGACATACTGTCTGTATCTGAAACAGCTTTTCTCCTCTGTATGCTCTCAATGTACAAACGTATTAAATTGTAAATGTCAAACTTGATGTGAGGTTTGGGTGGGGGCCTGTCTGCAAATTGTTTTCAGTTTGCCAGCAAGCACTTTACCCTTCTCAGTAGCTTTCACCTTTTAAAGCAGAATAACTTAAGGCACTTCTCATACAATCATTAACCAGTTGCTCCTAGTGGGATCTCTTTCATGAGTACTCGTTAATGTTCGTGATGTGGGTCACAACTCTGCATTGCTATTTTCTCTAATTACCATCCTTCAGTGTTTTTTTCCCTCAGCTGGAACATTGTGTTCTCCCAGGCACAGTGCATGCAAAAGTTGAGATATCAGAAAATGAGAGGAAAAAATAACCTAATTATCTTCATGGTCCAGGAAGGTCCAATTAGCGATTAGAGAAATGTGTTGATATAAAAATTATACATTGCTTCTTTTGACTCTGTTTCTAAACTGTTAAATTCACTGCTCAGATTTATCATGGGATTAACTAACTACTGATAACATCACTTTTAACACCAAAGCTCTAATGTTTCTGAACACAGATGGTTCGAGGTGTTTGAAACTGCATGAATTTCTGAACTATAGTATCATTGCAGGGTTGTTAATTGTTCGCTGAGCCTTGAATGGAAATATGCTTTAATTCATGCTGCACCATCACGGGAGGTGCAGTTTTCATAAATGAACATGCAGTTGTCATGCTGAGAATGCAAGAAAGTGACCTCATGAGAGAGTGAACTGTGAATGTGCAGGCTCTGCTTGGTCCTGCCCCTTGCATCGTGCACAGAACAGATCACATGTTACAAAAGCTACAAAAAGAGTGTCACAGTGATGCTGGTTTATTCTGAGGTTTCATAGTTTATGCTGACTTAAACAGAGTAGGGATGACTGGTGTGGAAGGGGAATGCTTTACTGCAGGATGGCTGACTGCAATGAGGACACAGTTTCCCTGTGAACCCATCCTTCAGCATGAACTACACCTGAATTACAAGGTGGAGTCTGCAAAAAATGATTGCAAACTAGGGTTGCATTTGAGAGGAAAGTGTATTGGATCCATAGCCAGATCCACAATTTCTATTCCAAGGGTTGATGTAGTTATATAATAGTCCTCATTTATCATTTATACCATTATGTTTCTACTTTGGAAGGTGTCTACATCAATCTTGGGAATCTCTCTCAAGAAGTCCTAAGGGTAGGCATAGATTCCTACCAACGTGCAGCCTGAGCTTGGAAGTCTACATGGTGAAATACTATTTCTTAAAATCTCTGGAGGGAAACTAGAGGAGATCAATGTAAGCACATAGGGAACAAAGAATTTTAATACTTATTACTCTGCAGGATCACATTTATTTATTTTTTTCCAAATGGATTCTGGAATTGGAAGCTTTGAAATTGGTAGCTGACAGTAATACACACATGTCTTTATCCAGTGGTGGTGGGGTAGGCTGTAATGCAATATCATAATAGAACTTGTTAGCTGCATGATATGAAAGGAACAGAGGATAATACCTGTAGTTTTCTCTTTGCCTTGGACTGAAAAAAAAGTAGCAAAATAATTGCTCTGCTTGCTAGCGTATATTATGCTACCTCATCCATCTTGTCCTTCAGTTGTTTCGGCATTTCTTTTTGCAACTCTCTGTCTTGTGACATAAGCCATGTATAACCTCTTTTCATCTTCTTATTCTAGAAGATGCTTTCTATTTTTAGATTTCATTCTCCATGTATTTATTCTCTAATTTCTCACTTTGAAGCCAAACCAATTCTCGACCATGCTTTGCTGCTCAGGTGCACCATACAAATCAGGCTGGAAGAATAATGACAGGCAAAGGCAAAGGTGCTCCCTGTGCATGAGGCCTGAGTGCTTGGAATCCAAGATTGCTGCATTTAGCATCTAAATACAGGAGTGCTCACTAGGGCATATGAAATGTAATGTCATTGCTTAGAGGTATTCAGAAAAATTATTTTTAGTAGTTTTGTCTTGTAACAAAAATCCAAAATATTGTCTCCCTCTTGATGCCCTCTGCTTTTTGGGCTTCAATGCCCTGTGTAGAGGATGCTCTGCACAACAGGCGTCGTTGGTTTGTGTTAGAAGTGTGTCAGGGGAAGAGACAGCCACAACTCCTTCATCCAGGACAAGAAACAGGCCACTCTGGAAAGGACGGGAATAACCTGAATTGTTCAATAGATGAGACAAAATTAAGGTGGAAAAGCAGATTTCTGTTCGGTAGGAGAAAAAATAACGGTAGGTGAAACAGTACATATTGCATGTGGAAATATAGCATTTCTGCCATGGGTACTTTTAAAGAACAAGTGAAATAAGTATCTATCAGGAATATCAAGAAGCAGTTAATCCTTCCTTGGGGCAGGGAAATGTTTTTGCCCATCCCTTAAAATCCCCCTCAGTACTAATTTTTCATTGGCTGTGTTAAGATTTTACAGGGAGATTTTCAGCCCAGAGGATATGTACTAGGAAGCCCTGTATTGTTTTTGTTGAGACATTTTAGATACTTTTTCTCCAAGAGTAAGCGGAAAATGTCACATGGGGAATGTCTGGTCAAGTAAAAGAATGTTGAGAACTACAGTGTTTTATAGTTGTGCAGTGGGCAAGTCTGTAAAGCAGATTCCTGTGGTTACTGCAATCAATGTCAAAAATCCTATTTGCTTAAGTGGTTGGAGACACAAACCTTAAGCTACTTAGAAGATACTGGTTAATCAATTTGATTAAAATTCTTCTGCCATGTGTGTTGAACCAAGCAATAGTTTTCTGTTCTCTTTAGAAGTGACAATCCTTCATGCCAATCTCCCTGCCCCCACCATTTTTTGGCATTCATTTTAATTAATATTAATTAAATTTGCCTAGAGGAACTTATTTTGCTGTCCACATTTTGCGGAAGATTTTTCTTTCTGCCTGTCTGCCTGCTTTATCACCTCGATGCATCCATTTACAGAAGACGTAGATGCAATATAAAATATTAATTCATCAATTTGCTGAGGTTAAAACAGTGTCTCCCCCCCTTCCCCTGCAGTCATTTGGACCCTGTAGCACTGTTGGGCGGCTCGGGGGAAGTTGTGCTGCTTCCAGAAGGCTGGCGGAGTGCACGGTGGTGCCCCCGGGCACTGAGCAGAGCCTGGGCCGGGCTGGGAGCGGTCCCTGGGGCTGGCCCCTGGCTGCTGCTCGGTGCTGGGCACAGGTGCGGGAGCAGAGCGCAGCTGGGAGCTGCTGCTGCTCCCCGCCAGCCCAGCACCGGCCCCGGCCCCGGCCCCGGCCCCGGCCCCGGCCCCGGCGCGGCTGCCCGTGGGGTGAAAGGGCTGCAGTCCCTTCGCCTGGGTGCGGCAGGAGTCAGTGGAGCCCGGCGGCGCCCTGGTGCCCCGTGTAAAGGAGCTTGGGCAGGGGAGCCCTGCTGTGCCCGGCCGCAGGGGAGCGGTGCGGGGCTGGGAGGGAGGAGCGCTCTGTGGGTGAGTGGGTGGGTGCCCTGGGCAGTGAAGGGGCTGCTGTGGGCACGGCCCCTGCCCTGGGCTGGCAGGGACCCTGCAGGGACCCCACGGCTCTGCTGGGGGCTGCCCGAGCCTCGCTGGAGCGGGTCCGGCAATGCTCCGCTGTCCTCAGCCCCCTCCAGGTATGGGCAGCGTATGCTCATGGAAGCAGCCCTGGGAGCCCCGGGCTGCTCCGGTCAGAGGAATCTCCACTCATTCCCTTGGCTTTTAAGGGATGTGGTGAGGGGGATGTGAGCCCCCGTAACATGAAACGTTCTGGTCTTGAAAAATCCAGGTTCATAGTCTGCATTCCTAGACGGGCCTTGGTGATTGTGGTGGGAGTTCTGTGTTGGGTGAAGGGGAAATACTTACTGTGAAAGAGAGGTTAATGGGGAAGGGGCAATATTACTGCCTCTCTGTTTTATTTAGGGTTAATCCATATTTTAGCTAAGAGCACAATCAAAAGGACTTCAAGTTTCTAAAGTTCTGAACCTTAGCAGACAACTGTGAACCTCCAAGCGTTTTTTTCAGGGTTGCGGTTTGTTATTTTAATTATTTTTTTTCAGAGTACATATTATGATACTTGGGGTGTATCTCAAACCGTAACATTCTTCTGATTTCTTTATCCCACTCTTCTTTGTACCAAAGAGAGCAAAAATGCATCTTGCAGTGCTGCAGAAAATTTATGTAACTCTGCTCCCCAAACACAATTTTTCTTGAAACATTGTATTGTATATAGATATAGATAGTATATAACTCCGTGTCTCACTTTAATTTTTCTCACGTCCTCTCTAGAATCTAGTTGGATTAATAGCTGCCTGTGTTCTTAATCAGTAGAATAAGCAGAATATCTCTTATATTATTAATCATTTAGCATTCTGTTCTAGATTACTTAATATTTCATCTTAAACTTAAGCCTTTTATTTTTTCCATTGTGTGCCCCATTGAACATTGCTGTGTTATAGTGGAGATACTAATCTGTAGTAAAATCACTGTAATTATGAAAATGCTCTTAATTTCATTGTACTAAGCATATATTGCTGCACAGGTGCACACTGTAAGAAATTCTAAATTGAAGTAATTTCATTTGTGCTCACAAAGCTGAGAAAGATTTACACTCTTTCTATAAATTAAGGATAATTTTAGGCATTTTAAACTCTAGGAAAAATACAGTCTATAGCAAACTACTTAATTGACATTTTAAAATACAATACAGCCTTTAATATGGAAGTATTATGGTTTGTGAGGAAGCCCAAGGCTAGTATTTTGGCAGCCAGCTTAATCTTTAGCATAGCAAAACTAAGACAACTGTAAAACTTACATCAATTACCGGTTGTACAACAACCTGTTTTTCCAAGCATGTGATTGTCTTGTTTAAACGGACCTGTTTATCTCAAAATAGTTTTTTGGTGAGTAAAAGGGTCTTGAAATTAATACTTTGAGCTCCCAGTTTCTAATCCCTGGATAACTCTAACTGCTTTGCAGACAGTGAGAGTGCTATTGATTTTTGGGAGGGCAGGTTTTCTCCTTACCCTCTGTCTTGGCTGAAGGGATCCTCCAGATCCTGAAACACAATCCCCTGCCTCTGTAAGCAGCTGTTACATCTGGAGCTATTGAGAAGTTCCTGTTACTTTCTCACATGCACATCTTCTCATGCCTTCACTGCTCTGATTGTTGAAACCCTCCTCTGCTTCTTTGGTTATCGGTATTCACTTCCAGATTAAACCTGCCAGATTGAAATCTGGAATCTATTTTTGGCTCTTCTCCCTGGTTGTTTTTCCTTTTTCCATAGATCTTTATGGATAACAGTAATCATCTTGGTTCTGTCTTACTGCATGAAACCATTTAGGAATAGGCAGTGAATACTGATGAGCAGTCACTCTTAATCAGCTGCTATAAACTCCCTTTCCCAGGCAGTGGATGACTGACCAGCAACTTGTCTGGCAGTGACTTGGGGATGCATGGGGAGAGAATGAAGCTGACTATTTTATCCCAGGCTAAGATTTCATTTTTTACCTGCAGTTTTCTGTGGTTTTTAAGTCTCTCCACTCTGTAGCACCTATGGCTTTCTATTTTTGCTCTCTATGGCCACCTGCCTTTCCTGCTGCCAGCCCCGCAGCTCTGCCGCAGGGCCTTGGCTCTCCCCTGTGCCTCTGGTCACACTTGGCTGTGGATGGTGCCTGTGGAGTGTCCCAGTGGCTGCCTGGTTTGCAGGGAGGCAGGAGCAGGTGACTTAATGGCTGCTATCTCTGTTTATGACTCAGGGAACAGGGCCAGCCAAACACTTTGTTTTATCCAGAGAGTGCAGGAGGCTGATGAAGTGGCTTAGTGGAAGACATCCAGCTGAAGAGTTATGTGTCATGCAAGCCTGGTACAACTCATGGACTTCACACAATCCTCTGAATGTAGTTCATTCTCAGATTGCAAATTTCTCTCTGCTGGGAATTACCTGACTAATGGCAGCCAGGAGTTTGCTGCACACCACTGGGGCTGGAACCCCAAGCACAGCTATTCTAAAATCTGGTGTACACACACTGTTAGTTGGAAACCTTTTTGCTCAGTAGATCTGTTATCCCTTAAGCTATCCACATAAATATTATGCCAACAGTTTGAATAGGAGTAATCTTCTTAAAGTACTGTTATCTGTCATGGATGCTAGCTCTCCTTGTATTGTGTGGCTATGGGTACACGTCTTTTAAATCTTGCTATGATCAGAAGGGAACTAATTGTATTCAGAAGTCTTACTGATAGCTGTAAGAGCACTTGAAGCTATTTATCCCACTCTTACTCTAGATAACATGTACCAAGACTGGGAGTATCAATAAATATTTGATTATATTGCAGCATATCACCCTCATAAAACTTTTGTTTTGGTGTTGCAACTTTGAAAACTCTTGCCTGCAGTTTTGAAAAAAGGGTTTCAGTGGGTGGATTGAAAGAGGGATACAGCTGAAAGGCTAGTGTTTTCCTGCTGCTGCTTGGTAATACCCTAAACTTGTCTGTCTCAGATTAGATTAGATTTATGTTTAGCTAGTTTCCTCAGCAATGTTTGGATTTCAGAAGTTATATTTGTTTATCAGATTTTTTTTTTTTTAGTGGCTATTCCAAAGTGGATGTTGTGCAGTGTTATTCTTTTTGGAGATTATTAATCATGTTTGATTATTTAAAAGTGGCTACTCTCAGTGCTCCTGCAAGCACTGAATATAAAACAGATCTAAATTTTGACTGATAATGTTTATTTTACTTTGGGTAATGGGGAACATCCCAGTAAGGTATTTGGAAAAGTATATTTATATCTGTTGGATCATTAAATAAAAAAAACAGGTGAACAGGCAAAACCAGCTCAATGAAAACCTAAAGGAATCTGATAACTGTATTTTTCTCCCTCTGTGTGCATAAATACATATTGTGCTCCTTAGTTCCAAAGAGTGCAATAAAAGCTAAACAATAACTGTCAGTGTTATTGTCAGACACTTTTGGAGAAAACAGTCTAAACAGTCTGAGGGCAGCTGGGGTTGCTTTAGTGGGAAGAGTAAGAGAGGTACTTAGTGACCTCAGAAATTTGCAGCGGTCTGAAGATGAAAGTGTATTTTGGATCTACGAGGGACTTCTGGCTGTTACAACATGACTGTTATTACTTGTTTAGTAATATTTACTACTAAAAATTTGTCTTGTGCCTAGGAAACTTTAAAGGTAATTTTTATATATCATTGCAACTGGAATGAAAATAGAAACATTTCCAAGTCCTAGACTTGGTTTGGTTTTTAGTGTGTCTCCTTGTGATATGAACTATATATGTTATAGAGCAATGCAGTGGTGTACAGCCAGTTTAAAACAGATAAATCTGTCTCAGAACTGGTTATGTAGAAGAGCTTAAATATAATCCTTGGGTCTGTGCAGGACATCCCTATATGGAAGCAAACCCTCTCTCCATTGATCCTCCTCTGCACTTTCTGGTGATGCCACGGCTGTGCAATGCTCTGCGTTTTCTCACGCTCATGTTTCTCTCTTTGAGCTTGCTCAAATGGGTTGCACTCAGAGGTTTCTGCTAAGTTTGGGGCTGGCCCTTAGTCCTTTGTCAAGACTTTGTCTTGTTATTCTGTTACTTTGGCTTTGCCATCGTTTATATTTTTTTGTGAAGGATGCCCTGGTTCATCCTGACGCTCACATACGGTATTCTGCAGAACCTGCGTGTGTACTTCTGCTAAACTAATTTCCTTTTGGGGTCATTGATCTCTTTAATGAAAGTCTAAGCATTTTTATGAGCCAAAACCTCATTACACTGTACAGAGGCTGTACTTTAAACCTATCTGTTCTGTTACTGTACATTTTAATAAAACTTTATTAGATTACTCTTCTGATGAAAGACAGCAGGAAATATTTCATTCATTAGAAAACTTGAGGTGCTGGGAAACTAAATGTTGCATTCTTGTTTTCAGATTAATTATGGGTTTTGTTATACCTTGTTAATGGGTCTTCTGTGAAAGGAGTTCATATAAATTATCCTATAGAAGATAACTGCATTCGTTGTAAGATAATCTTTACACATCCAACCATGTGGATTCTTTTGAATGAATAATAATTTTTTCAGTCTTGATTTATTAAGTTTTTCCTGTTGTAAATGGGCATGATACTCATTTTATGAGGAGGTATTTCATCTAAATTCTGCTTCTACCAGTGGCACTTTGCTACAGCAGCAGATTCAAATCTACTGCAAATGTAAATCTACTGGAATGCATTTTCTTCCTTCTTTTGGTGAAAAGACTTCATTTTTTTCTAAAGTGGTTTCCTATGCAACATGGGGTACAGTAATCTGTACAGTTATTAAGTTGTCTGAATAGGATGAAATGAAATTCCATTTCCCAGGAATGAAAGCATTTTTATGTAACTTAATTTTTTAAAATCCTGGGTAGCATCTGGAGGAAAGAGAATGCTGGGGAATTACGAACTGGGGGGATTTGTTCAATATGTTGAATCTACTCCAGCATCTTATTTTTCTTCTATGACCACTATACATGTGTTTGTGCTGCTACTGAAAACAGAAGAGATGCTTAACTTAAAGCTACAATGGGTTTGCGTAGATATAAGCCACTTTTCCCTCCTTTTTTATATTATAACCACACCTCATTAGTGTCCTGGCTTAAGTAGGAGGATGAAAATTAGTTGCATTTTCTTCCCCTGCTGCCACTACTCTGGAAGGCTGTAATAAAGAGACTTTTTTTTCCTTTTTTTTTTTTCCACATCCTATTTTATCTGTGCCTGAATTATTCCTATGTTCCTAACTCTGCTGTGGGGTTTTTTTGGGGCTTTTTTATATGTCTGCATTCTGGTTTCAGTAGCGTTTTTGCTTTTTTTTTTTAACCTGAAAATAAATGAAACGAACCAAAACCAATCTGTTTTTAATCTAACTGGATTATCAACATAAAACCCCTTGCATATTGTTCCCTTAAAGAGGGAAATTGAAAATTGATGATGAGGTTCCTTTCACTCACACAGATTTGTTTATTTGAAAGGAATTTGCACAAAACCCTAGGCATAAGCAAGCTCCAAACGTAAATGTTTTTGAGCTGGTACTCCTAATTTTATCTTTTAATAATTATTATTCCCCTGTTGCTTAACCAGTGCTGAACCCAAAAGCTGCTTCCTTTGCTGCCTGTCAGTCAGGTTGCCAGTCAGAGCATTCCAGGCTCTTTTGGTTTCTTCTCCATCTTACATCTCCATTCAAAGCACCCCAAACTCTAACAGAAAAGGTCTTGGCTCTCTGACCTGTGCTTTGCTGTAGAACTTGGTTGGACTTGCATTCTTCAGCTCCTCTTGGGAAACACGTGGGTTTATTGAATAGCAGTGTCCACTGATGTCAGTGTTCTTGGGGTCAGTGTGGCCAGTTGGCCTTGGGCAGCAGCCTGACCCCCAGCCAGCTGTTTCTCACACCCTCTGCCCTCAGTCCCCTCTGTGTTTCACCACTCCGGGTGTGGCTTCCAGCAATAGCCTTGTTTATGTATGAGCTAGAAAATACTTTGTAATGAATAGGCATGATCCTGATGGAATAAATATCTTGTTGTAAAGTTTCACCACATAAATATGATTAAAGGAGAGATCCTTTGGTGTGTCCAGTGCTGATAAAGAATGCCTGCTTTCTAATGCTTCAAACTGTGTTAGAAAGTTTATTTTCCAGCTGATTTCAGAGTCACCTCCATTCCCCACTCCTGGGCAGGGCTCACCATGCTGTCCTCCACTTGAACATGAACGTTGTCCCAGCAAGAGCTCCTTACTTGTTGCTATTGGTGTCTTGCTGCTCTGAAAGCCCCACAGATGAATATCGGGGGTAGGCGGGGTGGGACGTGGCTCCCGGCACTTGGAGTGCTGCAGGGGTCTCCAGGGCTTGGGAGAAGCCATAGCAAACCATTGCTAGCAGAAAAAGGAGTTGAAAGGAGATGGCAAATCTCCAGGTAAAGTCAGTTTTCTGCCTTTTGGTGGGAGCGCCTCAGCCCTGCATGGCAGTAAATAGTCAGAACATGAGGGATAGTAGTATTTATTTCAAAATACTGTGGAATACATGAAATAATGCTCTGTATGGCAGCGAGGCTGATGTTCAGCTTTTGTATCCTGACCAAGAGTGTTTAAATTGCTTTTTCACACAGAGTCATTTTAATCCTAAAGTTTTAAACTTTTAGTTATATATAGATGTCACCACCAACCAGGTGCTGTGGTTTACATCCCTTGGATTTCACTATCTTTTTTCTTTACAGTAGGAGGGTTTTAAATCCTGCAGGATAAGAGAGAGAGTGGTAGGAAAAGATTTCCAAGGCTTCTGAAAGCTCTTAGTCCCTGAGACTTCCTGGGCCCCATTCTGTTTAGTTTTGGGTTTAGTATTTAATCTTTTAAAAGCCTTTCGGGGCCACCAGCTTGAACATTAGCAGCTAAGTATGAAATATATGCCAAAGCACTAATCTGTATTAGGTGCTGTTGAATTGTTTGAATTGTGTACTTCTAAAATAAATGTCTCTTTGAGTGACCTACTTCTGACACACTGTCTGATGTAAGGAGAACCTTTCTTTCCAGTAAGCAGGTCCCTTTGAGGTATTTCTAATCATAGGAATAAATAGTTTGTGAATATAGAGCATATGGGCTTTGATCTCGTTCAGATTCCAGGATAAAGGCTTCCCATGCCTTCCAGGAAGTGATTTACTTTTCACCTCCCCAAAAAACACCGGGCTTTGGCTCCTGACAGGCGTTCTGTCACAGGTAAGGGAGAGTCATTGATTTACATACCTTAGGAGTTGTACTGAATCATGAACCAGTGGTAATTTGTCATATGCTGATCCAAAGGATGTGATGGGACATCCAAGGATGGGGCTGTGGCTTTTGCACCCTTTGGTGACGAGAATCCTGTGGAGGGATGGATTTGTTGGTTTGGTTTTTTTTCTGTTGGGAAGAGTTACATTTCCCGACACTGCAAATGCTTGACAATTAGTGTCTAATCAGCAAAATCCTACAAGATCTGCAGTTTTGGATCTCTTCTAGACTTGTTCTGCCACCCAGTCTAGAAGCTTATTGGAATGCCTGTGATGGGATAATATTGCTGGGAGTAGCTGAGACATAGTCCTTGACCCTGTTTTCACTTGTCAATACCTCTTAATACTGTTCAATATTCTGTATGAATGGGAATAAGCTTGTGAAGTCTTGCTGGGTAGATGGGTTGATGGATCAATACTGACCTTTGCCATTACAACTGCAATTAACACTGAGTATGAACTGTATAGGAGTAGCAGTTTCAGCACAAATGGAGATGAGGGAGAGGGTTTGCAGAGATATTTTACTCTAAGAGTATTTTATGCCATTTTTGTTGTCTCTGAAAATGTCACGGAATTGAGAATAAAGATGTATGGAGAGTGGCTTGAGGATGCGGATAGTTTTAAATCAAATCTATTATGCGTGGTTTGTTTCATTCTTTGTTTTTTTCCTTGACGGTGCAAAACCTCTTAGGAGTAAGTTTAAGCATCTTCATTAAAAAACAGCGATGAATTCAGCTGATATCTGCTTATACTCATTCCTCTCACTGCACTTTCTGTGTGGTTTGGATGAAGAAATTATATTTGTCTCAAGGAGATCTCACAAGCAGTGGGCACACAGGGTTAGCAGGACAGTGCTGTCTGTGGCCATGGCAGAGAAGCCAGAAGCTTTTAAGGACATGGCTGTGCTATCCATTGTTTTGGAGGTGTTTTTTGGATTTTTTTAGGAGTTGGGGACAGCAGTATACATATGAGGAGAAAAGGACCATTTTCACAAACTTTGTATTGATGTAGCTTGAAAATGAGAACCAAAAACAAGAGAAAAGAGAAAAAGGACTGTGTGGGTGGAAAAGATCAAGGACAGTCAATTCACTTCAGAGTACTTTCTGTCTTTTCAAAAAATAAAATAAAAGGCTTTTCCATTGTGTATCAAATCCCAAACTCTGCATTCAAGTGAGAAGCTATTTTTGTGGGCGGGGTGGCTTTAACCCTAGTCCTTTTAACCTGCTTTTCTCGTGGACATTTTTTATTCTGAAATACAGAATTGCGAGGGTGTCTACTTTAAGAAACAAGAGGAGACACCGAATAGTTGAAGTCTCCTATAATTTTGGCCGACTTTGTTTATAAACTCGGGAAGACTGTGCTTACAAGGAAAGAAATGGAAAAAGAAATTAATTCCCGTGCTGTGTACTGAAAAAGTATGAGTGGTTGAAAGGGTAAAGTGAAATGGGAAAATGAGAATGAAAAACTTCAAAGGAAATTTAAAAGTAGCCAGGAGACATTAAGTGACTGGATGCAGAACAGCACAATTTCATCCTTGAATACTGCTGGATTTTGCTGCCCTAACTAAATTAGTTTTTTAACATTGCAAAGAGTTAGAAGCCCTCTCAAAGCTATGCTCTGCTTGTGACTGGAGAACAGCTGCCAGCTCTACAATATAAGATTTTCATCTATCCACAGATATTTGTGGAAATAAATACAGAACACACACTTTCCAGGTTGGGCTATGTGGCATTCCCTTCTCCAGAAAGAAATTACTTTTTGACCATGACTGTGATTGAGTGGGATGCTGCAGATTCCTCTCTTGTCTCTGGTACTCCTGCCAGCTGCATGGCCAATACTCTGCTGCAGAGCAGTGAGAAGAGGGTCAAAAGTGCCAGGGGGGATTGATCTTCCTGGATGGGTTCGAGTGCAGGATGCTCCCCAACGTATCTGGGAGAAAAAGTGGTATTGATCTGTTCTGTGGGAATGTTAAACTTGCACTGAAAAGAAAAATCTCATTAAAACTCTCTAAGATGCCCTTTGTTGCTATTGTTGGATTTTTTAAAAACATTTTTCTTGCCAACAGTTTTCCTTGGATTAAACTGCCTCAAGTGCAGCTATCTGGAGACTGATTTTGGAAAATAAAAATAATTGTAATACAGCAAATAAAACCTATTTGCCATGTTATCTAGTGAAAAGCAGGGCAGAACCTTTTACTTGTTCTGGAGCACTGAAAACCTGTAACTCCAGCTCTTTGGGTGATTTTTCTCTCCGTCCTGTGCTAGAGCCTTTTCTCAGTGTGACAATTCTGCCAAACAAAGATGCTGTAATATACATATATTTATTTAAAAAAAAAAAATTTTTAGAAAAACCGACTAGCATGTTTGAAAGTAAATGCAGTTGAATGTGACTGTAACCTTTATCACATGCCAGCTCTATTTAAACTCTAATGGATCAGATCCTTTCTTTTATGTTCTCTTGAATTATTATAGGAGTTATTATATAAATAGTGTATACTTTATGATTTTTTATACTGCTGCAGTAAAATTTAATAAAAAATACAATGGTTCATCTCCCTCCCTTTTTGGATTCCATATATAGATGGTTATCTGTCTCTCAGATTTTTGAGTGTCTTGGATGTTGGTTAATGCTTTGGTTCTAAATTGTTTCTGAAAATGGAAGTTCAGGTAGAATTTGCTAATATATTACACAAGTAATACCTTGGGGTGGAACTGTTTTTTAGCTGAGGAACTCAAAATGTTTTGGAAATGTGTTATTTATTATGGATCTGTAGAATCACAAGGGCCCTTTGTTAAATTCATGGCCTGTACAGTCACGTTTGCAGCCAAGCCTGCACGTAGAAGAGTGGTCAGAAAGGAGAGCCTGTCCCCCTCTGGACTTCATTCATGGGGGTGAAACTCCCTCTGGGCAGGAGCTGACTGACAAAGCTGAATTTGGGCCACGTTCAGCAGTGAAAGGCAGGGCCAAGCCACTTGCATCCATTCAATTTACCTTTTTGTTCCTCTGTTTGCCCGGTATGCAAATATACCTATATGAATGCAGTCTGCCTCTGTTTCTCCTTTTGAGTTAAAGAGAGCATTACTGGTGATTCAGCAACCAGAAAAAGGGCAGTTTGATTCCAGAGATAGTACAGCAGCAGAGGACCTGGTCTCTTGTGAATCGTCACTTCTGAAAAAAAAGATATGAACAGATGAAGGCTTACTTGTTTGATCTATTTCCATTTTTCTGTGAATGCAGCAATCTTCTATCAGTGTAATCCCTTAGACTGTCATTTTTACTTGACAGCAGCTAATTGCTCACATTTTTGTCAACTTTTTGACCTTTAAATGGTGCCACTTTTGACAGCACTTGAAAATGGTGACTGCTTTTAGAGACGGGAAGAAGAAACAAGGCATGCATTTCCACATTAATTAGGATTTGTAGTGCATTAATGACAATCATGTTGTCAGAAAACTTTAGGCACTTGGAAGGCTGTCATGATGGGCAGTTGTTATTTCTTGTCATCTTCCTTTCTTTTTCGTATCCATAAAAGCGATGAATGTCCCCAAGGGTAATGTGGCTTGGTGCACAGTGTCTTCAGAAGAATACTGCTGCTGACATGAGGGGAAAATCATTGTATAAGGTACTGCCAGACTGCCAGTGGAGAGAAACCAGTGAGGAAAGGAGGTGCTGTGACAATCCCCACGTCATGTGGGTAATGACTGACTTGCTGATCTGGACAAACAATTTCTGGATCCAGGAGAATTCCACATGTTTGGGGTACTAGATTCCTTCTGAAAGACGTGGGCACACAGCTCTGACCTGTGCTCTAGGTCTGGCCTCACCTCAGCATGACAACTCGTGGATTTAAGATGTGGGTTGGATATCCTGCCCCATCCCACACAAGGAAGCAAGCTGGAGCTGATGGTTGTCAACAGAACTGTTTGTTTTTGCTGTTTCACAGATCTCCTCAAATGTTGGGGCTCCATGTCTGTTGTGTGATTATGTGGGTGGAAAAGCTGCAGGGGAAAAAAATGGTGAGGGTGTAGCTGCCACTGGAATAATTTACTGAGGTTGTAGTTAACTCTGTGGTGCTGTCACTGGCAAAACAGAGCTTCTGGGAAAAGATGTGGAGCATGTTAATCACTTGGTTTCCCCTCACTTAGTGGAATGCCTGTCTATAACTTTAGATTTAAACATGTACAGACACCTTTCATGTCTGCCTTTTCTGGTTCACGGATTGAGGCCCCAGCACCCAGTAAACTGCTTTTACAGGCTTCTCTCTACTGTACTTGTGCAGAGGATTGTACAAGTCTTCTGAGAACAGCCAGGCTTTGAAAGCAGAAGACTACTGAAGAAAAATTAAATCTACAGGAAAGTGTGTGTATTTCAAGATATCAAAAGATTAACTTCACTCTAAAACTCTTATAGCTGGTTATTAAAAAATATAGAATATAAGAATAGATGTTGACTGTATTTTTGGTTGGGATTTTTTTATCAAAGATTCCCTTCTGACCTGTTTCAAAATCAGTTTTTACTACACCTGTATTGACTCTACTGTCTTTTAGTATTTGGCTGAGGTTCACCTTATATGAAGCAGGCTTGTGATTCCTAGGAGAGCTCTTTACTGTCCTTGTCCTACATATTTGTTTATTTCAGAAGTTATTAATAACTGAACAATTTATTTTCAAGTAGGTGGGTTGAGTCACTGAGTTCTGGTATTACATTAATAAAATCTGTGTACTGGATGGGTAATCTTGTCTCGTGACTTCTGAACTGCTCAGAAAATGGTTTACTTAAGATTTGATTCACTCTTTTCCCTGACTTAAGTGTATCAATACTTACATTTGTAGACCTTTGAATGGTCAGTATACAGTGATAAACTTACAGAGAAGAGGTGAAATGACACAGTTAGTGTTACAAACATTCAGCCTTCATAACAGAAAAATAAGATCCTTCTAGGAGAGAGGGGTCAGATGCTGCTGCTTTAGGCTTCTGGTACAAGTGATGTGGGCTCTTCTGGCTAAGCTCTGAGCTTCTCGTCTGTCTTTTATCGAAAGCAAAAGCCTGATCCTTCTGTTGGAGATAAATGTGCCCTTTCCACCTTTCAGAGACTTGGAAAATGCTGAAATATGCTATCTATATTTGACCTTGAGTTTTGTAGGATTTTGTTGTTTAAATATCTAAAATACTTTCAAGTTAAAAATGCCTACATGAAAGATCCCAAATAAAAAGTATCTGTATTTCATTGGTTTCTTATAAATCCTGAGAATAACTTCTTTAGTTACAAATCAGGAGTACTTTTAGAGCGCTCTATATATTCATAATATTTCTCCTAGTAAAATAATGACTGTAATTGAAGCATGAAATGTTAATTAAATGTTAAATGTTTTCTTTTTCATCATGTTCTGCACCTTCTGACAAAATTCTGAGAAGCACCCTGGAGCAGGATGGCTTATTCTGTAACCTAATTGACTAAGGTCTCACAAAGGCACTGTTTCCTAGCTCTGGGCTGTGCTCATTCGAATTTGGATGTGTACTGGGTTTGCATGGCCAGGTTCTGACAGCAGGGGTGGCTACAGAGGCGTTGTCTGTGAGCAGCTGCTTGAGGCTTCACCTGACAGAGCCAGCCCCTGCCAGCTCCAAGACAGAACTACTGGGGGCAAGGGAGAGCCCATCAGTGTGGTAAAAACAGCTCTGTGGTAACAGCGAAAAAAGCAGCCAGCAGGGCAGGGAGGAAATAGAGAACTTGAGAGTGAAGTTAAGCCCTTGAAGAAGGGAGGAACGGGCGAAAGGCGTGATAAGATTTATGTTTTATTTCTCATTATCCTACTCTGATTTGATTGGTAATAAATTAAATTAATTTCCCCAGGTCGAGTCTGCTTTGCTCATGGGAGTAACTGGGGAGTGATCTCTCCCTGCCTTTATCTTGACCTAAGAGCCTTTTGCTTTATTTTCTTCCTTGTCCATCTGAGGAGGGAAGTGATAGAGTGGCTTTGGTGGACACCTGGAATCCAGTCAGGGTCAACCCACCACAGCCTGCAAGGAGGACATGGAGAACTTAACCTTGAAGATATGACATTGGAATTTTATTTGTTAGTGTGTTCTAATAGGCCAATCTAAATACTTGTATAATCTGAATAGGATGAATTGGTTACTTTATTCAGATAAACATTTAGGGGAAAAATGCACTGTCCCCTCCCCTGCCTGCAGCTCTCTAGGGGTTTACTGCTCATTTTCCTCTGCTAGCTATGCATGTGGCCTTTAATGTGAGTGAAAGTAATGAGAACACCTATTGCAAAAAACATTGAGATAAGTTTATATATAATTAAAAGGACTAAACCTGCTCTTATTAAAAAAAAAAATGTGCTGTACAAGTAGCAATTCTTACTGTTCATACTGAGTTCTGTATAAGGTTCTTAACAACACTGGATGTTTGCACACAAATATTTTTTCTGTTTTTCATGAGAGACAAAAGAAATATTCAAAATACTGAGTTTAATGTGATGCATTTTTCGGTAAGAGTACATTGACCTGTTGGCATTGCTGTGGTCTGCGCTGATGAAAGTGTGACCTTGCTTTGGAGCTGCAAGCTATTTATTCTGGGCTCAATGTGCCTTTTGAGAGTGTGGCCAGCAGTTCTCTTTTGTCTGAAAGAAGCATGCCCAGCTTGAATGGTAGAGAAAATGGTTTGCTTCAAAAATGGTAATGCCTGAAATTAAGTCTGAAGACTCTAGAAGAGGAAAATATTTGTCTGTGTCTTACAGTGCAATATATTGAGGTTTAGACACGTTTAAATGCTGTTGAATCAGGGTCTAAATTATTTTTCAGGATTGTAAGTAGTTTGTGCATTTTTTAAATAGGCTTCAGAAATGTATTCTTGCCTAAAGAAGATGGTGATACCATCTTGGTGATACCAAGACTTCAGCTCTGGTTTTGAGGTGCTTTCACCTGTCCCAGTCTCTCCCTGCATGAGGCCAGAGTCCTGCAGTGCAGACGTTTGCCTGATATGTTGCTTGCATCCTTTTTTAGATACTGCTTTCCAAGATACACTCTGAAGTTCTGAATTCCTTTACCAAATGTCTGACCTTGTGTTTGGCTGTGAATATCTTTGACTTGCCAGCTAAGCCAGTTTGCTTTTATGGCCATCCTATCCTGCTCAATATTTAGTACCACTCTAGTGGCTCAGTGATCTAAACATTTTATCAGCAGTGACTCTCCATTTATTTCCAGCTCATTGGTTTTTTTTCTCTGTTTCTTTGGGATATTTTTTTCGTTGATGTTTTATTTTGGTTTTGTAACTTTAACAAAAAGAATTGCCTGTAAAATTTGCAGCTTATGCTTCTTGGAGACGTAATATCAATCATTGAGTGTGGAGCACCTGTGCAGATCCATCCAGCTAGATTTGGGTTTTATGTCAACTAAAAAATCTTGTCTTCTTGCTGTAGTAATTCATCCTTGTTAGCTCTGCTTTCATTCAGCAGCAGCAGAAAGGGATGAAACCCCCGTTTATGTGGAAGAGAAATAGTTTAATTTGTCCCTGAGCACATGATTCCTTATGTTCTTCTACTGTAGTCCTGCAGAGTCACAGCGTAGGAGTCAAAAGATGTTCCGTGAATATTTACCAAAGGTTGTCTGTATCTGGGTGATATCAGATGTGTGCTTTCTTATCTTAGAGGGGCATGGACTTGATAGTTGCTTCTTCTGGGGTTTGTAGTGCAAGGGGGATGAGTTCCTCTAAATAATGACAGGACTGAAGGGTTCTTAAAACATTAACTGCTTCAGTGCCCTAAGGATGTAAAGAATGTGCCCAATAAAAGTTACCCTACTGTGACCCCTTAGTTTCACTGGATTTTCTTGCTCTTTTCTGGAATGTTTCTTGCCTAATAAAACGTCTCTGCACACAAGGGATTACCTTGTAAAAGCATATGCTGCAGGAATTGAAATACAGAATAATGGTTTTAGTTTTCATTCTCTTCTACAAGGGAAGAGGGGAAAACATGATATTTTTTTCTTTTGAGAATGATTCTTTGTGACACAATGAATCACCCTTTGCAATTTTTTTCCCTCCTTCCTTTCTTTATTCTAGAAAAAAATCCTATAATTGCAAAGTCCTTGGTGGCTGAAATCAATACATCATCTTCATTTTATTAGGAGATACCCAGAGTCATTAGGAAATCCAGGTCATAATTAAAGTCAGTACAGACTTCTAATAGGTGTGAGACAGCTCTTGTCTGTCTTGTCTCAGGGTAGTGTGTTTTAATAACTGAATTGTGAGCTCTTCTCAGAGAGGCTGAGCATCCAGGCAGGGGTATATCATTGCAGGGAATTATTTACAGAGCTACAGAATACTTGGGAACAGCCAAGTGCAATTATTTAGATGGTTCATGTTACTTTTAAATCTGATCCTATTTTGATGTGTTTCTTCAGGTATTTGTATGAGGAGAGGATAAATAGAGCAAGTCTGTTATTTCCTTGAACTTTGAAGCTTGTTGATCTCCCTTCATTTAAAAGATTGTCCATTAACTGCATTTTTTTTCTGCGTTTGTATCTGCAAATGTTGATTAACATTCTAGTTTATGGATTTCAGAAACTTGACTTCAAATCTTTAACTGTTTTTGCCTGGATGTCAAAAATCCTTTTAGCCTTGTACTAGATATTGATGTGAGAATGGGATAAGGCCTTCTTTATGGTGTGGGATTTTTTCTTCTTTGTATGATTGCTAGAGAAATATCTGTTTAGAGGGATGTGATAAAAATAATCCTTACTGAAGTTACTTAATGGGCAGACAGTGGGTGAGGAGGTCAAGGTGACAATTTAAAAATGTACACTTCAAAAACTGCTTGCAAAGTAAAAATTCCTTTGTGTTGTGAGATTACAACTGCGTGTTATCCCTAAGTATGTTTTTTTATTTCAAAGTATTGGAGAATTCTCTGTTGTAGTGGGCAACAAGAGATAGCAGAGTTAACTTTTTAAAAGGTCAAGAGTTGCCTCACTCTGACTGAGGAAAATGAATTTATTTACAGTTCTGAGTATTTAAAGTCAGCTGATATCCCCTGTCCTGCATGACATCCTTATCTGGAAAGACATGGATTTGACAGATGGACCACTCAGATGTTGAGGAACGCATTCAGTGAGGGTAGCTCGGTGTGTGAGCTGCAGGTGGAACTCTGGGGGCAGGAGCCCGAGGCAGGAGGCCATGAAGTGCTGGGGACCTGTGTGGCAGCCAGGTGAGCAGACCCTGGGGAAACACAGCAGGACCCCACCACCCCCAGACTTTCCCTTGCTTAGACTGTGACAGTATAAAAGCCCAGGGGTTCCTTCTTGGAGGTACCAGCTTGAGCTGTTTTGTTATTTTATTGTTTTATTATTTAACTATTATATATGATAAAATTATTTTAAGGGTCTGGATGTCTGAGTTTCTGCTGTTGAAAACCTGGGGTCAAGCTGGTGAGGAAATGTGGTCTGATTGTGTGAGTGGGGTGTGTAGCTGTGAAGGGGCTTTGGTCACAGCTCAGGTGGTGTGAGTGTGACAGTGGCTCCTGGACGTTTGGACAGGGAAGTT
The DNA here is from genome assembly GCA_013398115.1 of Falcunculus frontatus. Taxonomy (NCBI): domain Eukaryota; kingdom Metazoa; phylum Chordata; class Aves; order Passeriformes; genus Falcunculus; species Falcunculus frontatus. The sequence continues at coordinate 1,841,739 of VZRV01000506.1, read as the reverse complement.
TCCTTAACACAGAGTTGTGCTCAACAGCTCGATGGCCAAGCTGAGACCAGTGATGAATGGTGTTCTCTGGGGTTATAGTGGGACCAGCAGTCTTTAACATCTCTGTTTGCAACATGGACAGCGGGATCAAGTGCACTTTCAGTCAGTTTGTCAATGACACCGAGCTGTGTGGTGTGGTCAATGTGCTGGAGGGAAGGGATGCCATCCAGAGGGACCTGGACAGGCTGGAGAGGTGGCCCTGTGTGGACAAGGTGGTGTTCAACAAGACCAAGTGCAAGGTCCTGCACCTGGGTCAGGGCAATCCCAAGCAGAGGCTGGGCAGAGAAGGGGTGAAGAGCAGCCCTGAGGGGAAGCACTTGGGGGTGCTGGTGGAGGAGAAGCTCAACATGAGCCGGCCATGAGCACTCACAGCCCAGAGAGACAAACGTGTGCTGGGCTGCATCCAGAGCACTGTGGGCAGCAGGGCAGGGAGGGGATTCTGCCCCTCTGCTCTGCGCTGGTGAGACCCCAGCTGCAGAGCTGCATTCAGCTCTGGGGTCCCCCAACACCTAGAGCAGAAAGAAGAGCAAATTCTGCCTTTCTATTTGATATGATTCTATCTTGGTAACAACTGGAAACAGCTGTCATGGGTCAGGGTCCCATGGCTCGACTGCTGTGCTAATGCAAAGCAGAAAGAAGCAGAAATGTGTAGAAGAGGAAGAAAGGCATATACATAAAATCCTGTTTACAGACTGAGTCTTAAAATGGGTCACCACTGTTGCCTTAAATGACAAGGGTATATTTTCATGCTTTCAGAACAGTCACTGAATTTGTGTAGTTTCAACCTGTTAGAGATACATGCTTTGCCATTTGTTGTCATGAGCCAATGGGATGGAGCACCAGTCCCCAAAAGTGTCCCTCCTCAAGCACACCAAACTTCTGTTGTAGCTGATACGTAGTCATAGCTCTTTAACTGTATGGTAGGAACAAGTGACATGAGGGGATATTCCCTGTGTGATAGTGTCTCGACATGGAGTAAATTTGAGTGCAGATGGTGAAATTAGAGAGTCAGTCTGTTAAACAGTAATTTAGGTTTCTGTGCTGTCCTAGATGCCAAAGTGTAGAAGATTATTTTTTTTCTTTCTTTGTGTCAGAGAGTCCTGTGTGTTTTCATGAAGGGATCAGTGATTGCTTTTAGTGGTGGTAAGAAATTTAATCTTGGATAGTAGAAAGATTTTTGTCAGTTTTCTAAAAGACAAATATACTGACATGGAGAATGGCTGCATCTGAGCATCCTGCTCATAAGATTAATGACAAAACCAAAAAGAAGTCCTGTGATATGGACAGAATTGATCTCCATTTCAGAGGAAAACTGCTGTTTGAACACAAGGTCAAGTACAGGGCATGGCTAGGCAGTTATGTTGGCTGAAATAGTGCTTAATTTAGTACCATGGAAATCTTAAGCAGCCTCTGCCTTTCCCACTTCAAAGGCCTGCAGATATTGTGGTGTGACTGTGACAACAAGAGTTAGTGATGGTGCATCATTTGGTAATAAGAAAATATGATCTAGGTATAAACTTAGATTTTGCTGGATTTTTAAATTGAGCGGTCTGGCAAGAGCTAGAAAATAATTCTATGCTAATCAGCAAAGTTAATGCCAAAGGATGTGGAATATACGGGGGTGACTGAAAGCAAGCTTACATTTCCAGGCATCAGTAAGGAAGAGAGAACACAAATTGAGCTGTGGGAGAACAGTCAGAAAAGGGAAGGCTGGCAGGTGGGCTAAGGAGAGTGAACAGGGCAGAAGAAAATTTTATTTTTTTTTCAGTAAAAGTGAGTACATTTTTGAGGCTTATTAGACAACCACACATTTCTTGTGCCTCCCAGATTTATTAATTTTTTAAAAATTTTTTACTTATTTATTTGTTTTTGTTTGGGTTTTTGGTGGCTGGTGGTGTTGTTGCCTTACCTTCACAAAACTATTGCATTTGGCTCCATATCAGAAATTAGAATTTCAAGCTGAGATTTTACAGATGAACTCAAAATATTCGGTTCATAAGTCTACCTGCTGAAGCATATTGTGGTATTGTTGGTCTCTGTAATTCTGTGACCAAATAGATATAATTATATGGATATATATATATATATATATGTAAAATGGATATAGATATTGTGGTTTTTAGCAGTTGATGCCAAAGGTATAACCTGTTTGTTTGTTTTACTTACCTCTGTTCTTGTGTAATTATTTTCTAGAACATGAAGGAAAATACAGAATACAAATTAGTTCTGATCTTTTTTTTTTTTAAATGAGTTGCATCTAATTGCATATAACTGTGTTCAGATCTGGAAACTTAAGAGTTTATCTCTAGTTTACTGCATATTTCCCAATGGCAGAGAACTGTACCAGCGCTGTACAAATTGTGTTGCTATAATTAACACTGGAGTGTACCAGTGTGTTTAAACACACTGGAAGGACCATTCTACAGAACATACCCCAGTTAGTGCTCTTCCTTAAAAGTGAATGTTAAGTGCACCAAGGCAATAAATCAGCAAGTGATCCTCGGAGCAGTAATGACACTTGTAGTTTCCAGCTGTATGGAATATGAACCAGCAGCCTGCAGGTAAATACCTCTGGGCAGGCCCCCCACCAATCACCTGGGCTAAACAGGTTGCCAATACCCACTTGGCACAAATGTGTTTTTCAAGCAAAGGATCTATTGCTTTTTTTCTTATTCATGTAGCTCCCATTAATGTCAAAGGGAGCTATGTGTTTGCGAAAGGAAAATGGATCCCCTGAGGGTGTCAAGTATTGTAAGGTAATGTTCTTCTGTTACATTTTATGCACTGCTTATTTTTATGAGTTGTTGTAATTGTTTAGGGTGTATGATTGCTTTAGGGCCTGCTGTCAGTTGTGGAATCACTGCATAAAAAGGGCTCATGAATGAAATACTGAGAATTCAGGAAAGAAACCTCGTTTTTTAACGTCAGCAAAGCAAAAGCATAATATTTGGAATAGGAACTCGCATAAGGAATAGCAGAAGCTGATAACTGTGTGAGAACTGTGAAAATGCATGGTCCTAACTGACCAATTAGTGCCTACAGTTATTGACATTTCAGTTATTCATTAAGGTCTGTATCAAAACCAACTGGTCTGCTGGGAGGAGAGCTTGTAAGGGTGGTATTGATTAAATATGCTGAACCTGAGAGACCAGATTAGTGGTCATATTTCTAATTTGTAAATTAAACATGTTTACAATGTAAACTGCTTCTTTATTCTCATTTTTTAGGAAGCCTTTTGACATGATTTTGGAAGTGCTGCATTATCTGAGCTTACAGAATTGTCCCAAAGTAATTGTGAAGCTTTTTTTTGAAACTATCAGTCAGTGGAAACTTGATATTTCTTGACAATAATCAAATTGACCATGGCTTGATACAAGTCATTTGTGTTCCTATTGCTACTACTATTTGAAAACTGATTATTTCCTTGTTTACAGAGGCACTGTAAACAATGAAAAGAGAACATGAGTAAGAGTTGTTCTGAATGTCAATTAAGAATGGATAAAGATGGCAACTATTGTAAAGAAAGCTTTCTATAAACCCAGAGTATTTTTTTTTTTTGCATTATGTGAAACTCTTGATTTTGAGATTTTTTGTATGGGTGGAAAAGTGTTTTAAGCTCCACAGGGTGAGGTGTCCTTTTCTTTCTGGAACTTTAGTGCTTTTCTACATTTCTGTTCACCATCAACAAGACAAGTATTTAGCAGGACTGAAATCCTCTTCCAACATTTTGTTCCATAGAACTATAGCAATGGCTATAGTTTTCTCACAAGGAATTCTGTTAAGGTGAAAAGTATTTGCCTTTACTCCCGTGTTTCTGCTTTATAGCAGTTATCTTTGGTGCAAGCCAGCTCATTTGGAGTTTAGTGTGCTAAGTTGAGTGGTTCTGATGGGTAAATAATGAAAGTAACTCTTTTTATTAACGTACAATTTTCTACCCAATCTTTGACCACAAGAGTAAACCGTATCTGATTTGGGCTCAAGCAAGGAATGATAAATTAAATTTGTATACAAGTTCAGTCTGGGGGTCAGATTTGTGGTTCATGATTGATGTGGATTGTCACCAGAATATGGGCACAACCTGTTTGTTACAAGCTGACTTATATACCCAGTTGCTGACTCTTTACTGATGTGTAACCTGGGCTCTAGCCCTGAATAAAATTCAACCTTCTGACCTATTCCTGAAGCAGCTTTCTCAGAACTTTCTTCTATGTTGGGAATGCATAAACTCTACTTTGTAGATGCTTTTTGTCTATTTCTGATATATTTTTGAAAAAAAGGCAGTACTGGTCACTTCAATACTGCTGTTTTTATTAACAAAACCAGTTCTTTTTCCCTTGGAAAATGTAGGATTTCCCTTTGACTTTTAAGTGTCTCTCTGATACTGTAGCTAGGTTACCAGACTGGGACAATAGGCAAGACATCTGGCTGGCCAAGTCTGTGTATCTGGTAAGAAAACACCACAGGTGCAGGAATAAAATACTTGTTTTCAACAACAAATTTCTCTGGCTTACCTCATGTCCTTGAACTTCTTGCAAGCAACAGATATTTTTCTTCTCATTGCAAAGCTGTGCTAGAACTGTAATAATTTACTTATCTATGACTTCTGCTATAGAAATTGATTCTATCCAAAGCCATTTTTCTTATGTTCCCTTTCTTACCAAACTGCTTTCATACTTCTCCCTTGTAGAACAGGAAATGCCTGGATTGCAGGTGATCTTATGAATTAATTTCAAACCAGGTTATTACTTCAGTGACCACTCGGATTCTTCACAATGGTATTTTCCAATGTTTGATTTAAAACAGAATTCTGGAAAAATGAAATCATGTTTGAGCCTAACTTTAGGGAACAGGAATAGGAAACTAAAAAGGGGTATTTGAGAGTAATTTTCTCAGTATAAAATTCAGATAAGTTTCCAGCTTGGGGTAAATGCTTTTTAAACATTTTAAACTCATTGGCTTGTTTCTCAGTCTGGGTGTTCCATATTCAGGTATAATATTTTATTTTATTGTCATTGAGCTGGCCTTAGTGCATGACAGCTGATCTTTCTAATTATGACTAATTGCTGAATTAATGCAATCAGTTGAAGCTTAAGTTTACCAGCACAGCTGTTACCTGCAGGAGAAAGGAGGGTCACTGTGCTGTGAGGCTGCAGTCTGGGGCAGCCTGTGGCCCTGGAGCTCTGGGAAAGCAGCAGCTCCCTGAAGGGTGAGTGTGGGTTGTGCTGTGCAGGCACAGATGGGGAGGATCCAGGTCACTCTGGCAAAGGACATGACTCGTGTTCAGCCTTGCTTTGCAAAGTCTCCCAAGGCTGAGGACTGGGCACAAGCGAAAACACAGCAGGAGTTGGGCTAAAATGGCAAAGAGAGACTGATTCCCAAACTATATTTCAGGGTGTCAGCTTGCCTTATGGTACTTAGTTCAAGTTTGTCATTTTTAAATCCAAGTTTCGGCCCTTATCTTCCTTGTGGCCACAGAAATTTTTTACCAAGCTGTAAAAGAATGAGTTAGCTTGGTTTTAAGTAATTTTGAAACTTATGTTCAATAGTACTTAAGAAATAGGTTTCTGTCTTTTTTTTTGGTATACAGTTTAACTTATTTTTGGCACTTGCAGAAAATAATTAACTGATCTTTTTAATATGTTTTCTGTGACATTTTGTGCTTGTGTGTTGTCTACCTAAAGAATCAAGGTGACCAATTCTAGGAGTTTGGAGGTGTGCTTTTGTCTTGAAATGCAAGAGGAACTTTAATTGTTTTAATGTATTTAGCATGGTGTTCAGTTACAGTGGTTAACATGTTCTAAATAGTAGGGTGAATATGGTTACAAGACCTGAGTTTCTTTTCTGGGCTGGCAAACTGAGTTTTTCCAGTTACTTTTCAACTCCAACCACTAACCGATCAGGGGAAGAAATACCTGAATGTTGTCTTTGAGCTCTGTGGTTTTGTATTCAAGTGTGTATTAAAGAAAGATGGTTATGATGGAACAGGGAATAATTTACTTAAAATTATGCATAGCCAAGCAAGTATGTACATAGAAAAGCACAGACAGCCTGACTCTGACTAATGAAGTTTGTAATCAGTGTTTAAGTGCTTGGTGGGTTGCAGCTGGTCCCAAGAAGGCCCCACGTAATCCTGGAGTTTAAAAAAGCTGAATCTCCTGGCTCTAATTTAGTTCTCTATGCATGAACTCTGCTCTCTCTCTCTACCACCTCATTCCTCAAGTATTCTAGTAAATAGATCAGGCCATGTTGCACTTTTTATCTCTCCTTGCTTTTATTAAACACATCTCAGATTGAGATGTGTGTGGTTTTTTTAATTTCATTGATTGGGTGATTTTTTATAACTTTATTTTTTTTCTATAAGGAAGGAGGAAAAAAGACCTGATGAAATACATGCTTCTCAAACTCTCCTAAAACAGAAGGTGATGTATTGGCATCTGGTAGGTTCGCCAGTGACAAAAGTTTTATGATTGTGATTTCCCTAAAGTCAAAGGGAACAGAATGCAAGTCAGCATTGTTATAATGCTGTAAAACCACTGTTGGGTTAAGCTAATCAAAACCTAGTGTCTGTCTTTCTCAGTGGATATATTCTTCTTTCTGTGTTGTCAGGACAGGGGAGGATGTGACTGATGTGAATTAGTGTCTGTATAGGCTTAAAAAATGGAAGGAAGAAGGGGAAGACAAATTAGCCCTGTTTTTAAGTATTTGTAAACCCTTCCTCTTGTTTGTGAATTTAATACAGGACAGCTTGAAACCCTGAGGACCTGCAGTTATTCTGCAAGGCAATTGTAGGTAGTGATCCCTGGAGGCCATTGTATTTTAAGGTAGACCCAGTCCTTGTAAATCCAAACCCTTAAAGTTACAATTTATGCATACATTTCTTGTATGCAAACACTTCACCAATCTTATGAAAAGCTTTTCAGATCAACTGCAAAATTTGGGTGCCTTCACTGACAATGCATGTAGTATTTTAAAGTCCAGGCTTTATTTTTTGTTTCAGCCTTGGAAGACTGAGCAGACCAAAGCCCGAGTTTTTAGTGTTCTTCTGTTGCCTGTGTGCTCAGACCTCACTAAGACTAGACTGACAAAGCTACTTGGTGAGAAAATTACTGTTTAATGAATTAATTTGTCTTGGCTAAAGATTTGACTCCAGGGCAAGAGCAGTGATGTTGGGTGGTAGGAAGAGGAGATGCTCCCAGCCTGCAGGGATCCCATCCTGCTGCACCCTCACTCTCTTCAGGCCTGAATCTTGACTATTTTTAGCAACTCAGAGTGATGACTTTGAAATTATCTATTGAAATGTCACAAACTTGAGCTGCTTTGGGGCAAGAGAAATGGAGTCCTAAATCCACCATGCAGTATTTTATTTAGTGTTGTGCAAACAAAATGTAGTAGTTTCCAATGCTTCCAGTGGGAGTTGACTAGAGGCTCTTACAGAGTACAGATTACTGTAATAATGGTACTTGAACTTGATTATCCTTTAAAAAAACTTACTGCAGGACACTTCATATCGTGTAGTGGAATACGGTAAAAACTGAACTATACCTGTCAAATGAGCAAAGAATATATTGCAGTGCATATTAAATTTTCTCTACTGGTATTTCCTCACTTTCTACCATATTTTGGATTTTTTTCTGGGAGTCTAATGACTATTAGTGCTAATTAAAACCTTGTAATGCTGGTTTTATGTAAATGAAATTGTCATTTCAAGTGATGAATTTGACACGCAACATATGTCACTCTGTGTTTGGCAGTTGCCCCTTTTGGAGGAAGGCATATAAAATGGATGTTATCTTTTGTTTCAAGGCTGATGGTTTTTAAGGACCTTCTGAATGTACTGTTTTTCTTATACTGAGTGTAATTCACGGAATGCTGAGGAAGCCTGCATGGCATTGTCTCCACCTAGAGATAGGTTATTAAAATTCTACTCCAAACTGTGTTTCCATGTGACCTGTGTGACTTCAAAGTGAGGTTAAATCTTAGCAGCTGCCTGAGTGCCATTTCACTGTTACACAGCTGCTTGGAACTTACTTTTACAACTTTTATGTAGGAAAAAAATATTTCTCTTGGAATTTCTGAATCACCAGAAGTGCTGGCTGCCATTAGTGTTGCTGTAAGTGGATTTCTCTCTAATGTAGGCATCTTTGTATAGGAGAAAAATACCATTGTTTTTAGACTGCATTTAAAATGCACCTTTTATGTAAAAAACTGGAAGAGAGGAAATCCCCAAGGGAATCTGTTACACTGTTCCGATGCCTCTCTGCTTAAAAGCTACAGAATAGTTACACTCACCCAGCCAAGTGGCCTCTGCACACAAGCACACTAAATTCCCTCCAAAATTTACAACAAAAGAAAGGTAAAACACTGTTCAATGCTTGAAACTGAATTCAGTTTGAGGCAGCAATACTTTCTCTGGCCTGGGAGGTCTATAAGCTCCAGACTGCTACTATGTGAGATGGACAAATCTGATGAGGTGATACTTTCTCATCCTGATTGTGTGTCTGAAATATTTATTGCCATTTGTACAGAACTTTTGTCTTTCAAACAGGCAGGATGGTGCGGAGATTGTGGAGAATGTTGTTTTCTGAAACACTTCAAAGAGCAGGAGTTGTGTATTTCATTGCTAAAATGTGGTGTATGTGCATGAATCAATTGTTCAGATCATGTCAGGTGAGTCTAATTCAGGTCTGCCATTCTTTACAAAGTCACTTTAACAATAGCTTGGGCTTTGTCTTTCTGTGAGATACATGAAAATACAAACTCAGTGGAAACTGTAGCCAGTTTTTATCCAGTATCTGAAAGGAGTCACAGGTTTGGAAGCACAGCTTACTCTGCCTTTTCTAGTTGCTGTCATTTATTGCTGTGACCTGAGGAAAATGAAACAAAATTTCAAATCCAGTTTCTCTTACGAATGAATCCTGTCTTTCAACCTGTTTGTAGACCTATGCACTACACCCTTTTTGGAGAGCTGGCTGCACTGAACATGCCAGCTGAGATTACGAGTGCATTTAGGATCACGAAAATGGGTTTTGTTGTCCCTGATGTCTGTGTCCATGGGGACTCTGATGACCTGAATGTAAAAAAAAAAATTTAGAAGCATATCTTCAAAAGCTGACTTTCATTTGCCGCTGGACTGCTTTGATTATTTAAGGACACTGCCTCTGTGGGTTTCTGCCTCTCCAGAATTTTTATCTAAAGTTCTGAAAGACATTATTTTGTTTGTAAGCTGTGTCATAAACAATGCCTTTATTTTTGTCTCGACTCCCATTTTGTAACGCAGTGATAACAGATAATTTCTCAGTGTTTCTCTATTACATCCTAAGATAGCAAACAGCTGCTGCGTTTATTATTAAGATATCTCTGCATACATGTAATTTGGCAAACATTTATGAATTGTAAGGATGCCGATATTTCAGTGCAATCTGTTACAAAGACTAATCTTTTGTGTTTGTTCCTAGACTGAGGGGATAAGGGGGAGTGGGAACTCCCAGCACTTCAGTGGCAGAACAGCCCTAGCACTTTGCTGAGTGGTAGATGCTCAGCTTTCACTAAGTATTAGTGGAACATAGGTAATCAAATTTATTACTGTGCCATGCCTGCTCTACTATCATAGAGCATATGATATCCAAGGATGTGACATGCTTGGCAAATATTTATGCATTTCTCTTTGCCAGTAAAAGATGTGTTCTCCTGTTTGGTTGTTAAATACCCAAGACCAGCGACTGGTTGATGTTCAGCAAATATCTTATTTTGTTAGTGTGAGCATGTATAAGTATATAGCCTGAGCAATACATATTCTGAGACCCTCCAACAGGAAAAAAACTTGATACCTATGAAGAGATATTACTTATTCAGACATAAGCCACTAGCTGAAAATGTTTGGTGGCTCTAGGTTGTTGCAGAATAAAAAGGAATGTTGTGCAGTTGTTCTTTACCTAGAAATAACACAATTCTGGGCATGTTCTTTCTCTGAACATAGTGGAAGAACAACAACAGTAGATCTGTCTTTCCTTGAGTATCTCTAAATTTTACCTCTTCAGCAAGGTTTTTGTAGGAGGTTATTCTAAACAGATATTAATTTGCTGTATCTCAAACTTTATTTAGGTAACTTATATGTAGAAATAAATTGTTAGAGGTAAGCAATTAAAATAAATCTTTATGAAAGTCACATTAGGCCTTAATACCTGTTTGGTCCCAATTTTTAAGGCATTTTTACAGTTAAAATTAGATGTACAGTGCAGCAAATGAAAATTTGTTTTTGCCTAATTTAAACTTTTTAAAATTGATATAAAAGACTTTATAAAGAGCAGGGCAGAAAGTTTCTCTAATGTGTGGGGGCTCTAGCAAAAATGTTTACAACCTAGTTTTGTTCCTGCTCTCAGTGAAGGAGACAAAGTTTTGTTAGTGGGAGAGTGTCCATGTGTTTTGTTTCAGTATCAGAGAGCTGGTGATTGCTGCAGTCCAGAACCTGGGTATGTCTACAGTGAATCAGTCAGTGCAATAGCTCAGGAAAACTCTATTAATTAGCACTGTTTTAGGAGTAGGCTGGAAGATCTTCTATTAATGTGTTCTCACAGTGTGTTTTTGAATATTCCTTAAAATATTCCATCTATTTATGCAAGTACATGAGCTTATTTATTCTATCAGTTGCCTGAAATCATTAGACCAATATATAAGGGCTTTTAAAAAAATTTTGTTAATGATATAATAAAAAATTAGGACTTCCTGAAAAAAATACTTGTTTCAGTTGGAATTATAGTGTGATTTTTTAGGAGTTCTAGCAGAAAATATTATCGTGCCATAAAAGATGGTCATTAGTAAGGGCTATGCGTGGTTATTGATAAATTGTATGCATGAGGAGACAGAGAATAACTTTCCTCTTACGGTTTTAATGGTCTCTGAAGTTACTGTGCTGTAAATGCCTCTGTTAGAATATGAATCTACCCACTTAATATGGTTACACAAGAGCATGGACTAATTTCTTCAGTTATTAAATTATAAATGAAATTAAAATGTCATGTTTCCTACTTGTGTGAAGACAAGGCTTCTCCTCTAAAGTGTTTTTCTGTAAAATACAGGTTTTAACTTCCTAATTTCTTTATTTTGAGTTCTTTGGCTGCATTGTTTCTTTATAGTTTTTAACAGACTAAAACAAAGTTAGTTTGCTCCTTTACAGTGTCTGAGAATATCTCAGTTCTGGTGAAGAGGCAGCTGAAAACAGCTGGTTGATGCCCAAATAAACTACTACATAAAGCAGCTGATGGGTCAAACCTTTTCTGAGAGTTTGCACTCCACGTGGTGGGTCTAGGTTTCCTTGCTCTGCTTTGTATGCATTACTGCAGACTGCTCTGCATGAATCTAAAATGTGTCAAATCCAGTCCAAAGTTTATACAACAAAGTTAAATAGAAAAAAAGTGAGAGTAATTATTCAACCGACTTTTCTGTTCAAAACTGCATATTTTGTCTTACATGCCAGCTATATGTTAAAGAAGTCTGATGAAAGTTAGGTCTACCAAATAAAAAAGGTATTGTCAAACAGCCATTCTGTAAAACATTCTACAATATTTATTCATAGCTTTGTAAAACAAAAAGAAAGCTTGGCAGAAAAATAATGTTTTCCAAGAGTCTGGCAGCTAATATTTGGCTACATCATTGAGTACCTTACAAAATATTAATTACAACAGCAGTTTACCCTCAGATTGCTAGAACAAGTTAAATCATTGAAGGGGAAAATTTCCATGTGAATCTTACTTTAATAATTTTTTTTAATTGTATTTCCTTTTCCAAATATGATTTTTTAATTCAATTTTGAAAACTTCTGCTGTGTCAGGGAGTTCTGCACTCTTTTCACCACTAAGTCTCCACAAGGATTTGTAGAAAATCTTTTCATTGGGCTTGAGATGGCAAGAAACAGTTTTAACCTATTTAATAATTTTGTTGATGCTTCTTCACAGCATTGGAAAAACTATGATACTGTAAAAGCAAATTTAGAGTTCTAGGGGAGGGAACCTTGACCTTTGCCTCAGAATTAAATGTTCTCCCTGAAGTCAGACTAGAAACTGGTGAATATAAATGCAAATTTCTCAATCGCTGGTTGTAGAGCTTAAGATGAGTAGTTGGGCTAAATTAATTCTTGTGTGTAGCCCTTGTTGGGTGACTTGTAGTGAACGAGGGCTCTCTTTACTGAGGAATTGAAAAAATGCCTTTTAAAAGTCCAGAGGTAGAATTACTAGGAAGACTTGGATTCCTAGTAAAATATATCTGATGCTGCCTAATTCACCGATATCTGTCATACTTCTTTTTTACTACTAGGACTTGGCTTTCTGTGGCTATATATAGTTGTATTCATTAATTGTAAGTAAGCTGGTTGAAATGCCACACTTTCTAAATTGAATTTGCACTTGAACCAGTCCCCCAGAATGATTTCTAGGTGTTTTTAAATGGCTGTGATCTGGGTTCATTAAGAAGACTGTATTTTTTGTGTCTAAAAAAAATTTTGGGTAATTAGTTTTTGTAGAAACTTGCCTCTGCCAGTGAGATGCATATCACAGTCTTACAGATACATAATCAATAAACCAGGAATTCTGAGCCGAGTTCCAAATTTCCGTCCAAGCTTTCCAGCAGTATTTATTTAGTCATTAGCCGTGCCCATGCACTTATTGATCTTCAGTCTACAGCCAATTTTTTTTGGTGTAATTTTTTTCGGTAGGACTTGGCTGCACAGATGGGTTTGGTAGATTCAAGTAGGCAATTCTTTCACCCTTTTTTATGAGAATGAGGGGACTTGGTGGAGTTCTACTAAACACAAACCTTTTCCTTTTCATGACACTGATATTTCATCATGGTCACTAAAGCTTATCCTGAGTTTCTGCCTGGTTATTGCATTGCTTTACTATTACTGAGCCATGGGCTTGGACACCTGACCTGGTGCTGCTATGAAGAAAAGAGGAATGCAGGAATTGTCTTGCACTCTACTTTTCCCCTTTATATTTATGATCCCTGTTTCAGGGCTTGGTAGCATAGTGTTTTTATGGCCTGAAAGAGATGAGTCAGCTAGAAAGTGTCTCGAAGTCTGAGGAGAAACAGCTGATGATGTCTCTCTTAAGCTGTGGGCCAGATCTGTTGGAGCTGTCAGGGGTGTTGGGAATTTGTAGCTGCTGGATACCGTGCACTGCTCTGTTCTCCTGCAGTGATGCGTTAGAGCAGGGGCTGCAAACGAATTCCAGTAGGAACCTAGAGAAAGGGATGTGTCTGGCAGGATGATTTTCTTCCTTAGCAAGCCCTTCATGATTTCAAAACATAAATATTTAGAGTAACTTGCTGATGTTTCTCAGAACATCTGTTTTTTAGAAAAAGCAGGGCCCTTTTTGTTTCACTGCTGTTGTGCCATGGCTTTCTCTGGGTTGCTGTCCCAGGCACTGGGAGCTCCACTGACAGTCCAAGCAATGCATTCAGTCTGCAGGCAGCATGAAAATCACAGCAACTGAAAGATGTAGCATCATTTGGAAGATTACATAAAAGCTTGTTATTCCTAGGCGTCTACATGAGCAAAGCAATGACCTCCTTTGGCCACCTCTTGCTCTCAGCTGGGATGGCTTAACCAAACCAGCTCAGGGCAGTGACATGGCACAGAACAGCTCTGGTCAGTGTCCTGCTGGAGACTGGCACTGACTGACCATCTGCTCTCACTCAAGCCCCTTCTCTTGGCTCCTGCTGTTGCTGTCACAGATGAGCTCATCAAAAAAACATTCTTTGTGGGGTGGGGAGATGTCATTGTGTTTAGACCAAACTAAATCTTCTGAAATCAACCTCTGTTCTCACTAGGCCTCACAATAAATGTACTTAATGAGAATATCTTAATCCAGATAAATATTTCTGCTGGTTTGGTGCCAGTGTTTTCCTTCTGAAGTAGCTGAATATTTTGTACAGGGCTCATTTTCCTGCTGGTTGTCCCTAGATATTAGAGCAGTGGTGGCCCTGCTCAGGAGTGGGTGCAGTGGGTGTTAATGTGAAAAGAAGTGATGAAGGGATGGTTGCTCACTCACAAAAAAAGCTGTAATATTGGGTATGGCCTGTACAGTGAGTTTTCAAGCTGGTGTTTTGGTGCTTCTCAAAAGCTAAATATTTTTTCTGGCTTGAAGATAGGAGGTTGTTTATGCTTTACAGTTCTCCTATACATGTGCAGGGGGTTTGCAATAGGCCTCCTTACTATTTCAGTAAGATCAGGGTTGAAGTTTTTGCATTAAACTTTGGGGGTTTTGCCACTTTGATGTACCAGATGTACTTGCACTGACAGGGGTGAATAGAGACCTTGCTCTACCTCTTGTGAGGTAATGTATTATATTTTGTGAAGGAATGAATATTGGCTTTAGTGTTTTCTTCAAGTCAAATAATGTGGGGTCTTCTGTGTTTGCAGTGTTGCTTTCATTGTGTCATAAATAGCAGCTGTTTGTCCTGGATGTGAATTGACAGAAAAATGGTTGAGATGGTAATTTTGAGTGCTTTACACAACTTTTTGAAAAACGTAAGAAATTATGATTTCACTATTAAGTGCTGTAAAATTGGATCATTTTTAACATTATTGGAATACAATGCAGAATTTAATAGTAAAAATAGTTCTGGGATTTAAAAAATTATGCCCATGAGGATGAATTAAATACACTGATGGAGAGGGGATAAGAGCCTGTGAATAGAAAGGCTTTGTACCATTTTTTAATGTTCACTTGTATACCCTCATCGTAGGAACAGGTGTTTGAGAAATTTCATTTATTGAATGAAGCTAATTGAGAAATGTTATCTCTCTCTGTAGTATTTCTGTTATTCCTTTGCCTTCTGGATGCATCATCCCAGTGCTCTTTCCAGGTACCTGTCCTACTTTGAGCCTGGGCGGGTTGCTAGGGAACTCATTAAAGCTGTGGTAGAAAAAGGTCTGGAGCTAATCAAATTGCTCTGTCTTGTATTGCCTTCCCACCTTTTTGCAGTCTTCATAGTTTCAGATTTATACAGAATTGTGTGATGGGGTTGAATACACCATATGCTAAACAATAGGTGCCTTTCAGCTCCACAGGCTGTGCCTATAAATCAGGAGAGACGCTGCCATGTTCATCCTACCTGTGTTGGCATCAGCTGCTCTTTGTTCCACAACTGAGTCAGGAAGTGCTATTTCAGGCATGAGCAGAACAGACTGTGAGCACAGCAGAACTTGGTGGGAGGGGTTGGTGCAGGAGGGTTATTTTATGCTTTGAGCCTAAATACCTGCAAATGGAGGTAGTTGGGAAGCTGCAGTATTTTTCTGAAACGCTGATGTGAAATATGGTTTTCTGTAATTTCTGCATACTGTCTTCAACCTGCTGTGAGAGGGAGGGGTAGGCTTAATTATTTCAGAGTGCAATTTCCTTCCTAAATGCATCCAAGTCTGGTTCCTGTTTGGAAGGCAGACTGTGGCAGAGGATTTTCTGGTGGCAGTCCTGGGTGTTTTTCCATTTTCACAGATTCAGCGGAATTTTGCATATGACTGTGCAGATATGCAGCCTTTGGAGGGATTGAGTTCTGAGCCCAGAATGATTAATTTAATACGAAGGGTCTTGTGGCCAAAGATCCTTCACAGATCTGTGATTGTGCATTGAAAAACGAGTTACTTTTGGCATCTGCTTTTTATTTCTCTAAAACAAGAAGACTTGTTAAAAAGTCCACTTGTGAGTTTTGTGTTGAGAAAACAGAGTTGATTTCAGTCTTTGATATTCTCATTACTAGAAGATGAACTTCCATTTAATATCTGTCCTTATGCATGCATTTTAACATTATTTAGACTTTTCTGGAGACTTTGTCACTATTTTTAAGACCTCTGAGCTTAATATTCACGTTCAGCAGTGGTCTGGTTACTGTTTTGTCAAGCTAAAAATAGTCCTCAGTTTATCTTGTTCTAGATGCCATACTGGCAATTCCTGCTTTGTACACTCTCACCTCTACCTAAAACACACCTTTTGTTTTTTGATCCATATTGAAAGTGCACTTCTGATAGTTCATAAAAATTTGATCAGTTTCTCATTTCTCTATCAATTCTTCACAGTGATCAAATAAGCAAAATGGCATTGTGGAGACTACAGGATGAGCAGAGTTGGACTGTACGGTGTAAGTTCTAAGTATACTGAGAGCAGATGAAAGCCTAATTATGATTTTGTAGTCAAACATGATAAAATTTTTGATAGTACCATAGAAGACAGTTTATAAGAACATAAACATTTCTGATCTCAAGAGGGGGAAGAACATGGCATGTAATGACATATTCTTAGCATATGGCATTTACAAAGTTCATTCAAACCAGGTGAATTACTTATTCATGAGGCTGAATTGTGGCTGATAAAGTTCTTTCCTATTAGCAGATGCAGGTAACAAGTATCCAAACGAATTAGTGAATCATCAAAGGAATCCCCTGGAACTCAATGTTTTTTGGTTTGGTGGATTTTTGTGTTTTTTCCTTTCTCCCAGAGCTACTGGGCAGCAAGGTTTTGGCGTTCTGGAAGACTGATGTTCCTCTAGTATGTTGTAAGGGTTAATAGGATTATCTACCTGAAT
The DNA here is from genome assembly GCA_013398115.1 of Falcunculus frontatus. Lineage (NCBI taxonomy): Eukaryota > Metazoa > Chordata > Aves > Passeriformes > Falcunculus > Falcunculus frontatus. The sequence continues at coordinate 1,825,128 of VZRV01000506.1, read as the reverse complement.
ATTAGAATTGGCCAATATCAGTGTGGAAATAATGAGTGTCTAATGTGGTCCTTGATGAATGCAGTTAAGAGGGATATAGATCTGAAACAATTAGCATGAGTTTTTGATGGACAATAGTGTCATACTAACTTTATGACATCCTCATTCAATTCCAAGTTTGGCTAATTGATTAAAAATAGTACTAAAATGAGATAGATGATAGGCACAAGGAATTTTTAACATTTAACTGTGACACAGCATAAATAAACAAGAAAATAATTATGCAGAGTGTAACAAACGTGTGTTATGTGAATAGGATATAGCTTATGGTAATCTCAAAGTGTAACTTTAAATAGGAAGTTGTCACTGTACTTGAATAGTTCTAGATACCAGAAAATGCTGGTCTCAATAGTTTGGTGCAATAATAAAAGTAGTATTTAATCATTACTTAATGTGTACAGATATCTCTGGAAAAAATAGAGAATGCTAAACAACAACCCCAGGTCCTAGCCATTCTGCAGGGTTTGGGCAGCTGAATTCAGACAACCACACACTCTCTCTGTCCGAGGGCTTTTGATTTGGTCATGTTCTGACGGAGGTTAAACATTTGAGAAAGGAGCTGAGTTCTGGGAAATAGTTATGAAAAAAGAAAGAGGATGATGATAGGGCTGATGAACAGTTTATGCTCTCCCAGGCTGAAATTGCCCTGAAGTCCTTATTCTAGTCCTAGATTTAAAAGAAGGGAACTGTTTAGTAGGAGCAGTAGTTCCTGTGTTTGACATTGGTATGAGTGCTGTTTGGATCATCTTAGTCTGAGCCCAGAATGTAACTGGAAAATTGGTGAAGATGTATGAAAATGGTTAAACAATAAAATATACATTTAGAGTGAAAGGGTGCTGCTGTTTGTCTAAAGGGACTGCTTTGTATGTTTATGTATTTTCATGAGACAAGTATTTTGTTGAGATTTGAACAAAGATTGCCACTCTTTTTTTTTTTTTTTTAAGGAATATAATCAAACTTCAACTTGGCAATATTGTTCTGTAAAGATTACTTTCAAGTAACAAGCAAAAGTCACACATTTTACTTCAACAAAAAAATCTGGTTTTCTTCAGGAACATGAGCATAAAAATGCTGGAGAAAATAGCAGGAGTAGACAAACCATATCCATGTAATTCACTGGAGCCAATAATGATGAATTATCACAAATCAGCTTTCCAGCTATGTCGTTCAATAACCTGTGGTATTTATTTATTGCCTTATTAATGAAGTATGAGAAGAGCAGCCTAACAACAACAACAAAAAAAATCATTCACTAAAATTGAGCCAATCAATCCAGAAAAATGGCTAAATGATCCTTGTTGTAAAACTTTACTAATTAAAATAAAAGCTCCAAGATAACTGCGTGTTGTTGAATGCAACCAATCAGTGGCAGTGGTCCCAGCTCAGATGCGAATGCAGCCTACGGAAACTAATTGACTCAGTTGTTTTAGCCTTGCCAGAGCCTAAATCCTGTCATGTTTGTCTAGGAGATGAGAAAAAGCTTTTCTGTTTTGTGCAAACTAAGGCAGATTACACACTGTAAGCAAGACGATGAAGGGTTTCGGCTTCTTCATGGTGGTGTAGAACATTGCCACTTGAACAAGCATCAGGCTGGCTTGGTTTTCATTGCAAGTAATCCATGAAGGTTGAATTTCATTACTGTTCAACGTTTCCAATTGCTGTAATGTTTAACTTAATTAAATGAATAATGGCAAAATGTGTTTTACTTAAAAATGTCCTACTTAACCTTGTGCCAAAGTAAGCCCTGTGATATCCATCCTGCTCTTAAACATTTTTATGATGAATCATCCAGTTTATTTTTAGGTAAACACATATTCACTGTAGAGAAAACCTTCCCATGAATTATTCTGCAGACAAAATCCAGCCCCACAGTTAGATGCTCATAAATGGACTGAAATCATATTTATGCAAAGCAAAGGCACAAAGACTGTGTTTCATTGGCCTCTTGCTTAAGCTTTTTACCACCTGGAGGCCACAAGCCATGAACTGGCCCTTTGAATGGAAGGATAATTTAATTTATTCTCAAGAAGTCAAAATGTAAATTAAAGACTAAATTCCATTCCATTATGGCAATAAATATAATGTTCTCAGTGAGCCATGACCAACACCAACATCTTGTACTGAAAAAAATGGATCACGAAACAGAGTAGGGATAATGCCTGTCTTTCCCTTGGGGGAAGAGGAGGCTCTTATCGCCCATGAATGATGGGGGAAACGTGTTCCATATAATTTGTCATTCACTGAACTTGCTTATGAAAATCTAAAATTAATTGAATAGAAAAAAAAAGGGGTATACTCAAGACTCTGCTAGGGGATAATAAGAATATAGCACTAAGTCAGTAATTTTCAGCAAGCTGTTAAAAAAGTAATCCTGCTCCAAACAAGAGCAAAATATGGGGTAAATACTTGGAGGTCTAAGGACATTGCCATTCAAATCAGCTTGAATGTATGCCACTCATACAGATTCTGAACGAACATTCTAAATGAGCTCCCAGCTTCTTTTCTGGAATGAAATTTGAAAATGTTATCTCTATAGTTCATTCAGTATCAGTGTGGCAGTCTCTTGCCTTAGTGTTCCAAAGTCATTCCTAATCAAGTCTTCACTTAAAAAACCCCAAACCAAACCTGCCTGAAGATAAACAGTATAACACCTCTGTTAAACATTTTATACACCACTAAAGTTATCTTGTTAAGGAATTTGTTTCTTTCAAATGATTCAATCAGCTAAGCAGATATTTTGTATTACCATGGAAATGAAATCGTAAAGTGTAATTGTCAGGTTTAAAAAGTTTGATGTGCAATACAATGTTTTTTTTCATCTTTCATTTGCTTTCTTGTTTCTTCCTAATTAATTTCCTGATTAGAATCTGAGTGATAAACTTGATTTGTACTCAAGATAGGATCCTAACATAAAGAGCTGCGTCACAGAGGTGAAATAGGTAATTATTTAAAGTTTTACCAAGTTGGTTGTTTTCTTTTAATCTAATTCTTCTGAAGAAATCTGGATAATTTATTTTACTTTGTGATTCTGGTGCCTCAAAGACTGAAAAATAACTGTTTGGGACTACAAACATTTCATACTAAACACAGAAGCACCAATTGCTTTCAGGGCTATAGTTACTGATAATGGAAAGATAAAGGGTTTAAATTTGAATATTAAGTTATGCTCCACATCCACTGTTCTTGGCGTTCTCTACTTTTTGGCTTAGTGATTGCAATACAATTTTAAAATGCGACTACTTACCTTTAGGCAAAGAAATGTCTGCTGGGTACCTAGTGCCTTTCTAGACCAGAGCATTTATTTATTTATCTCCATGTTTCACTGTTGGTAGTGATTACATGTACTTAGATCTGCCTTTAAAGTGAGGCAATTCCCATTCTCATTCCATATCCACTGCTTTATATAAAGAGTTACTGAGGTATCTCTTATCCAGTTATATATAAGACATACCAGTTATAAGAGTTATAAGGCTTTTTAGTGGTTTCAGTGACTGGTTTCTTACTGAGAGTCAGCTGTATTTTATTTTTGGGGATGGAGTCTCTACTCCCACCCCAGGACACCATTCACAGTTCCTTACTTCTCCCATTTTATAAGAAATTAAAAAAAAAAAAAAAGCTAACTACAAGGCTAGGGGAATAAACAAATTCAATTATTTTTGCATGGATTTGAGTATAGATTTGACTGTTGATTCTCCAGTATTCCCTTTTTGCCCTTATTGAGCTTTATTCTTCCAGGCATTTGGAGCTGGTAAAGGAGAGGCTCCCAAGGATGGTGTCCCAGATCAGGGGGCAGAAAGGAGGAAGGGTAATCTTCCTGCCTGCTCCAACAGGCAGCCTCACTTCTCAGCTACAGCACTCTGTATTCAGTGATGGACACTCTGGCACTCACAGGTTAAAATATATAATGGCATTTAAAAAAAAGGGAGGCAAATAACAAATACACGAGGTATTGTTTGCCAGTCCTATAAACAAAAAAGACTTTTTCTCAAGTTGTCTCACTGGAAAAAGAAAAGCAGTCTTTTTTCATATCTTGGCATCAGGAAGAGGGATGGCAATCCCAGCTCTCCCAAGAAGCTATTCAGGGACCGCAGGGCTGTACGTGGTAATACTCAGCCCAAAACAGAACCAAGTAAATGACGTGATAAATGTGGTTTTGTACTTTTGCAAGTACAAATCTCGCAAATGTCAGAAAAAAATATTTTCAGGCTATGGGGAATGAAATTAATTTTTCAACTGTATAACAGGATTTTTCTTGATGTAGAATTGAACTATACCCCACAGTCATGCAATTTACTTGTCATAGGCACACGCTACTTTCATTCCTTAAGTCTATATTTCCTGGAATTGCTTTTGCAATGTATATTTGACTGGAACTGTCATTCACTGAGCCCTTACTTTTCAACATAGTACTTAAAAAGAAAAAAACCCACAAACAACAATAATGAAAACCCCAAACAACAACAACATACACAGACACAAAAGGCATAAAATTCCCTACAAAAAAAAAAAAAAAAAAACCAAACCAAACCAAGTGAAGATGAGAAGTGAAATCAATTCTGAGAAGTAGAGATACTGTAATCAGTCACTTGTTTGAAATAGTCAGGCTGTCTTGTGTACTTTGTGTTTTTTTTTTCTTTGTTTTGTTTGTGTTTTTTAAAGGAAGGAAAACTAAATTGTCTTAACTGAGTGTTCACAGCAGAACCCAGTGGAACCTTTTCAAGAAAAGGGTGTAACTTTTCAAAAACCACATGGGGCTGAAATGCAAATACTAGAGATGTCCCACTCTCCCCAACCTCTGCTGCCCTAAATGTCTGTGGAAGGATTCTGAGCAAACGTCTGTCAGTTCTTGGCTCTGAATCACTTTTAGCTTATAGACTCGTTCTGTAGCCCTCCCCTCCTCAAGGACTGTGTCTGAAATACACAAACAAGTGTGCTAGGATCGCTGGTATGCTGCATTGAAAAGAACTCTTTTTTTGAGAAAAGCTACTTAGAGGTTATAATAGCATTATTACGCAGTTTCATACCCCTAAATAAGAATTGGCAATTTTTAAACTGACTGGTCAACTCTGAAAGCACTTGGTAAATGTGCACTTACATGACTTTTGTGTAAACCCTTCTAAAGATAGCCTTCTTTAACCATGTTTTCTGCTGATAGTGTGGCCTTCATATGACCTTGTGCTTTTATGAGCTGTACATTCAAGCATTGCTACTTAATTAGTTAATGATACCTTGATCAAATTAGATAAATGGTTTGGAACAATACGGTATTCAATTAATTTTCATTTTCAACTAATTACTATTGCTACTAATGCCTGTAACTCGAGGTGCGGTTTTGTGCTATCTCATTCGTTTCTATTTAAAACAGGAAAGCTAGATCTTTCCAGACCCAAATGCATTTATTATCCTGAATGTAATTATATTTAAGCTTGTTAATTGGTGGCACTGGATATGTATTTTTTACACGTGATGCTTATGTAATCTGCACCCTGGTAGTACTGGCAGGCGAGGTGTAGGTCAGCCTTGTGTCTGAGGGTGCAGGTGTCCTGTGTCATCTTCCCAAGACACCAAGAGTTGCTTCTAAAAGGTAGCGCAAGGCCTGTGCTGCTCCTCCTGTGTCTGATGGGCTGCTGGAGAGCAGAGGCAGAGCTGGCTCAGGCTCTGCCCAAGCTGCTGGAGGCTGGGCAGACAATCCCAGGCTCCAGGCACTGCCAGACAGTTTGCAAGGGAGCTCTGCCCTAGGTCTCTTCACTAAGAAAGTTCACCATTTTAATGATGACTTGAAATGTTTTATTTTCAATTTAGCCATGTTATTCTGTGTGAAATTTTAAAATGCAGTATTTCGTCAGATGGGGAATCAAAACAACATCAATGAAATGCCAACCTGATACAGAGCTTAACGAGAATTTTCTTGCTTATAAATGCAAAAAAGGCAAACTTAAGCTACAAGCCATTTCTTTGATGTGGTGTTTGATCTGATGGATGGTCTCAGTCTCTCATTAAAGCAACCTTTTCTGCAAATAAAAGCTTTCTTCAGAGTGTTTTGATATGATTGCTACGAGACAATGACAAGAAGAGAGTGGGAGGAACTCATAAGAAAAGACCAATTTGTACCATCTGTTCCAGACATATGAACTGAGGTGACACCATAAAGGGGAGAGCCAAACACTTGTACCTGAAAGGGTGATCAGTGGCTATTTTACATTCACTTGAAAAACATTATTCTCTTTATACTGGTTCTGAAAACAACACGTACTTTGTATAGGTAAAACCCCCTTGATCTGCACTAGATTTTACATTGCCTAAATGACTGACGTGTGGTTTAGCTCTGTATATAATGAAACTTATGTGGAGAACTATAGTGGGCTATTAAAATGTTTATTTTAAAGCAGTGAAGGAACTTCAATTCCTGGTAATATCCATAGGTACTGTGTTCAAACAACACTGTTTCTCCGTTGGTATGCTGTGATCTGGCAGCATAAGTTAGTTCTAGGAGTGCCAGAATACTCATAAGTGTCCAGAAGGTCTATCGGCAATCAGTGAGTTTTTTAGCTTACAAAAAACCATAACAACTTGTAATCCCATTAGCTTTTCTGATGCCAAGGACTTTCAAAGATTCTGTGGATTTTCTGGTCTGCTGTGGTTAAAGCAGAGATCATGAGGTGTTTATTTGCTGCTATCTCTCAGAGCATTTGCAGGGGTCTTGGGAAATGCTGTCACAAATCATACTTCAAATACAACTCTGTTCTCAGTTCTTGAGGTGGTCTGTGCTCATTTCAGAGCACTTTCATTATAACTGTGTAATGTGTTTGCTAGTAAATTATTACAGAATAGAATCATAGAATGGCTTGGGTGGGAAAGGACCTTAAAGATCATCAAGTTCCAAAGCCTTAAAGCATGTTAGTATCTTCTAACTCCTGCAGAAAATATTAGGTTGCACGTAAAAGTAATGTTAGCTAAGTCTAATAACTGTAACACAGTTTTCATTGTGAAAATGTGGTGGATTTAGCTGTTTTTACATCACACAGAATATTAAAATATACAAATAATAGAATTATAGGGTTGTATTTCAATTTTAGTAACTCAGTTTGAGCATCTGATCCTTGCTGAAGGTAGTATGACATAGTTGGATGTTGGATCCATTATTTTATTTGTCTTAATATGAAATTTTATTAAAATGGCAGAACTTATTCCAATAGATAAAGTGCTATTTCTGTTGAAGAAAAAGACTTCCTAAATTCACAGAATGATAGAATTGTTAGGATTGGAAGGGACCTCTGGAGATCACCCAGTCCAATGTCTCTGCCAAGACAGGGTCACCCAGAGCAGATTACACAGGATCCTGTCCAGGTGAGTGTGGAATGTCTCTGGAGAGGGAGATTCAGCAACCTCCCTGGGCAGCCTGTAAATTCCTGTGTAAGGAATTAATTTCTACTTGTTGAACAGATGATAGTGCTGTGATTATAGAAGCTGGTCTGTTAGTTGTTATTTCTCCCTGTGTAGGTTAATACTGAAGTTAATTACAGTTTTCATTCCAGAGGCAATTTTTTGTTGTCATGAATCTAGGTTTATTTTTCTTTATTGGCATGTTTTGCAACTCAATCCTGTAGGCGTTTGATACATAGGGAGCTCTGAAAATGAATCAGGTGGTAGGTCCTGTGTGGTTTCGAAGATTGATGAAATGGTTGGGAGACCTTGAAGGAAATCGGTGTTGGCCCCTGCAGGGTTCCTGCTGCAGCTCTCTGGAGGCTTTTTGTGGGACCTCAGTCCTTGGAAACCCAGATGTTAAGAAGAGTTGGTGGCAATAAGGTGATTTCAGAAGCTGTGAGTGAAGTGTGAGGAAAAATATCCTATATCCTCATACAGACCATAGAGAGGGGTTTAGGAAACTTAGGGAAGAGAAGCAGTAAGTCAACAGGTTTGGCTTTTTCTCTCCGTAGCTACTGTCCTTGTGAAGTTTACTTAAGTTTTACTTAAATGCTAAGTAAATCTCTAATTGTAGTATTATTAACTGAATAGGACAAAGATCCTAATAGTACTGGTCCTGTTTTGGTTTGTTTTTTGTTTTTGTTTTTTTAAGAATGCTCTTGCCTGGAAATGTTTTACCTTATCAGATGAAGTATTTAAATGCCTTGATGGGAAACAAATGGAATAATTACATTTATTTTTGTAGCCCTTGATATGTAGGGTTTGACACTAAAATGTATGGCTTGAACAGTATTAGTTCTTGAAAGTAAAAGAGCCCACAGACTCTTGTTTATCTTTTACTTTATCCTCCCAAAATCTTAATTGCCTTATTTGACTCTTTATATATGCTTCCTGCTTTACAGCACCCAGCCGTGACAGCTACAGTCTGTTTTTATTATAATGCATGCTGTGTTACTCCAATTAAAATAAACCTTTGCATTTCAAATTGTCATTTTTTTCATTTCCTTCTTTGGCAATGAAAAATATCCTTGTCAGAAATGCAAAGCATTCTCTTCACAATTTCATTAAATAAGCAAAGTAGGTCACTCAGCCATTCTTGTATCAAGCTAATGCAGAAACTAAAGTCAATACATTTTAAAGCTGTGAATCTCAACCCATGTTCCTACAGGGCATGACCTTATAACAGAACTGTCACTGCAAGGTTTTGAAAAAATCTGACATATTATAGCTGTAACATGTCAGGAAACCATGGGATGAGCTGAGGAGAATGACTTCCTTCATAGGCCAGTAACAAACTGAAGTGTGACCTGAGGTGGAGGTGTGTTTGTCAGTCATCACTGCAGGTTAAAAACGAAAAAAAATCAAACCACAAAGAAAAATATGTTTTGTAGATCCTTTCTTCTTCATGAGCCCTTAAGATTACAGTGCTGCTTTTGCTCTTGATCAGAGAGAAACACTCTCCACACCACCCCCCTCCCCCCAAATAGTAATGCATTGATAACAAAAACAGTCATAAAAATAATCATTCTGATTCTCTGGAGAAACATTTGCATCTAGATGAGCCTTCCTGCCATGGACAAAAAAAGAATGCTTAGCAATTAAGTAAAAGCTAATGTTATGGATGCATCTAATTTTCTTTTAACTGCAAGAATTTCACAATGTAAAGCTGCTTTATTTTTGATGTTGGAGATTTCCATTACAGTATCAACTCCTGAAAGATATTAATAGTAAAAGGTACCTAGAATAAAAATGCCCAGTTAATTGTACATCAGATTCTATCAATTACTGTGCAAAATCTGGAGACAGTGGTAGGTCATAAACAAAAGATATTTTAAAAGTCAGTCAGTCTAATGCAAAAGTAAACTGTGGCTGTTTATGACCTGGATCCATGCTGGTTTGTGAGATGCTAATTGAGCTTTTTGTATTGAAAGTCTTCTACACAGATTTAGTTCTAGTACCAGCTCAAAGCTGTATTGTCATCATTTGAATTATGGATTATGCCAATAGACTCCCATGGTTTTGCATAAAAAGTGGGGCGCATGCTAGGAAGTGTGGGTTTGTATTGCTAAAAGGCTTTGGTCTTACTGCTCAGCTAGAAGGTTTTTATTGAGGTTTTTATCATTTTGTGGTAGTGTGAGTAAGGAGCAGAGTGTGAAGTGTTGCTGGTGTGCACTTGTTTGAGTGGCCACCGTGCAGTACCACTTGTTTAAAGATCAGATCACTGAGTGTTCCAGGGTGATGGACAGCACTGTTTGACAGCAAGATGAAGGCATTTGTATATAATGTGGCTTCCAGAAATGTTTTTGGGCTTATAAAAGTATATCAGGCCTGAAAATTATTTGCCCACTCTACCCTCCCTTCTGGAAGGCTATTAACATCTTAACTTCATAGACAGTCCTGAGACCTGAAGTTTGCTATCCATTGAATGGATTCTCTTGGACTGGTCTTTCTTTGAGGTCATACCTGTGGAATTGAACGTATCCCTTCATCCATTGCATTTTCCTAATGCTTCCTCCAACCAATCCTGGAGTGGCCCTACCCAGACTGGTAAAACTGAGGTAAGCTGTCCATGTGCTTCCTTGTCCCCCTTGGGTCAGGGCTTGGTACTTTAGCTTAGGGCATGTACCAGAATGAATCTTCTCAACATCACCTGGAGGAGCCTGAGGCAGAGTGCAGAGGGTGCAGAGATGCTGCAAGAGTGACAGTGTGGTTCCTCGGCTTCATGCAGCAATACGCTCCTTCAAAGAAAAAGATAAAATAATTGGAGCTTCTTTGTTTATATACTGCCTGAAGAAACATTTCTTTTGAATGTATGTGTCTTGGAATTATGGCCACATATTTAATGATCTTATAGTGGGGTTTGAAGCAATCAATCCTTCTGTACATTTGATATGAGCTGAGCTGGTTAATTTGACTTTTGTTATGGTATATTCTTCCTTTGATGGAAAGATATGGGAATAATTTCTGATCACAGATTATTTCAATAATGTGTCACTGGTATTTTTGTCAATATCTGTCTGTAGTTCAGTGAAGTGATAACCACTTTATTTTCTCGAAGTTATATGACATTTTTAATATTTCAGCTCAAAAAAATTTGGTAAAATGGCAAATTAATCATATGTACATCTGTAATCTTACTCACAGAAGCAGCCTGCAGCATTGCAATGTGACCTTTTAGAGCACAATTACTGGTACGTTTTTCAGGGATAATTTTTTTTCCAGAATTCTGATCTTGTTCTAAGCCGACAGATACAATCTAGATGGGAAAGAGTGAGAAAAACATGAATAAAGTTAGATAATTCATTTGCTTATATTTAAGTGTTAAATGGGGAAAAGAAGGGGAGAAAGAGAGGCACACACACTTATAAAATAAACTTTTTCACAGAGCTATTATACCACCAAAGATGTCTCCTTACAATTCTGCAAAGAGTAGGGCAGATACAATTTATAAATACGCTATAATCAAAGTTAGTGCTGTTGATATAATATAGGTGTCCCTGTTTGAGTATATTTATGGAGAGACCTTGAATATAAATTTTGTTTAACCTTTGAAAGTAGCCTGATTTTATAGAATGCCTAAAGAAGTATGCATAGAGACAATATCAATTTCTGTAGATTAGGTATATCTAAAGTCTGACAGCACTCCACTGCTTGATGTGGTGAAGAGCTTAAAGCAGTCATTGAGGGTGGGGATTATCTACAGATATAAGCATGCTTTTGTTCCAAGGGGTGTCTGTACTGTGTCATATGCTTACATCTTCATGGAAGGGACCTCAAACATTTTTCTCCATCCCAAGACCATTTCTACATAGAAGAAGTATAATTACTCTGAGTGACATCTTCACTTTAAAAAAAACCAACCCAAAACACCATCAAAACCAAAGAAACCTACAAAAAAAAATTGTGCAGTGCAATCAGTTGAGTTTCAATTGCTTCCTCTTCCCAACTCCACAATTATCTAAAAATAGATTTTATCCCTTCTATCTCCAAAATAAGTTGCTAGAGAGGGATAAATTTTGCCAGCCTGTTATAGAAACAGGTTATGTTTCACTCCAGTTTTCCAAATAGGAATGCTTGAGATGCAGGCATTACTCATTATTATTTCTTCTCCTGGTAATGCTACTTTGTGTATCACAGCAGCTTTCAAGAATCCAAAAATAGCTATTTGAAGAACTATAAGGTGTTTATTGTTTCAATCCATCCAATATGCCAGCAATTTGGAACACTAAGTCTTATAGAACATGACTTTAGAACTCCACACTGACCAGATATCTCCTCTTCAGACTATTATAGCTTCTCTTACTTAATAAATATTTAACAAGACCTGATTCTGATTGGCCTTATAAAAGTTTAGATAACTTTATTTTAGAATGGTTTCTCTAATAAAAACCAAAGTACATGAAATAAAACTCGAGGCTACAGACTTGAGCTGTATATGGAAAGTATCAGGTGCTCAGCTATTATCAGTCTGGTTTATGCTGGATAAAATCTTATGAGACGGGTAAAGATTTCTGCCCTCTATAAAAATGACTGTGAGGGGTTCCTCTTGCACAGGGATTACCTTTTAAAGTAGTTTTAGTCATCCTCTTCCATACTGTGCTCTCATTGCACATGTCTTCAAAATGTCTTCATCAATTTATTAAATAATGAATGTATTTAGTGATAGAGGTGTAGCTCATTCAAAGAACTTCAGCACTCTCCCTGTGGATGTAGCTGGGATACACAGATATGCTGAGGCAGGATTTGGGGCATCAACTAGGCTGATTCGATGGCTGAGAGAGAAGTTCAAGAATGCACACTCTGATTTAGCCCAGAATGGACATTGGATAATAATAAACCCAGTAGGATGTTATCTTCAGTCTCATTATGAAAAAAGGAGAAAATTAAATTAGTTATTAAAACAGCACACGGGAGGTAATATCCATAAATCCAGGTTACATGCACAGCACATGTGTTTCAAGAGTTGCAAATGACTTCAAGCAAAATTTCAAGGTGGACCACATGATGCAATACCTAAATAGATACTTTAGGGTCCCATTCCAGCAGCCGTGATAAATATTTCTATTGCCATTGTTTACCCTGTTTAATAAACCTGAGTCCCAGTTTTCATCTGAAATTTAATTTATACTGTTTAGCCTCTATCAATGCAATATTTGCACTGAGGGACCTCTAGAGAGATCTATTTCCTGCCCATACCATCTTAGGACCTGAACTGTTTGCCTGGCCAAGATGATTGTAATCAAACCTGTGCAGATAAAAGAGCACTTTGCCCTGCACAAGCCTCCAGGCAGGCACCTTTTTTCCCCTCAAGCATTATTGTAAAAGTTCTGTATGCCCTGAGAATACATGGTATTGTTTGCCTTGGTGAAGAGGCCTTCATCTCCTCCTGATTTTGCTCAGCTTTTGTTGCTCATTACTTCAGAGGTTATAGCACAGTGCTGACTTCCCAACAGCCACATTCTTATTGCAGCAGTCTGCTTTGGAGCTGTTTTGATGGTTGCAAGGACAAACAATGACTAGGCTCAATGGAAAATGCTGTGGGGTAGTGCTGGTCCAACCACCTGTGCTGCATTTCAGCAGGCTACACTACAACTTCAGATCTACCTTAAACTGTTGTGCTCAGCATTTCTGATGCTACGTGTTGACTGATCTTCAATATAGCTGTTCTGAGAATTATTTTCCTAATGTGATTTATTACTTGACTTTCTGTGAGACATTTGAAGTGCTTTATGGCATCGGACTGGTCTGTATTTATCATTTAGCAGGTCTGCACAAATGCAGAATTGGTCTTGGACATGTGCCTGAGTTAGAACGGAGCTACCCATGCTAAGATCAAGAGCTATGTCAAGGTTTATCAAATTGCTTGCCTGGTAATTTACTCCAGATGGAATTTCAAAACTTACAGTCTTGAATATAAATAAGTTATAATAAATTTGAGAAGTTTGTTTTCTGAAATGAAATTTCCCATTAAAAAAAAGTAATTTCCATAGCCTGTTGAACCAGGCAAGTTATTAGTGGCCAGATCTTCTTTGTGAAGAAAGCATGAGGGACAGTCTTTTCAGATTTTTTTAATCCTTTCTGAAGACTATTCATTTGCAGCTGGCTAATCTCATTTGTAAGATTTCTTTTTAATTGGGGGTTAAGAAGTTCTTATGACAGTAATTATTCAGGGAGCAACCTCTGACTTGATGCTCAGCCTGGTAAATGAACATACCTTTTTTTTTTTGTCTAAATGGAAGCATTTTCAGAGTCTTTTGGTTTCTAAGAGGTGTAATTTCCCCAGTTTAGAATTCTGGTGCAGCTGTAGCACTAAGGTGGGGTGACAGCGTTTAAGTGGGGATGGGATGGGCTTTTTCTGTCTGCTCCCCCTGTATTCAAGGGCAGGCAGAAGGGGATGACTGTGGACAAGCTGGAAGCATAGTGAGGTAACCTAAAAGGCCGGGTTGCAAGCTGGTGTGGCTGAGGCATCTGTTCTGCTCTTCTGGCCCAGCTTTTGGGAGAGCCACTCTTAGCTGAAGGCTCGAGGGAGCAGTTGCAAGCAGCATCAGCATGCTTGGGTGGTTCCATGCAGGGCTGGCAGTGCCAGGCTCTGCCACAGCCCCAGCTCAGCTCCTCCAGCAGCCACCTGCAAACCAGCACCAACCCTGCCCCTGCTGGGCACGCAGTCCTGGTGCTCTTCTACTGCCTGGCTTCACTGGCAGAGAGTTTTATGGACAGGGCACTGCGAGGTGAAGTTTGTTGGATAAGGGAATAACTTGAAGACATCTTAGAGAGCTGGGTTAGCTGTAAGTGCAGAGGGATGCACTAGGGATAAGACAATGAACAGAACATGGAAATTTCATACTATTAGGAATATGGAATTTAGTTTTAGCTATGTCAGAGAGACTTAGTACTTTCTTTTAAAAAAGGAATTTCAACTAAAGAAATACAAATTACACTGAAGAGGGGAGTCATATCTTGTAGAAGAGTCTAATAAAAACAAAAATGTGTTCTGACATTTTGAGAATTAGGAAAAGAATATTTCCTTATTTTTTTTCCCATTGGGATCTAGCAGTACGTAGTTTGCTTAACAACAAAATTTTACAATTTGTTATGTAGCGTTTAATTTTTTTATTTAGCTATTCTAAGAAAATCAATTTAGCTGAGTAACAGTGATAGGATCTCCAGCTATTATCACCTAATCATTAATTTCTCCTGGTCTCTGTTTAATACAACTGCTGCAGAATGTTTAATAAATCATTAAAATAGCTTGGATTTAACTGAGGAATAAATTATTTAAAACCATAACTGCAACCTATTTCCCCACTCCCAATCCCCAAAACCCTTTTCACTTTTTAAAGCATAAGTGAATTAAAGCACAATGAAATCATAAATATGAGAATCTACAGCTTTTTTAAAAAAATTATGAAGAGAATTAATGCAGACAACTGAATTCCTAAATCTCATCTGCTCATGATCCATGCCTGCACATACCATGCAGCTGTATTTCATGAAGTGCTTAGTACCTCCAGTGTTCACACTCTGTCTGGTTTAGAATGAAGATATTGTTCTCTTTGGTTTTGTCACTGCTTTCTTTTTTTTCCCTTCCCAAAGCATCAGAAAGACCATCAGCATGAGCAGATTTATTTTTTACTTGGCTGGTGCTTTGCAGCTGTGATTCCAGCCCTGGTCACCAAGGTCAGGGCACAAAATGAATGTGTGGGTGCACAGCTGGCTCAGCACCCTGAGGCCCTTGAAGGAGGAGGACCAGTAACACACAAGGGCCTTGCACCTCTTGGTAAGGTTAGTGGGAGCTGCTCATAAATACAATTTTATTTTGGTAAGGTGTTGCAGGTTTTTTTTTGTTCTTTTTACTAAACTGGGCATCTGGTTTGCTTTCTGAACATCAGATTCTGGTGGCACGGCAACATTAATGGGGGAGTAGAGGAAACTTTGAGCTGGTATAAAATGAAATAGTGAACCATTTTCTGCTTCATGTTTGTGGACTTGATAGATGCAGAGCCTGGAATGTTTGTTCACAGGAAATGAATAATTAAAGAAAATTAAGGCCCAGTTAAGGTTAAACAGATTTCTCTTCTAGGATTAAAGGTTAAGGTGAAAGATAATGTAAATAAGTA
Organism: Falcunculus frontatus; assembly: GCA_013398115.1. NCBI lineage: Eukaryota > Metazoa > Chordata > Aves > Passeriformes > Falcunculus > Falcunculus frontatus. The sequence continues at coordinate 1,809,547 of VZRV01000506.1, read as the reverse complement.
ATTTGATCTCCTAGTAAAATGTTTAACTTTTTCCAGCTTGCTTTGTGTAATTTTTAAATATATATCTGTGGTCACTGAGTGGCAAATCCAAAAGCAGATGGTTATCAGTATAGTTCTTAGCTCGTTTCATGAATACATCATCTATTTTTTTAGTGAAAGTCACTTTTTTAGTGGCTAAAAATGAAGGGAAATATTCTCTTGCCTTCCAAGAATTCTTTTATAGTCAATTTAAAGGAGCAATTACCTGTCCCTCAAAGCTGACTTTTTTTTTTCCAATTTCTGGGAAAAGAAAGAAATAATGTAGTCAACAAATACTTAGAAAAAAACCCCAGTTGTTTATAGCAAGAGGGGACTGTTAGTTCCGTTGTTCAGAAGGGTCTTTTGGTCTTGCTGTCTAATTAAGGGACTCTTGAAGCCGTGTGTTCAGGTAAAGTCGCATAACGTTTCTTATACTGATGCTGAAGAGGAGAAAAATTACAGTGCAGAAAGCTTTGAGATTAGGGAAGAAATCTATATATTTCCATATGTGTCCTTTGCATAACTGGCTGGTGAATTCCAAGTTTGGCGGTCGAGAGGGAGCGACATTTCTGTTACCTTATTCTAGAAATAGCAGTTGGACCCATGCATTACAGGGAACAAATGGAAATGCTTCTTTTGTCAGGGGTTTTCAAAAAGGGAGACTAAAACTAGCTTGTGAGTTTAACACAGGCCCACAGATGTCTGTGCATGAACCACGTTTATTTGCTATCCTGGTTTCCTTTTCACAACCTATTCTAGACAGAAAACTGTGTTAGATGTATTTCGATCGCTCAAGTCTATACCTACTTGCAGGCCATATTTTCAGCACAGTGAATTTGAATATTAATGGCAACAAGAAGTGTGGGGATGCCATCAAGGGGCCTTTTGAGGAGCATCAGGGAACAGTTAAAGGCCATTTGCAAGTGCTCTGTGCTCCCAGCCCTGCCTGACAGGAGCCCAGGGTTCTGATCCAGTCACTCTTCTCAGAGGCTCCAGGTTTGGTCTTCAACGTTGACCAGGAATTAATGCATTGTTGTGTGGGATGGGTGGGAAAATCTAATGATAGGAAAAAATACTGGAATAGTGGGGGAGGAAACCTAAGGGATTATGGAGAATTACTGTGTTTGAAGTTGTATTGGTTAGGAATCATAAATAATTGCAATAAGTAAGAAGTACATGAAGTCCTTGACTCTCTGTTATCTAGTTTACTCTTTTCTCTTTCAAAGTTACTACAAGCCAACTTGATTTCATCAAGTAGCCTGGAAAATGCATCCACCGAAATCAATATCAACCCTTTGAAATTTTGTTTGAAGGATTAATTATGAAGTTGTGTGAGCTGGCTGCATAACTTTAAGTGCCTGTCTCTATTTTAGGAGACTTCTGTTATTGTATTGAAGAATTTGGCTCATGCACCTTAGCAGGTGACACTGGCTTCACATTAAAAAGAACCTGAACAACTGCAGAAGAGAAAATGAGGTGATTGCGAGGAAAGACGTCCGGTATCAAATGCTGTTGCAGAGAAAGCCATGCCCAAATGCCTATTGCCTTCCTTAACCGAGAAATGATCTGTTGATTTCCATAAATAGACATATTTCTATTAAAGCAAATTACAGCGAACCTCTGATTTGTATCAGATGAGGGTCTGCCTATTGATGTATTAATTAAGTACTCTGGAGGTGTTTAGTGGGAGAGCTGAACCGGGGCATGAAAAGAACAAATCAAAGTATATGAAAGAGAATCCAGCTGTGCCAGAACCTTCGCATGAAACACTCAGCAAATCAAAGTTGAGTATTTGCAGTTGCCCAGTTCGTAATTGTGGCTACTGAGGAACGCAGGCAAAATAGACACTGGGTTTAGGTCAGCAATACCTCATAGCTGTGAGAGACAAAAGTGAAAAAAAGAAATAAAGGAAACGCATCCTCACTTGACACAACCAAAGGCACTCATCCAATGCAATGAGCTATTGTAAAGGTGCTCAAATGCAAAAAAATAATTGTCCCAGAGTAACCCAGTAGTTTCCCAGCGGGAGAACAGGAAGAGAACATGTCTACAAATTCCACCCCTGGGCTTTTCTTTTCAAATACTGGGTGGAACAGAGGAAAGAGTAAACCGCAACTGGTATTTTTCTGCTTCCTTGCACAGAGGCTAGAAAACAATGTTTGTAGGCATTTTTAGCCACTATTAATCCATGCAATTGTAACCTTTGTAATTTTCTCCTTTCAAAGTGTGGAAGACGTTGAAATAACAGCCTAAGGAGGTTTCAAAATTGGGACTTGGCATTTAAAGCCTAGTCAGCTTGCACGGCATTGTGTAGTAATTGCTAGTTAATGTAATAGCAAAACCATTACGGTGACAAAATCTTAGAGTGTATTTCTCTTTGATGTGTAAATTAAGACTGTCAGAAAGCAGTCCCAATATTAAATAGGCCCCCTCATCCATTCGAGTTTGAAAACACTTTGCTTAATCATTGGCAGAATACATATACTCTTGCTTGTGTCTGCCATATTCACTAAAATTATCTTTCATGCATTCCAAAAGAGAAAGATTTATTCAGGCTGTGAAATATTGGAGAGGTTATTTGCTGGACAAAGGAACATTGATTTTTAACTCAAATTCTGGTAGCATTTTTTGTAGCAAACTACACATAATTCAAGCTTAAGCCTGAGTGTTTTGGTATGTTATTTCTTTTCAAATAGCAGTGCAAGATTAAGGAAATTCAGAAAAGATAATGTATTTCCAGGAGATGGGAGAGAGATTTTCAAATAAGCTACTAGCCTGTTTGTAGAAATTATGGAAGCTTCAATAAAACCAAACAGTACCTATCCCTTTTTTTGCATTCTGTAAGTCTTAATTGTTTTCATTATGGTATAGACCTTATAATATAGTTCTCTAACCTATTTTTAGAAAATACATACAATAGTAAATCAAACTTTCCCATATTACTTTCTCACTTTAGCAGAATTCTTCATAGGTGTATTTCTTCTACCAAAGATTCAAATGGTTTTGTGAATTACCAGGAAAAGTCACTATAACATTTCTTCATGGAAGAGTGAAGTATTCATGACTGTATTGCTGTTCCCCCTCATGTGCTTGGTTGAACATCTTTGTGCTTTTATCTCCTCCACTTCCTCTTCTGTTCCTGATGAACTTTTAAAGTAATGATCATGGGCCACTAGCAAGTGGATCTGCTGCAGGTGGTTTGATGTGAGTTGGGTTTCTCAGCTTTAGATAGGGTGTAGTGAGGACCTTGGCATGCCTGTGGTAAAGTGACCCTTTTCATGGTCATTCAGCTCTCTCCTTGTCTTGTCAAATTTCTTGTTTTTTTTTTCCTCCTCTGGTCAGATAGAATTTGTGAACTAATTCTGGAGAGGTTTCCATGGGCTTATGCAGTCTCCTAAATTGTTTTTTGAAACTGTAGTTTGATGGGATTCACATGTGCTGAAGTAATGGATACTTCTAGGGAAGAGAGTGAATGAACCCAACCAAACCACCACTCAGCAGCACATTTACCAAAGCCAGCAAGCTTGCAGTGTTAATAGCTGAATTCCATGGAGGAAATAAGCCTCCATGGAGGAATTAAGTAGCTGATGTGTGATGTTAGGTCACTTCAGCTGGGATTAGCAAAGACAGGAATTTCTGCTCATCCTTCTCCCGCAGCACATCTGTGCTTTGCCCCTCTGCTGAAGGCTGTGTTATGTGAGACCTGAGGCTCTGCAGCACTGACCCAGAAATCCATCTCATTCCTGGTGTGGTGAATATCTTGCCTGGCAGATATTGGACAAGGGGCCTTAGTATGGCACAGCAGAGCTGCTCTGAGGGCCTTGTGCTGTCTCACAGTATGCGATCTTCCTTCATCTCTGACATAAAATATTCTTTTTCCCCTAATTTTTTCACTGCAGTGGGTTGAACTGTTGTTTCTCTGCCTTGTATTAAGGATGAATAGGTAGTTTTTCATCATTGTGTTGCTTAATGTTGAGGAATATTCCTAGTGACTCTTTGATCAATGTAGTCAAGGTAATCAACGTGAAGCAATTAAAAAAAAGGGCCACTTTGACGTTGCTGACAGAAAAAGGAGTTCTTCCTAAGAGACTGCTTTCTGTCCAGTAGAAGAACTTAAAGTTTGTATAATAATTATTATGCTAATATAATGGTATTTAGTGATTCTGTTTCCTGCAATGGAGAGGAGAAAATCTTAGTGCCAAACATCCTGGAGCAACGTAGGATTGGTGGCTGGTGCTTGCTGGGGAATGGAACTGGCTCAAAGGATTTTCTTCAGCTCTGTGCTCTTGCAGGTTTTATGTCAGTTAAAGACACATGACTGCAGGGTTTGGATTTCTTACAGTACTGGGCTTTGTGGGCCAGGTTCTGCTCCTCTCCCGCTGTGAATTTTCTTTGGGTGTTTTCTGAAGTGTGGGAGACAAAGGTATTTGCGAAGTGTGTGTCTGTGTTCGGTGTCAACTGGAGAATGCTGTTCAGTTCTTGAAAGTGTTTTGGAATCTTGGGGAGCAGGAGGTGGCTTTTGTTTGTTGTGTTTTTCCCTATATATTTATGATTAAAAATATCAGTCTTCTTTTCCATGGATGAAACCTAGCTGTTTCAGGAGGACTGAAACCGAGGAGGGACTGTAGGATAATCTTGGATATTTTTTGTGTATTCTAGCAAGTGTAGCAATTTGGTTTCCATGTGGCCTACAGAGGATTGTGTGCCTTGCTATTGAGATTTTTCTATTAACATTGTTCCAGCATAGGACTGCAGAATATATTGTTCTAGCAAAATATTTTGAAAAGATAAATTTTGGCTGAAGTTTAAAAATAAAATAAGAAAAATATTATGATTTGACTTAATATTTTGGCACTTCCCCTATAGCCAACAGTTACTGTGATGTGTTGTGCTTGTAACACCCCAAGTCACTAGACCTGTGTGTGATTTTAAGCACCATCTCCTGCAGTGTTTCTGGCAGCTGCTCTTGTGCTTTTAGTCTTGTTTATCCCTTGCACAGTAAAAGCATGTGTGAGCTCACTGTGGCTGCCTGTGAATCGGTGCTGTAATGCCGATAATTACATCCTGACAGGCCTAACCCTGTAACTGGGAATAGCAGAGTCTTTTGTCTGCTCAGACCCGGGAAAGTGGAGATGAGCTGTCCTTAACCACAACCCAGCTGTTGGGATAGTGGGGGACAGAGGATGATGGCTGCTAAATTATGTTTATAATAACACACATGAATAAATGCACTGGATTACAAATAGGCAGTTTAGGAAGAAGGCTTGAGGGAAGATGATCTAATTCTAATGGGATAATTTAAATATACTACTGTTTTGTAAAACAAAGAATCATAGTAGTATTCATAGTAGCAATGAAGCAAAAACTTACATACAATTAAAATATTTAGAAATTTATATTTATTAAAAATTATTTTTACTGTTATTTGCAATGGTTCCCCTTCCCTTTAGTTTTAGAAAGACACACTCATAGTTTGTTACTCATAAAGGAAAAAGAAAAGAAAAAGGAATCAAGAATATGTAATTGTGCTTATTATAAGAAATAGTCAAAAACTGATTAGTGTGGGAGGAATTAATTATTGAATCTACCCACGCTCTCTGTTTTTTCAAATTTTTGCTATTCAATTATGCATCAGTAAATGTTATCATGCAATCACTGGCAAGGTGGTAATTATGAATTGTTGCTTTTTAAGTCTGACCTTTTGATAAATTCCATTTGTGGGTGTGGTTTTAGGTATACAGTGATCTTGAGGAACTGTGTATTTCTTTGTTTTGTTTTTCCTCAGTTCTGATTTTTTGATACACTGTTGCAGTAACAGTGACTTACAATCCCCTTTTATTTTGCTAGTAAGAAGAGTTGCTTTAGTGCGCAGAAAGGTGCCCCTGTAAATCACTGAATTAAAACAATTCTTAAGGTAAGGAAATACATGTAAATGAGTGATCAGTGGAAAGTACTGTGAAAGGTAGTAAACAGATGTCTTTTAAAATCAAGCTTCTTATCTGGATGCCTAAATGGGATTTAGATGCCTATATTTAACCAGACACAAAGATTTTATGTTTTAATTATTTATGAGCCCTTGAACAGACCAGAGGTCAGTGGTGTTACCTTTACTAGCTAGTTATACATCAGTATGACTTCATTCTGAAAATAACCACTTTCACCCCTTCTGAAACAGAAACCGAGTGTTCCTAATCCCCCACGCACTGATTTTGCAATGTCCAGAGGCTATTAAAGGGGATTGTGGGAGTAAGTGGGATCACAGCTAATCAAACTGAGGGGATTGTGGTCAGCCCTGCTCAACCACTTGTCCAAATGAAGGCTTCAACCATGGGAGAAAAGCACATTATTGCTTTGATTCCCAGCCTGTCCTACCGACATGCTTTGTGCTGCTGCTAGAATGAGGAGTTCTGGGGGTGCAACTCTGCCAGAATCTGTTTAAATGTTCTTCATCTAGGGAAAAAAAGAAAGAGTGAATGGGGAAACACTGTTTGGTTTAACCAAAAAATCAAAAGAGGACTCTTGTTTAATTTATGCATATATAAAATGATGTATTTGTGTATATCTTGGATTTGTGTGGTGTGCTTGGTTTTAATATTATGCTGGGGATTCATTGGCAGCTGGAGTGCTCCACTGTGCCATGATTTCAGGGCGCTTGCTCTCTTGAGGAAACAAGCTTGTCTGGAGAAGAATTACAGAATCTTAAAGTTGAATTACCATGACTCATGTTTTTTACATTTTGAATTATATTATTTGCTTATGGGATGGAAAATTGTTTTCTAGTAGCTTAATTTAATGCTTGCTAAGGCACTAATTTTTTTTTTCTTTTTTTTTTCCCCCAAATGTAAGAACGGTTGATATCAGAAAATTTGATTTGATCAAAATGGGTTAAGTCTCTTGGGTCCCACAGTCGGATGTGCTGCTCTTTCCGGCTGCACAGTTGCCTTGTGTCCTGGGAGCAGGAGCAGAATGCCTCCTTACGTCAGGCATGCTCAAAGAGCAGCCCTAAGTGGAATAAATAAGCCGTGGCTGGGGGTTTTGTTTGTAGCTTTGTGGGGATTTTGTAAGCTTTTAAAACTGATTTAAGTAGGATATATACACATATATACAAATAGTCTTGTACCATCTGATGGGCATGTATGCCCTTGTTTCCCATTTTTCTCATTTTTTATTTGAGCGGTGTAAGGTAACTTTGCAGAGTTGACTTGACAAGTATTAAATATTCCATTATGTTCTAGATGTGAAATTAAACTCGAGGATGAATTATTTTTATAATACTATTTTTCCATGTTCTGAAAATGGTTTTGAAATGTATTGAGTCATAAAGTTGCTCCAGCTGGACAATAATTCTGGTATTGAAACTGGATATGGGGAAGAAAATACACTGAATTTCTTTACCTTCTAGGTTTCACTTTTTTAACCATCTCTTCCTTTAAAAATGAATCCTTATAAGAACATGATATAATATGTTTTCCTGATGTGATTTAACTAAATACAATAACAATTGTTTGAACAGCAGCATAAATAAGGACTCTAATTTTAATTACGTAAAAAAAAAAAAAGAGTAAAACTGGAAATTTAAAGACTCTGAGCAAAGAATTTGGTTCATGTTTTTTTCTGATTAAAAAAAAGTTTAGTTTCCAGTTCTACTTATGTTGCATTAATGAACAGTAGTTGTTCAGCCAAGTAAATGCAGAAATTCATTAAAGTTGCAGGAAAATAGCAACATCTTAGTTAGTTTTCTTTGAAAACTGATTCCTTCTGACTGTAGGAGAGTTTGTTTTTGGGTTTTCAGTATTTTGCCACCTTAAAGTCTGTGTTGCTTTTATATTTTATATACTATCTAAATACATTTTTCAGTTGAAAACCATTTTAATCTTAATTTTTTTTTTAAATTGCCTTCAGGTCAGTCTGCATTGTTTTTTTTCGTTTACTTTCATATAAATTTGAATGTAAAACTGCTGTGAGAAAAGCTCTATTAAAAACAAAACTCTTCATGCACATTCAGAGCCAAGGATAGTTTGTATTTAGGGTGGGTGTTTATTTTTTGCCATTTAAGTAGAAGAAAATATTTGTATAATTTCAGAATGTTTGGGCCTTAATGTAATTTACCAGCTTTACTGGGAACTGAACTGAGATGCTTAATGAGCAGAGACTTTAGCTGCAGTATATTCTTACATCTGGAAAAGAACTAAATTATACTAAGGAGTTGTGGGAAGAGATGCAGAGGTGTCCTTCATGAATGATTTATGAGAGTTCATGCTCTTTCACACACAATGGAAATGGATTCATGCTAATGATCTACATTTTGATCTTCAGAACTTTAGCAACAGTATTAAATCACTAAATGTTATATTTAATAAGTGGAAATATGTGGTATTAAAATATTTCTAAGCAATTTTTTCTGTATTAGGAGAAAAATGTGTTCGAGTTGGCTGCACGGTTTCCACTGCCATCTTGGTTTCTGCACTGCATTTAAAATCCTATGATGGAGTTCATGCTTTTGAACTTTTCTTTATTTGCCTTTTGCCAGCCACCCTAGAGCAATCTGCAGGGCCTGAGTTATAAAAGACAGGGGAGAGATGCCTCTTGGCATTCTGGAAGGCAAATGCTTTTGCATGAACTGTTCTCTGAAGTTCATATTTAGAGGTTGACTAAAACTGCCTCCTTTTGCCTTCAGCCCCACTATCTTTCACACAAATTAGGTTCACTGACTAATGTTGATTATGTGATAATTAGTGTCATTCCATTGTTGGCAATTTTCCCTGAAACACTAAAACAAAATGTGAAAGTTATTAATCTTGAATTATTTTCCAATTCACTTTCCAGATGTTGTGCAATGGCTTTGCTACTCTGTGATGCTCCAGAAAGAGGAAAATGTGAGATTTGTCCGTGCTGATTCACATGACCTGTAGCTGGTATCTATCAACCTATCAGTTGCCACTTCATGTGGAGGAAACCCAGAGCAGTCAAAAGGAAATGCTTCTCATAGGTAAGAGAGTTTAGGTTTTTTTAATTTATCCTCTCTAGAGTGATGAATTCTGACCATTTGAAACTATGAAGTTTTGTTGTTGTATTGGAAAACAGCTGAAAAAAAAAGGGGAAATGAAAGCAGCTCTTTAGCCTTGGGTTTTGAATTATTCCTCTAAGGTTTATTTAAGTTATCAAGTCAAGATTTTGCTGCAGTAAGTGTAATTATTTCTTGTTGCTAGAGAATTTTTATGGGATTTTTCCTCTTACATTCAGAAAATGGAAAAATAATACCTGAAAATGTAAAGGCTTCTCCTGTGCCTTGTAATCTGCTCCAGAAGGCCAATCAGAAAATTAATGTACATTTCTGGGTTACACCCAGTCTAGTGTCTAGTTTATGAAGTTCCTCCACATCCTTGTAGGATAAAGTGGGTAGGTAAGCAGTACATCACATTTTGAACACCTGCCTGTTGGGAAGCAGAGACTGGAAATGGACTATGAGCAATGTGTACATAAGCCTGACTTAAAGAGCTTCCACAGGGAAATCTGAGCACAGGGTTTGTTGTGGACACTTTGGGGATGGCTTTTATTGCTATTGCTGTGTAAAGTCCTTGTTACAGCCATTTATATTAAGCTGCACCCTGGGGTGATTAGTCTTCTGTCGATGGGTAGGAGGGAGATGACTGTGGTGTATGGCTGCAGTAAAAAGGCTGCGTGTTTGGAGGAAATTTCATGGATTGGATTTGACCTCTGCAGCAAATGAGCTGTGGAAATCCTTGGAACTCTCACCAGGGAAAACAGAAAGCATGCATTTTCCTCATCAAATGGCCTTCAAGAGTTTAACTTATTTTTGTTGCTAGAAGGGCAAAAGCCTTTCTATATCTATGCCTCTCCATCTTGTCTTTTATTATTTCTGAACAGTTTTAGCTGAGGCAAGGCACACTTGTCATGTTTGGCTTTATAACTTTCTTCCTGAGTGTGATTATAGTGAAAAATATTAGACAAAGGAGTAGGAGGGAGAGAAAAGCTTTGAAATTGTGCATGTGGGCTGTAGCTGGAACCCCCTAGGTGAGTTAATTAGTGTGGTGGGAGCCTGCCTGCCCAGGCTATTAGTGCTTAGTACTGTGGTATTGGTGCTTTGAAAATGCTCTTGAACTGCAGACTGCTCACAGAGCAGGAAGGTGATATGTGGTGGTGTTGTCTCTACATTTTGCTGCAATTTCAAACTTCCAGGAGACTGCTAGCAATGTGATATAAGTTTATGCTGTTGCTGTGATATATTTTTTTTAAACATATGTATCCTAAAAGCTACAAGCAAAAGCCTGAGAAGTTAGGAAGTTGAAGGAAAGAAGGGATTATATTTGTTTCAATCAGGATTGAAACAGGAATGCTATTATTTGGGGCTTTAAAAAAAAAAAAAACCAAACCCTTGTTGCAATTCACACTTTCACTCTTAGAAATCTCAGACAATTTGTAGAAGCTGGAGTCTTAACTGATCAACTTCTGGTACATTTTGGGACTGATCAGTAACCAAACATTCCTCTAAAACTTAATGGTTCAGTGGACACAGGGCAAAAGGCTCTGCCTGACAGTTTCTGCCTCACAGGCCTGTAATGGTTGGAGATGTGTTTTGCCTCTCTGTTGTAGGATGCCTCTCCCACAGTAAAAGCAGCAAAAATAGCACATAAATGTGCTGTGGTAACATCGTATTGGCTTGTACCCCATCAACAAAAGCCACACACGGCTGTGATGCTGAAAGCTTTTTCCCTTCCTCAGTGAGCAGTATAAAGTGGAGCATAATATAAAATAAGTGCATAGCTTGTCCCCAGGTGTCAAAGTCTGAAACCTGTAATTTAGATGATCTGGCAAGGATTTCAGGTTCTGGAAAAGTCTTTTGGGATCTTTCTCTGATATCAGATTTTGCAAAAATCTCTGGAATAGTGGCACAGAGAACAGACTAGTTATTGGGTTTTTTTCCTTAGATTATCTATTAGGATGTTTAACCACTTGCTTTATGTGGTGGGGTTCTTCATTTAAGCAGATGAAATCTAGTATTAGATTCAGTTGATTGAATCTCATTTATTTCCTGATATTAGACCAGGGCAATAGGTTTTTATGCTTTATTAATAAAGAGTTGATGCCTTCATGCATAATTCTGTCCTCTCCATGTCTCTTTGTGTATGGATTTGTAATGTAATGTTGAACTAATGTGCAGAGTCTCTATAGTACAAATTCAGCTATCTAAATCTGTCCGTTTTGGATCAGTATGTTGGAAGAAATATACTCATTTATAGTCAATACAAAGACTTATGTCAAAGGAAAGCAAAAACACTTTGCTTTGGGCAGAGTTTTAAGATAGGTATGATGTGGAAAATAATGAAAAGGATGAGGGCAAAGAATAATAATAAAAAAGAGAACATAGTGAGCTCTAAGAACTTTTGAAAAAGCAAAAATTTTACCTAGGGTTCTTTAGGTAACTTCTGATACAGACTTTAGGTATTTACATATAAACAGCAAGTGTTATCTGTTAATATTCAGGCAGTCAGATACTCAAGTATTTTGTCCCTTTGCAGGAATTTAAAATGCTAATGAATGATTAGGCTTTACTAACAAGCTGCCTAATTTCACTTGCAATGATTTAACAAAAGTGTTTTCCATCTGGGAAAGCCGAGAAACAAACAACTCAATTTTTGGCAACAGATTTTTTAATTTATTGTTCTTTCTGAGGTTGCATTATGATGGAGTGATGTAAAGGGAGTTATTTGCTATTTCTGGTCCCTGTCAGAAAAATACACGTGGGTAATCTTGTTAGAAGAGGAAAAATTTTTCCATAAGACTTATGTCAACACATTCTCTACAGCTTTTTCTTTAAAAGCACAGATAATCATATTTTTCAAAGCAAAGAACCAAACACTTATTTAAGATGGGATATTCAAATCTTTGAGACTTATTTCTAGAATAGCAATTAGGGAATCCTGGTGCCATGTTGCAAAACTCCAATAAATGAATTTTTTTGTAATGTAGCAAAATCTAAAGGGAAAGACATTATGGATTTTGCATCAAAAGTGCTTTCTAACTAACTAAAAGTGCATTTATAATATATTTTTGTAGTTTTTAAAGTCACTTTATTCTCACAGTGCAATACAATAAAGTTTTGAGTTATGGCACGTGTCAAGAACCACCCAGAAGGTATTATTTTGGCATTCAGCGTGGATATTATTTAAAGACAATGCTGTGTAATATTGGCTGGCACTTTCAGGATGTCCTTAAAAGCTCTGTTTACTCCTTCTTCACTCCTTCCCCCTCAGTTTCAAATAACTTGTTTCACCTAATTTCCCTCAGAGTTCTAAAACTTGCACTTTCAAAGTAAGGTGTAGTGGAGATTAGAACAAATAATTGCTCTTTGGTCTGGTGCAAATGCAAAGTATTCACCTTAAGGTTTTTTCTTTTTGTAGTTTAAGAACTTGACATAAAATGAAAATTTATAATGGAGACATCCTAACTAATGGAGAAAAACATGAATATTTTCGCTACCACTATCTCTGTTAACTGCTCAGGGAGAAAGGGGATGCCTATTGTGATATTTTCATCCCATTTGCATAAACAAGATTCTTATATACTTGCTCTAATAATGTACTTAAAGTGTGCTGTCTATCTGGCAAGGGATCACAATGTGGATGCAACAATTTACATGGGAAATTCCTTTAATCCTGACTGTGGCTGTGCATGCATTTAGAGCTGTGGATGTCCTTGGAGCAGTCAGTTCATTCAGTACTTTGCAGCATCAACCCCTCAGTCTTGAAAACACACAGAAAACAGCAGAATTCATTCTTTGTATGAATGTGCTTAATAATAAAAATGGTGCCAGCTACAATGGCAGAATGCTCAGGAGAGAAAAGTATTTCCATGTCATGTGGTGTCATTGTGGTGAATATCACTTGTAAACCTAAAGGAAGAGGCTTTTATTGCAATGGGGTTGGTAATATAGACATATTACGGCTTCAGTTTTTGTTTGTTGTAGAATTATTATGCTTATTTGCTGCTTACATTGGCAGGTGTTCTAAGTTTTCCTAAGCAAAAGTTTAAAATGACAGTATTAGGGGCCAGTAGTGCTGCTGCTGATGTAGGGAGCTACGAAATAAAAATATTTATGGTCCATTAATTCCTATTGACTTCAGTATACCTGAGATCAGACAACAAATTCCTTCTTTCTCACTGTCTTTTTTAACCTTATTGAACTGGAGTAATGAGACACACTCACACACTCCCCCCACTTTATTTCTTGCCTTTGAGATCTTAAAAGGAAATGGGAAGTAAAAAAGGAGGTGGTGGGAAGAAAAAGTGTTCTTCTTTCTGGCAGTAAGTGAGCTGCAGTAACTTTGGTCTTGCAGCCTTGTTCCGCACTGCGGGGTAGTGAGTGTCTGAGATCTGAATAAGGTGGTTGTGTGAGGTTTATGTGCTAATTTTCTACTCTCCCATGCCAGAGAGTAAAATCCTGGAGTGTGCATGTCACTTGCCAGATTGATTGAACCTCATCAAAGTTAAATCAAACACAAGGATAAATATTAGTAAGCATAAACTATAATAAAGTTATTTTCTAGTTATTTATTGAAGGAGTAAGTCTTGGCTTCATTTGGTTTTTTTTTAATACAACTGTATTAGATTCCTTTTTATGTGTTTCACCCGGTGTAAGGGCTAGTTTATTTTGGTAATGTAGCGATTTAACTTTAATTAGGAAAGTGCGCAACAAAAAACCTTAACATTAAAGAAAATACTATTCCTTTAAAGATTCTGTGTTCTGGATGTAAGTTAATGCTGTTTTCATTAGAACTTTTCATTGAGTCCCATCTGTTTGAATCTACAGCAAAGATGAATTATTAATGTGTAGTGCTGTAAGAGAATAGTCATTTACTGACAGAAAACAGCATTTGGTTTGATATAGGAAATTAAATCGCTTTATGCTTGTGAGGCTTGTTAATTATATCTGAAGTAAAGGATTTTAATTGATCTCAATACTTGCTGTGCAAAATAATTTTCTTCACTTGAATGTGAAAGAATGCATAACCATTTTTATTCTGTTTTTATCTTTAATATTGGTTTAAGCTGTTAAAGAAAAAAACCCAAGCAGTAGTTTTCAACAGCTGATAACAATTAGGTACAAACATAATTTACCATCTACTCAGCTTTTCAGTAAATGGAAAAAGAATAAACAAACACAATCCTTATCTTTAATGCATTGGCTTGCATGAGAAGAGGGTCGTTCATTAATCTCAAGGTAGGCTTCATAAAAAACTCATTGTAGTCTCTGTGTAAGATTGGGACAATGGATTTCTCAGCCCACCAGGAGCATCCCGGGCAGCAGTGTCCAAACATTTCTCTCAGCACCGCCCAGAGATGTTGCTGAGGACATGGGTGTGCATTTCTGGCAGCAGTGGCTGGGAGGGGACAGTCTCTCCTTTGTGCAGCGGCGGTCCTTGGACTCCTGATGGCCTCTGTTGACAGGACAGCAGTAGGTTTCATGTTTGCACAGGTAAAATCACCTTTCTGATAGCTCTGCATAGAGTCCTGAGGAAATTTGTGACTGCTGCTGGAGAAAAAGACAGATTTCTGTGTCTGGGGGCAGGAGAACTAGTCCTGGCTTGTTGTGACTGCAGTCTTTCTAAGATTTAGACTATGTGGATACAGTCTCTTTGACCCAGATAGTTATGGAAATGTGAACCTATGCCTCTTTAACCAGTATAGTGCCGATAGTGGTATCTTTTTGACATAATTTTGTATCTGTTTTTAATCCACTTTAAAAGCCCATATAGTCTGTTCATTAGGTTTAGCATTGCATAGGTGCTATTTACCAAGATACCTTAGGAAGGTGGAATATTTAAATCTGAATAATGTTTGTCTATGAAATGAAAGAGAAAATAAATAGAATTATTTGTGGCTTGGGGATGAGACCCAGGATGGAAATAGCATAACAGAAGCAAATAATAAAAGGAAGGTGATTATTGCTTCAGCTGGTTTCTTATCTGCTTGGGTCCAGAGTGTTCAGAGACCAGAGCACATTTCAGGGCAATTGAGTGCTGGAAGCTTTCAGTCCCACTGTGCCCTCCTCATCTACTTCTACAGCCCAGATGGAACCTTATTTACCAGTGAAAAGTGCGGATGAAGGAATTGATGGAGCTCAGTTTGAGAACATTAAAAGATGTGCAGTCAGTTTCAAATGCTGTTAAAAAAAACCAAAGCTCCTTTCATTTGGAAAAGTTCAATCAGCTTTGTATTTGAAGGTTTTTAGCAAACACTTTACTATATCCTGTTTCATCAAAACTCGTTTTTCACTAAAAGATAATGATAAGAAATTTCCACCTGATGTAGATGTGAGTCTGTCTGCTGGTGTGTGGTCCTTGAAGATTCAGTCTAGGGGCAATGGAATATGCCAGTAGCCATGTGATGTGTTTCCTATCAGAAATATCTACTTCTCCCTGTCCTTTTCCACAGTCAGGATCAGTTTACCTGGGCTGTACAGGTACTATGTAGGTGTCAGGATTTTCTGTTCCATCACGTGAATGTTTCTAAGCACTTTTGATGAGGATTACAGTTAGCTAAATCAAGCTAAATATTTCTTAGATATGTGTTGCCTGGGGGAAGAGCTCAACCCTCACCTTGCTACAACCTCCTTTCAGGTGTTTGTGGAGAATGTTTGTAGAGATAAGGTCCACTCTGCCCCTAGCCTGTAATGCTGAAGGGGCTTGTTGTGACCCAAGTGCAGGACCCAGCATTTGACTTTATTGAACCTCATATAATTGGCCTCAGAACATTGAGGCCTGTCCAAACGTCCTGATGGTAGTTGCTGGAATGGTGTTGATTGATTGGTGATGGTCTGAAACTGGAGAAATGATGGTAATATGAGGTTGTAAATGGTCATGGAAACAAAGTGTAAATACAAATGTAAGCACTGAAATGAAAGCTTAAGGTGAGGTGGTGAGCTGGCATGTACTTTTGATGGGGATCTCAATTCTGAGTCAATTAAATAATTTTATCAATGATAATATTTACCCCTGCTATTGTTTAGTCTTCCAACTTGCTTTCCAGTGTTTTCTCTCAAAAGAATGTACCCACCACTGTTTTCACAGTAGTTGTCATTCAGCATCAGAAAGGTAATACTCCACTCTGATCCGTAACATGAAAAATTATGGTTTTCAGTGGTTTTTGTTTGGCTGGTTGGGCTTTTGGGTTTTTTGGTGCGGCAATTTTTTTCTTCCAGTTTGTTGGTTTCTTTGTTTAGTTGTTTTTTTTTTTTGGCTGGTGAAATGTCATCTGGATGGTTTTTAATGTTACTTTGATTGAAACTGGGGACACGTACTACCAATGAAAACTGTGTTGTTGGGAATCAACATTTACACACTTATCCTATAATTTCCCTGGCATGGATGTTGCTTTTAGGTTTTTATTCTTAGCAAAAAGAAAGAGAGCATTATCCAAAACTGACATCTAAAAGCTTCCATCCTTTTGCTGTAAATCTGGTTTGGGGTAAAAACGCAGGCCTGGCTTGTATCTTCTGGAAACTTCTACACTGGGGTCACGACAACTGTCGTTGGTCACAAGGTCAGCACTCTATTTTGTATTTTACATTTTTGGCAAGATGACAAACCTGATAATCTGGAAAGTTGTTATCAAAACCTATAAAAAAATGCTTATGATGCCTCTTTCCAAAGTATTTAATCCCTTTCAAATAGTTTTGTTATCAAATATTACAAACTGCCCCAAATCTTTCAGTGCTTTGACATCTATATCCTCTTCATCCCTGATCCATGTACAGCATTTGGATTAGGCTTGTGACTTGTCATGTATTAATTTCAATGTATGCCTTAGAAAAGAAGTTGTTTTCTTTAAACCTCTGTAAAGACATGATTGCCAGACTTTTGTTTCAAATGATAGCATTGTGGTAACTAAGTCAAGAGCTGTGGCATCGATTTTTAAAGTAATAGCTTTAAAGTAACAACAAAAATCTACTAATTATTTCTGTTGCAATAAGTTTTAATTTATCAAAGCTATGAAGAAATCCCACAAACCTCTTGTTTTTGCAACAAAAGGAGCATCACTAGAGAAATGTTGTTTATTACAATTACAAAACCAGATCCCATGAGTAGCAGATGTTTTGAGAAAGCTGAAAAATTAAGTTAAGTTTTAATGAGAGCTATTGTTCTGGTTAAATAATGCATACCTCCAGCTACAGAGATGTTACATTTAGAGATTCTAAAATCTTATGTTCCAGTCTTGAAAACAATTAAAATGTCTTTTAGTCACCAATTTAAGTAATCCTTGAGAACTAAGAATTTTAAGTTTCTTCCCTGAAGCAAGAAACACAATAACAATAACAAAGGCTTATTCCCTATTGTACTCTGTGAGCTGCATTTTGCAGCAACAGCTTTTTTGAAAAGAACTAACCTTCAACAACCTGAATTGCTGAAATTTGGAAGTGAGGGATGCTCTTTGGAACAGGAAAAATGCAAAGATCTAAACATTTCATAAAATTGCTGCACAATTTGTACAGTTCATGTAGTGATCTTTCATACTGTATTTTATGTTCCAGGTTTGTTTCATTGACCTCATTTCCATTTTTACCTCATCTCCCAATCAACTGTTCCCTTTAGATTTCATGTGGATTATAAAATATGCCAGAAAATGAATTCCTGGAGGATTTGGTTTAAGTGAATTCTGGATTCTTAGAAATCTCTTTTTGAACTAAGTGGAAAAAGGGCTGTGAGCTGTGTGGATGTGCAGGGAGTGTGGTGCACATCCCCTTCCAGGCATGTCCCTTTCTGCCCTATTCCCCTGGTGTGTGCTGATCTTGTTCTTCTGTTTTCCTTCAGTTCCCAGCCCAGGCTGCTCACTTTACCGGGCAAGTCTCAGGCTTCCCAGTTCTCTCACTTCACTCCAACGCTTCTTCTTCTGCAGTTCCTAATTTGGGACCCACCTTACTTTTTCACAGAGTGATTTCTTCCTTTGTCCTGACTCTGGAGAGGGGCCTTGCTTTATGTGCAGAGCACCAGAGGGGGACTCATCATTCCTAAACCTCCTCTGCAAAGTGAGCTTGGCCCACTACAGCCAAAGACAGGTCCAGCACAGAGCAAATGTTTGCCATCTCCTACAAACACCCAAGCACAATGGATATCAAGTCCTACAGTAAAATTTATGTGTTGATTCTTTTCAAATGAACTGCTTTCATTCTTTTTTTTAAGCAAAACCACGCAATTAGTCTCCAAAAGAGCCAAATACGTATGAAAATAGCCAATAAAGCCATGGATGTATCAGGATGCCTTAATTATGGGCAAATCTGCAAGCTTTACTCCAACACACTAAATTGATTCAGATTGCAGATTTATGCAGAACAAGTGGAGAAACAACGTTCTTGTTGGAAGTTATGTTTTAATGCCAGAGAATCACAGGACAGTCTGAGTTGGAAGGGACCCAGAAGGATCATCAGGTACCAGTTGTGAAGTGAATGACCCTCACAGGGATGGAACCCACAACCTTGGCATTATTGGCACCATGCTCTGACCAGCTGAGCTAATCCCAGGGTCACAATACTTTAATAAATGCAGTTATACCTTTTAATGATCAGTAAGTTTGCTGTAAGTGACATGTAAAAATGGGATGCGCACCTAAGGTACAGAATAGGCAAGGCATATCACTGTGCTCTGTT
Organism: Falcunculus frontatus; assembly: GCA_013398115.1. Classification (NCBI taxonomy): domain Eukaryota; kingdom Metazoa; phylum Chordata; class Aves; order Passeriformes; genus Falcunculus; species Falcunculus frontatus. Next base: position 1,790,865 of record VZRV01000506.1, on the reverse strand, counting down.
GCACTGTATGTACTCATTTCCTTGGATTGCTCTGCTCTTTCCTTTGCAGTCTTCATTATCCATTCCAGAAGTCTTCATGGAAAAAAAAGCATAATAAAGATCATATTTTTGATTGCAGCTAATCATAAGCTAAAAATGCAGAACTTCTTAATTATCTGGTAAAGCCAGTGATTCTTCAGGGACAGAGCAGTTAATTTCCTTTCTTTTTATTTTGTAAGCATATCACTATTAATCATGGAGATCATAAGCTCAACATTCCTGAAAATGTGCTAGTTAAGTAAATGCAACTGACTTATGATGCACCTCATAAGAAATCTTTGGAGAGCTGCATATTTTGCTTTGGCTGAGAAATTGTGGGCACACTCTGAATATGCTGTTAAAATACAGCAAAGGCTTAGAGTCATCAGACCTTCCTAGGGCCTGGAATAAACAGGAAGCCAATTTTCATTCTTCACAGTAAGTTTTAGTTATTAATTAAGTTATCTGAAAATATATTTAACATATTGCTGGTGACTTTGTTGCTGCTGAAACATTATATCCTCGTTGCTGGTTGTGGATGGAGTTGGGGGATCCTAGGCCAGCTCATGTCCGGATGTTTGATTCTGATCTACAATTAGTATAAAACATTTTTGCACTGGACTGGAACTGCAGGTAATGGGGTTTTAAAATTACAAATCCCCAAACAATGGTCATTTGTGTGTATGTGGACATAAGTTGGTTATGTAACTCAGTGCTTCGCAAGTCTGAAGAATCCTGATATCAGACTCAATAATCACAGTGATAGATGTAGCACTTTGCACTCCAATTATTTTTATGACCTTATATGCCTGCCTTAATACTTCCCTTTGCATTGCTGCGCTCTGGATTAATTCATCAGTGTAATGGTGTGACTGAAAAGGTCACAGAAGAGTGCTGCGAGTGCTGAAGGTCTAAGCTGCATCACAGCTCATAGTTTATGAGTACTTGTAAGAAAAGAAAGACAGAAAATGGGACAGATGGGACTTTTCCAAATGAAAATAAGAAACAAAGTAGTTTTTCCAGCACAAACACTCATGACAGACCTTGACAAAGTAATTGCTTTCAGTCTGCTAACATTAAGATTACTTGAGCATTTTGACCAACATCCAGCTTTCTCCCTATGTAATTATTCCAGTTCACAAAATTAGAATTTGTACCTTAACTTTAATTAGTTTAAACCATATTCAAATAAACCATATTCAAGCTAGAAATTAGGCACGAGTCTACCTACTCCTGTGAATGGCTACTAAATTTAAATGATTCATTTGCTATAAAATAGGCAATTATGACAGTCCATTTATTAGTTACAGAAGAGAATATGATACACTTCTGTAGCCAGAGGAAGATTTTTTTTTTTTTAAATTTATAATTGTCTAATTGGTTGGTGGAACCTTGCAATGCTCATTTTGAGCTGTGTCACATCTGGTACAGTCAGCTTGGTGACACTATGAACCGTTCTGGCTTCATTTGTTGAGGGGCTGTCAGCCAAGAGGCCTTTGAGATGAATCTGCCTGAGACGTTCACAGGGAATTTCCTGAAGGCCAAGCAAAGTTCATTAGCATTTAAGAAATCCAAGTGACGAGAAGAGGCAGAGTGATGTGAAAACTTACTTGAGGCGAACTAAAACAGTGCAAAGATGACACGCACACTTCCCTTCCCATGGATCCTGCTGGCTGAAATGCTGCTGCAGAACTGGGAGCCCTCCACATCAGGCTCTTGGGAGAAGATCATGGCTTGAAATACCAGCTGGTTATTTCTGCCTGCCTGGGTGTAGTGAATGGTGTTTGCTGTGAAAAGGTCACACAAAATTTTAATCAGGACAGAAGGAAAGGCACGGGGAGCACTGTGCAGCCTGACAGGGAACCTGCCACGCTTTCCCTTGTGCCCCTCCGGAACAAGCGCGGCTTTAGCAGGGACATCTTTGTCCCTCAAAGAACCTGCGAGCCAGGAGGAAAAGCCTCTTGGTGGGAAATGAGCCTCCAGGACCCCCTGCTGGAGGAGGGACATGAATACTTATTGTCACTGTCCTGTAGAAAGTCTTCAGTTCATAGAAATGCTATTTCCTGTGCTAAAAAGGTGGGAAATGGTTATTCTTAATTTAGTAAAAAACTCTAGACTTGTTCCTTCTGATTACTTTGTGAGACTGAAAAAGAAATGAAGTGATTTCTTTAAAGCAGAATAAAAGTCTCTGTTCAACTAGAAAAGACATCTTTTCACTTGGCCAGTCAAAGAAAATTTTTTTTAAAAATGTATTTATGGTTGCTCTGAAGTTCATGTCTTTGATATCTATACCATGAATATTTTGTCTATTGGATTGGGGTTTTTTGTATTTTTTAACGGTTTTGTTTTATTTTTTTGAAAGTGCTTTTCAGCCCCTGAAGGCTCACTGTCTATAAACTATTGCTATTACCCCAGGACTTTGCCTCAAGTCCATAATGGGAGTAGTGGCCATGTATCTGCTCTTATATAAGGTAATTAAGGTGACAAAAGTCTTTGAAAACTCAGAGCTCTACCTTAGTTTAGCTTCCTTAAAAAACCTAGGTTTTCTAAGCCTACTGACCCTGTTACTCTTAGTTCATGCAATTTTCTGTCAGAACTTGTCCTCCTAGCTAAAAATAGATCTGTCTTGTGGATCACAGACCTTGATCTCTGATGCAAGGCTTTGTGGTGTGTTTGTTTATATATACGTAACAGAGACTCTGGGAAAGAAAGAGAAGGATGATATCACTATTTCTGACTTTTTTAATTTTTGAAATTTTTTCAATTGTGGCTGCAATTTTTTTGTATTTGAAATTACTTTATGATCAAACAAAAACCCCCTACCCTATATCTAGGAAGTCCTTAAAAATCAATGGGAAGTTCAAAAAATTTGGATTGTTAGCATAACCTTTTTCATTTTTATGTCATATTGACATGAAGTATTTAATAAATACATTTCGTTTTCACTGTGCAAAATTCAGTGGTGGTACCAGCTCTATTTTCAGTGATTTTTTTTTTGCAGCTGTACCTCACTGCATTAAAGACTGTGTAAGTCTTGGTGTATTGTGTCCAAAGGTAGGTCTGAGAGGCAGCCAGTGGAAGTGTAAATGAACAGTGAATTGCAGGTGAACTTGGCTAAGGAAGGTGGTTCATGTATTCTCTTAACTGACCTGGGCAATGCAGGTGCAGGTTTAAAATATTCAGGACTGCATTTTAAGACACAGAAATAAATGGATGTATTGTCAATGGCAGACTTAATTTTTGAGGAAGATGTTAATTCTGAAATACCATCTTTCACTTTCAACCAAAGGTGCCTGGCTCTTTATACTACTAACACAGAATAACACTTCCTCTCTTAGAGAACTTTGTTACCCCTATAGGAAGGGAAGCTTTCTTTATTATGCAACACTAGAAAAATACGTGAGATTATATAGCTTAAAATAATTTATATCCATAGGGCTCTGAGGAAGAAAGAATAGTAAGATATTGTTCATCACTAAAACAAAGGGGGAGGGGGGAAGGGAAGGTTACTAAGGCTGAAAATCAATACTTAAAAGTGTTAGATGAGAAAAAGACAAGATTTTTAAGAATTAAGGCTCTATTACTGTTTTGATATAGTTGTGATAGTTGAAGTATTTGTTTACAATTGCTAGTTCAAATTGATGCAAAATAAAGGGAAAAAATTTTGTTAAATTAAAAAACTTGACTCTTCTTTCCCAAAGAATTATTGATGCAAAGCCTCAAGGGTTCAATGTACTGTGAAAACTGAGGCGTCAGCTTGCATCTGGATCTGCTACAGGAGGTTTTTCTGTTGTCAATGCTGCATTAAAGAGCATTTTAACTGTTAGTTTCGTGAAGCTTGTGTTTATGCAACTGTATTAAACAGATTGCTTCCTTTACTGCTGAATTTTAGTTTTCCCAGTGAGAGCACAGAGAATGCCAGAGAAAATGCAGTGCTGCAAAAACCAGTTCAGGATCACAAAGAATATTTTGTTATGTAGAGGAGTTTTATTTGGTCTCTGTTATTTTAGTTTTTGCTTTGGCAAGGGAGGGAGTGAACCCTATAATCTATTTTTTCCATCTGATCAGTGTTGGATATATCCTGAACGTTGGTTGAGTTAGGAAGTAATGACGAGACAGTGGAGTAGGTTATGCTTTTGCTTTACACTTGCATTTGGCCCAAGCTAATTCAGATGTTTGGATGCAGCTGACAGTCACCCAGACCGGGTGGTGAAGAAGTACTGGTGGTGACAAGTCCTGGCACTCTCTTGTTCATGAGATCTGATGAGGTAACAGCATGAATTCCTATACCTGCACTATGCACATGACACCCTGTATAAATCAAATTGAAGTTAACAGTTCTTGAGCTGTTCACTTAAACTTTAATCATGTTTTTTAAAAGCAAAAGGTAAATAATACTGTGATCTGTCTCTAAGATTTGTTAATACCAAATCCAGCAATTTTTACCTTTATGAGGAGTTGCAATTTAACTGTGACATCCTTCATAGCAAAAATGATATTCCAGACATCATAAATGACATTTCCCTTCAAGCAAGCCTGCAGATGAAGAAGCACCAATACCTGTTCAGAAGCTGATTTAGAGTTAACAGGGGGACAATTTTACTATGCTACAATACATAAACATTCCGCACTGACGACGTTTTATAGCTGGTCACAGTGCTGATAAATATATTTCATGGAATATCTGTTTGTAATGTGCAGATGGAGACAGAAGAATTCTCCATTTCATTTTGGTTTATTTTACTTTGTCATTTTAATAGCATTTAGAATAAGCCTGATAGGCCATTAAAAACTAGCAGATATACCTAGCTCTTAGTTACACTGATGTAAATTACAGTTTGCTGTCTTTGGTAAAGTTGTTCAGCAGTTATAGAACAATTTGCAGATTGTAGATATGCCTCGAGGCATTACAGAGATGTAAAATAAAAGCAAATAAGCATCAAACCTTTCCTGGAAATTATTAGGTTTTTCATTATTTAAAAAAACACCAACAACTAAGAATTTAAAAGCCAAAACAAAACCACCACAAACCAACAGCAAAATAAAACCCTACACATGATCCTTTTATTTGCATTATGCTTTTACATCCTGAAATAACAAAAATGTCTTCTGATTAAAAGCTAGTCATAATTTTTGCCTTAGGCTGTTTGTGTCTAAAGGGTCAACTGCTGATATTGAAATAGGGGGTCAGCACCTGGCTTCCTAAATTTTCAGTTCTTTAATTGGTCATTCTGGCTTAAAATGTTGTAGACTTTGTGATCCTGCATGGGTCATTTTAGACATCTTTTCCCACAAACATTGGAACAGAGAAATGTGGGACTATTTACGAAACTCTAATCCTCCTCTTGTAGTCAGTGTGAGAAGTCAGGTGAGCCCTATTTGTTATCTGGTGCATTGTTTTGTCATTTACACCTGAATACTTCAAGGAGCTGTGAATTAAAATTCCTGAATATTATTCTGCAGCACTACCAGGTCACCAAGGGCAGCTTCAAATCTGTCTAAATCCTGCAAGACCTTCCCAGTCCCAGAGGATTTTGCCAACATGCCCAGGAAGAACCAGGGTAGGATGAGACTTGGATGTGAAGCTTTTTCCAATCTGCCCTCTGAAGAGGACAAGGAAGGAGCCTAGTAGAAAATAAAAGCTGTTCTTTGCATTTTCCTGCTGTTTCCTATAGACTTTTCAGTACAAATTACCTTCTTAACAGCTGGCTTAATTTGTTTAAGGTTCCTGTAGGCTGTGGAAGAGAAAATCTTGTTCAGAGGCTGAGTATGTGATTTGACTTTCTGCTGAAGTATTTTCAAGGCATGATGAGCCTGGGAAGGTGCTGTCCCAGGAGTCACAGTATGCCAGTGTCAGCTACTGGGCGTCCTTGTTTTGATGTCATGCCATGACAGCCAAGTTTTCCTACTGCAGGGGAGCTTATCCTGGCTGAGCAATGCCTTAACCAAGCTGGAAGGAAAATCACACTATACCACAAATTGTCTGGGTTCTCCTCTCACAATGCATAGTCATGAAGCTAGTAGAGGTTATAATGAAGCTTGCAGTTTTAGCTTTTAGCTTTGAATTTATAGAATTTGTTTTACCTATGCACACATCAGGTTACCTGAAGAGAGAGGCAGCATAGGTGATGTGTGTGCAGGACTTTAGAAGAAACAGAAAAAAACCTGTGAACTTAACATTAGCTATCCTGCATCTGCGCTACAAGCCAAAATGTGTGTTTCTTCCTTTGAAGTAAACCTATTTTGCATTAACATTTTCCTGTCTCTTTTGTGCATGTCTGTTTAGCCTCACAGTCTAATCTCTTATGTTTAAACAAGATTCAGAATGTACCAACATGGTTTAAATATATTATTATGAGCTCACGGATTTGAACCACACTATGGATCCTACCCCAGGGTGTCTCTTACTCACAGACATTGCTGTAAGTGGGTGGTAAGGTGATGTGAATTCAGTCAGACTCATCTGAGTGCTGTTGTGCTTTATTGTGCCAGCATGAGAGACCACATAAGATGGAATAAATCTTTGCTGATTACAGAGCAAGAATTCAAGAGGTATGGCTGAGATATCCGGCTTTGGCATTGTCCCTTCGGAGCCCTTAAAGGTGAGATTGAAGAATGGCAGTTTTTTGACTTATGTGGTAGCTGGAGCCTTTGCCTTGTTACTTCAGCTAACAGTTACATGTTTTATGCCCTCATGGACATGTCTTTGCTGTGGTGATGGGTTTCCAGAGCTGAGTGTTAACAGGGTCTCTGTATTGGCAAACACACAGAGAAGCTGTGCCCTTTTGAACAGTGCTATCACCAGTTTTGCCTTTTTCTGCCTGTGCAGGATTTGTGTGAATGCCTTGCACAGGCATTTTGTTTTCTTCTCAAAAAAAGCTGAGCCATACAGATTTCCTCACCATAAATTGTGGGAGTTGTCTATCCTTTTATCAATAGTGGAAGAACTATGGGCAGACAACAAGGGTCTACAAGCATTTTTCCCTCTTGCAGACAGGACTGGCAAGGAGTCTAACTAGAGGTGGTGGACTGGGCCAAGCAGTTAAAAGCACCATTAATTTCAGGTCAGACAGTTCTGAGTTTTGGCAGGGAAGAGGTCAGGAACAATGGCTGTGTAAGAGCCTGGAATACCTATGGTGTGAATACAAATATTAGTCAGCAATACCATAAGGGCAGACAGGTGCTCTAAGTGGGCAAATCCCAGTAAGGCAAGCAACTTGACAGAGACATTGCTAGTTTTGCACTGGAGTCAAATTAGTATTGATTTGTAATTCAAAAATTCTGTTTCACTAACTGTATATTTATTTGTATTGCAAATCTTAGAAATAAAAGCAGGGTCCTCATCAATGTCCAAAACAATCTTTCTAACTGGGTGTGCTTGTGTTGATTTGAAATTAATGCCACTGCATTTAACCCTGCTGAGTGTAAGGAACTGGACTTACTGCTATTTGTTGATATCTTTGTTGCTTAAGGTATAACAATGACTGCAGCACCTGCTCTTGCTGGTTATCTGGCTCTGTCATGTTTCTCTTATAGTTATTTTCACTTTTGAGAGGCTTGCAGAAATCTTTGAAAAGAACCATTGGTTCAGCTCTGAATGCATAAATACTTGTAATAGTGTTTCTGTTTGACATCTCGTATCCAGTATAATCTCTGTGTTCAAGCAGAAACAAACATTAAATCATTGGAGAAGAATAAAATAATTTGGTTTTCTTTCTTCAGTGATCAGTTATACACAGAGAATGATAGGGGAAAGCAAAAGAATATTAAGACATAAATGTGTAAAACACTTAAAGCTATGGCATTTGAGAACCTTTATGGTACACATGAAGACTCGGTTTGAAGAAACTCTTTTAAAGACTCTTACAAACCAGGCACTGTATTTTAAAAATGTTCCTTTTGAAAGAGCTGCTATTTCAGTGTAGGTTTTTCTACTAGAAATATTCTATAGTTGCTGTGTAATGATGCAATAAATTCACCCAGGAGCTTGTTACAGTTAATAACCTGTAAAGGGCAAAGGTATTTGGACAATGAACATGGAATTATACCTGTATCATTCACTAACAGTGTAAGTTATTTCTTCCTTTGTCCTTCAAAGAAATGTCATTTTGCAGAAAACGTGGAGGTCAGCTTATTTTCTACATGTTTAATTTTTTACAGCCAGTGACTTCTTTGTAAATAAATAATATGCCTTGCTCAGAAGACAAGCATCAGTTCTGAAAAATTATCAAAGACATTAGGATACAATGCTAATGTATTTCATGCTTCAAAAGCTGCAGCTGCCAGAAATTCATAGCAATCAATCAACATTTTTCTTTTGCTGTTTTTCGTGTATTAGCAACATATCAGGGGCAATAATTACGACTCTGGCTGCCCCCACTCTTTCAGATAAATGTACTGGTTATATTGATTCACTTAATATTCCTCCGTGGTTATTTCAAAAGCAGGTACCATTTCAGAAGACAAGAAGACGCCTTGTTCCCTTTCTCTGTAGAATGCTTAATATTTTTTTTCAGACAATTTAACACATTTCTTTCTGTTTGAATAGAATTACCTTTTCTACTACTGTGATCTGTAAATTAGAAAACTGAACAATAGAGCTGCAATAGAGAAAGGCTTCGTCTCTCACAGCCTGTCAAGTCATTCTTCCATTCTTTAATAGACTAAGTCTGGTGATCGCAGTGCAAGCCCTAGTGTAAAGTATTCTCTAAAAGAGAACTATCCAAGGGGTAATGGCTTTGAACTGAAGGAGGGTGGATTTAAATTGGACATTAGGAAGAAATTCTTCCTGGTGAGGGTGGTGAGGCCCTGGCACATGTTGCCCAGTGAAGTTGTGAATGCCTCATCCCTGGAAGTGTTCAAGGCCAGGCTGGGTGGGGCTCTGAGCAGCCTGGACAAATGGAAGGTGTCCCTGCCCATGGGAGAGGATTGGAATCTTCTAATCCAAACCAGCCTATGATTCTACCTCCATTTATTAGGACAAATGGTTGTGAAGTTGAGGAGAGAAATATCTTTAGTAAATTCTTGCGTATAGACTGAATTATTTCAAGCCCTGAAATGCTCAAGGTGCAGGGGCTTTCCAGCTCAAGGCTTATACTGCAGGCAGGAGAACTTGTATTAAAGGAATCTGTGTTATGTGCTGTCTCCATTTAAAAGACTTAACTTTCCAATCCTGTCTCTCTCGCTTGACCTTCACCCAGAATAGACTGTAATAAAAACTATTTTTATAAGTGACAAAAAGGAAGCACAGGCACTGCAGCTATAACAATGTAAGATTACCTGTGGATTTATGAGTAGGGGATGTTGCTGCTTTAGTTGTAGTAATGAATCTCACTTGTGCTAATAAGCAGTATTGTCTCTGCCCTGTCAATGCCGGGGCAAAGTCGTGATGCTCTCAGTCAGAGCTGGTTATGCACTGTGGCAATGAGCTCTGGTTTCTGTCTTTCACATTGCATAAAGAAAGAAGCTATCTTGAAGAGAAAATGGAAATTACAAAATGCCTATTCATAACTTTGCCTTGGTTTTTTTTTTTTTTTCCCGCTTTAAATTATTGCACCTACAAGTCATTTCAAAATTAGTTTCTCAGAAAATGAGCTCTCATCTCTCTTGGTAAAGGAAAGCAATGAAGGCCTTGTTATCCAGAGAGCCAAGGAATAACAGACCAAATAAATATTCCCCCTCATGCAAGGGGGCAGGGAGGGGAAACTGGCAGCAAAAAGCTGTTTTCTTGGATCTCCTTTTGTTTTATGTGAAATTTTGGCTGAGAGGTGCCCTAATACCTTCTACTTATGAAACAAAATGGGAGGAATGGAGGGCTGTGGAGAAGAGGCAATAATACCTCTCCTATTGGCTTTATGGTTGTGCAATGAAGGAGTACTAATAAGGAAAAATTGTGTCTAGAGAAATTAAAACCAGCCTGTTACAAGTTGAAACTAGGTTGTTAAAATTATGTTCTGAAATGCAATGTTATTTATGTGATCTTGTATCATATCCTAATTTCATGGTTATTGCTGTAGTAATTTCAGGCAAGATATACTTATATGTATGTTTGTAGATTTTAAAAATACTTCAGAGCTTTTAACAGTTGACTACTTTTGTGAGATGCAATTTTGAAAGTTAGCCTATGATACTGATATGTGGCTGAAAGTCCAGGGATTTTTTTCTGGTACTGCAGAAGAGAGGAAAAAAGGTGGTTCACATTGCTTTAGTACTGCAGTAGTAAAAGTAGTGGAGTAATTTTTATTTTTATATAAAATCAGAGGATATCAATTTGAATGCTTTAAATAGGTGTATCTCTCTATATACGTTTAACAACTTTCCTCTAAAACCAAAGACAAAACCAGTATCCAAACCACTTAATTTCAGTTTTAGGGTACGTTGGGGCTTTGTTTGTTGGAACACAACAATTGTATTTTAGTTAGATCTGTTGGGTATGTACATAGAGATGTGTTCAGTGGGTTTTGCTTCGTATGTCTGGTTCTTTAGGTCTTAATAGCATTTTCCAGAAAGATATCTAAACTTTCTTTTATACAGAGCCTGGTGAATAATTTAATATCAATTTACTACAGCGTTGCTGTCGGTGATGGTTGGTGAGTGATGCACCAGCTGTGCCCTCGCTCAGGAAATGTGAAAAGTCTCCATGTGCTCTGAGAAATGAGGAATGATCTCTGTTTGTTTGCTCATGAAAAAACTTCATGGTAAAAGGTAATGGAAATAAACCCTCTTGACAGTTGTATTCAGATAGTTAACTACAATTAGAAAAGAACCCCAAACCACTACCAACGAAAGCCACAACATATTAACTTAATATAAAGCTAATGAGGAGAGAGGAATTCCTGACTTCCATTTCATAACTGCCTTGAAGGTCATGCTTCTTCAGGGATAAGGTACATAAACAACAGTGTTCCTTAATCTTTACAAAGTGTTAAGAAAAGTGGGAGGAAACGAAAGAATGGCTGAAAGAAAAGAGCACACTTTATTAAACACTTTGGAAGCCTCACTGTGTCCCATTGCCCATAATAATGGAAGAGATTCTACTTCCTTTCTGCATACAAGGTGATGAAATAGAAGTTATCTTGTTTTGTAACATCAGCTTCTAAGGGTGAAGGGTTACCTTGCAAAAGACAAGATGCAAGGATGATTTCAAGGGATGTATTGATCTTTTATTTATTAAAAAGGGGGATATTTGCAATTCATGTAAATTGCCAGTGTTCTTCCTGAGACTGCATTTATGTCTGTATGCAGGATACGTAAAGTTGAAGGCAAATAATTTTTCCAAGGCTTTTCCCTCTTTGAATCTGTGAGTTTCTGGCAGATGTGCCTTCCTCAGGACTAGGGCTGAACAATAGCACTTAAAAATCTACCAGTTTCCATTCAGTCCTCAGTTACCTTGGAAGCCATAGCCCTTTATAAAAGGTGAGAACTTTGAATTGCTAAAATGTATAGGGACTAAGTGGTGCTTAGCAGTTGAGTGCACCAACCTGCCTTAAACTCATTTATTCTATCTTAATTTGCAGAGGAAAAGCTTTTTGCTTATCTGGACATTCATAATGCATGGATGGGTCTGCAATGGATCAGTTTTTCCTTGAAAAGAAAAGCAGTATTTGATGTGGGTCTCTGTTTCCTTTTTACTTTTTACTCCCTTATCTCTGTAAGGTATCTTGGGGTAGGTGGAAGTAATTTTCTAATGATAAATTGTGTATTCATGTTAGAAAAGCAGCTATACATTCGTCTTGTGTGTTATAGATAGGAGAGCTGTGACAGGAGAAAAGGGAATTCTTTCATCTGAGTGCTGGTAAGATTCAGCTATGGGACTGCTTATTTTGGTACTGCATTTCAAGAAAGATAATGGGCCAGAAACAGTAGGGGAGACGCAGAAATAATGTCAGGTTTGAAAATCTGATTTGAAAATTTAAAAGAAGAATACTTAACCTAATAAAGAAGGTCAGGACTCTTCAGAATATTGGCTGGGACAGTGATCCATGGTGTTATAGCAGCAAGTCTGGCCAAGGATCCATGCACTTGCATAGATTGTAGCAATTAGTACTGTGGTTGTGAAGGTTTTGATCTCAGGACTGGGACTTTGGAAGGGCTGTGGTGCCACTTGTGTTATCCATAGTGTAGTTTGGACTGCCTGTCCAGACATGAATGGAATTTTCAGTCTACAGGGATAATCTATCAGACAGGAAAGTCTGGGTTATCCATCACACATGGTTTAATAAAGCAGGTAGAAAAGCATGTGTCAAATGTCTCAATATCTGATGTGTTTTGAGATGCGAGACGGACCAGATGATCTGTCAGGATGCTGTGTAGCTTTCTATTATTTATAAATGCTAGATATTTTTTTCAGAGTCCTTTCAACCTAAGGTTGTTCATACTTACAGCAGTGTTGGGGTCTTGGTATGGCTGGTTTGCATTTTCTCTCATGGACTGTCTTCTTTTATGGTTCAGATTTTCTGTTTGAAAACAATCTTAATGAGAAACTTAGTGACTGCCAGTGGTGGTTTAAAAGACAACAGAGTGAGCCTACAGAAAGGAAGAATATGAAAAAAAATAATCCAGTATTTGGAGTAGTCCTTAAAAACCTATTAGTGGATTTTTATATATTTCAGAGTGATTACATCAAAACTTCTGGGTTTCTTTTTTACTGATGCATTTTTTTTTTACCTCTTTGCAAAAGCATTAGTAGCATTCTTTGTTCTTTGCTCTTTCTTCTTTGTACTTGCCTCTTAGCTTGGCAGGTTGTTTTTTTCTGCTAATTGGAAGAAATAGAATAAAGTGGAAAGATAACCAAAGAGGAGGTGAAGAAAGGTGAGATAAAAGTAAAAGAAACCTTGCAGTTGTGAATTTAAAAAAAAAAAAATAATTGCCCATCTAGTAAAAATGAAGGTTCTCTGAAAAAATGTGACAAAGGGCAGAGAACAAAGACATATTATCAAATAGAGAAGATGCAATCTGTAATTCTTGCTTGATTCCACGCCCTCCCGTTCTTTTCATATGGTGACAGAGAAGCAATATAGGCTTTTAAATAAAAAGTGCACCTCTCGTAGAGTCCCTGCACTTTAATCTAAAAAGCACAAATGTACTGAAGTCTTCCAGTCCCCCTAAGAAAGCACATAACTGCTTTGCCTTCAGAGCACGTCTGGGGTGAGACTGCTTGATTGCCCTTGTTCAGTAGAAAATAGTGTGGCCATAGCTGGACAGGCCGTGCTGGTGGACAAGGCAGATTCTGAAGATTTGCCCCGAAACTCTTCCTTGAATCCCATCTTCCCATGGCTGGGGAGATTCCAGCACTAGCTGGATTCTGCCTGCATGGTCAGGAGACCTGTTCCCCTGTGGTGGCTGGCTATAGGGTAGTCTTTCCTCTGGGACCCAGTTTTTTGGGGATAGCATGTCCTGAGGTCAAGCTTGGTGTGCTGGTACTTCTGGTTAACTGTTTAAAGGATGTATGGAAGTGACTTTCTTTTCTGGTGCAGTCCCCCTTCTATCTGCCCTAGACAGATTGGGTTGTGGGTTTTTTGGGTAGGACAGTTAATTTTTTATTATATTCTTGGTGGGTTTTGAATAAATGAGCCACTAACTTTGCAAAGACCTGTTTGCCTGGCTCTTCTGAAATAATTCATGACAATTCTTGTTGTAAGAAGTTCAGTAGTTGTTGTTTTGCAGTTACTTAAGTCAAACCTCCTTGCAGCCTGATAATTTAGAGAGTGAAGGAACTTTAAATTCTCTGCAAACAACTTTGGACAACCAACCAAATAAAACTCAACCCCATCCCTTTACACAAGCAAAGTCCTTAAAGTGAAGAAGCAAGATTTTATTCCTAAAGTATGCCATTAATATTTAAGTTTGTGAGCAATCCTTTAATTCAGAGTAGTTTTGACACAATTGCAAGTGTAAACAAGATATAAAAGGAATATAAGGGCTGCCAGCTTACTCAGAGGGCAGTTCTTACTGCACTTGAGGACACTGGTGACATCTTGCTAGGACTGCCATCTGCTCAACAGGAGAGCAAAGCTCTGAGGGCAGTCTTTCAGAAAATGTCCTTTGTGGAAGCAAAACACAAAATACAGAGATTTTTCCCTCCGCTGCCTTTATTATGTCAGTATTACTGATATTTTTATATGTAACTATTTTGCAATTTAGTAGTGCAGTACCAGTCACACAGGAATATACACATTATTATACACAATTTTATTACTATTATCGACATTGTTTTCTTCTGCACTTTTATTTTGTTAATTTCTCCTCTTTTTTCCACACTTTTCATAACAACTGGATAAACAAAAGTTAGATAAAATTTTACTCTATTTCATCTCATTTTGTCCCATGGTGCCCCACATCTGTTTTCTCTTAGCTCACATCTAATAGTGGGATCTCAAATGTGCATCGTTTCAGTGAGATGTGTGCAACACTTGGTATGTGTGTTTTAAAATAATTCATCTGTTGGGAGCACACCCTGTCTCTGAAGCTGAGGTATAAAGTGGCTCTGGCTTTTGTACACAGCTGGAAGAGCTGTCTCGCTTTCAGTTGCTGGATCTTGGTTTGAAACTAATTGTGTTCTCTTTCTTATAAAAATGAAAACAAAGAAGCAAAGCTCCCCAAATGAAACTAAGCTGTAACCCCTCCCCTCGAATTTTACAGGACCAGTTGGATTGAGGCAGTTCCAGGCATGCACTAATTATTATAATAGTGTTGATTCTGCTTTGATTTTTAAAGCCAACAGAAATATTTAGGAATTGTAATTTTTTTTCAGGAATTGATATGATTCTTGATTTTCTCCATTGATTGATAAAATTAGTACATTTCTATTCACACGCTACCAGTCCATGTAACTTGTCGCCAGTTAAGATGGCTCCTAGGCTGTATTATAGTAATATATTTTTCACAAATGAAGAAGACTGTTGTGCTAACATATGAGTCTTTGAATTCTAAAATAGTTTTGCTTTACAAGCTTATGAGTGGTGAAACTCTTTCTTTTCTCAGCTAGAACATTCCTAAATTCTCCAGTTTGGAAGAAAAGGGAACAATTTTTTGTAGGGGAGCTACAATGAGTCAAGCAGTTGAAAGATTTGTGATTTACTGCTCTGATGTCAGTCTTACCCACTTCCACCTTGAAATTTTTGTCTTAATTATAGGTCCTCATAAAGCTAATAGCTTTCAACTGGTTGTGCAGGAGCTTTATTTGCCTACTAGTGTATTTAAGGCTAAAATTGGACACAGCTGACATATACCCAGTTAAAACAGTATACAGAAGTTAGAGAAGAAGTTAACTTCCCTGTTGAAGTCTTTCTTGTAATGAAGCCTTTGACAGGAGCTCCAAAGGAGTTGTACATACAGGTACTAAGAAGAAGTTTAGAAAAAACCCTAAAATGAATTAACTACCTGAATTTCCTTAGAGAGGAATGAAATGTTAACCTTTCTTTAGGTGCATACAGAGACTGCCTTATCTCCCTAGCCAATAGCTATGTGAATAAAGAATTATTTTGAGAAAGACCTTTTAAAAAATTTTTATATTTCTCTGAGAATACCACAGCTAAATTACAGCAGTCTAAATCTTGAAGTTGTGAAATACAACTTGGTCTTCAGTGACTCTCTTTATGAGATTGAATGTATAATTTTAATGTGTCCAAAATACCTGGACTTGCATTTACAGTGCTCTGCTGTCAAAACCCAGCTATGAATGCAATACAAACAGGGAATTATGGGAAATAATTTTCTTTTAATAAGCATTAATAGCATTTTCCTGACTGCAGTGCCATTTGATGGAATTTTAAATAGAGATTAATTGGTACAAAAATAAAGACAAAAGCAAGAGGAAACAATCAACATGAAGAAATGTATATCTGTGCTCTGTGCTAGTAATAAAAATAATTTTGAGTGTAGCATTGTATTTTATGTGCCATCTGAACCATCTCACTGTATTTATATGCCTGTAATTTAGCCTAACTTGTATTTTCTGCACTCATTAATATGAAAAGAACCCAGTGAATGAGTACCTATTATATGCAAGATCTATGGCCTGGGGACAATTTTATTTTACTCATAAATTTTAATATCCATACTCTACTACAGTAAAAATAATGAGCCTGTAGTGGTTTTGTCCATCATTACAGAGAACTTTTTTAAAAGATGTAAAAAGGAATTGTGACTGATTGGAATTGACCCACAAATCTAAAACTAGGATTTTCTCTCCCCTCCCCCCCCCTTTTGTCAAATGCAAAACAGCCTTTGGCCAGTGTCAGCTTATATCTGGAAACAAGAATTATTTTGGTTTCTTCCATTACGCATAATTTCTCAATAGTTTGTCATAAAAAGGGCTATACTATTTTTTTTCCCTTGAGCAGAAAAGTATGGTTTTAGTTTTTATCTTAAATGAAATATTGGAATTTTTAATTTTGATAATGTATTCCATTAAAAATCGTATTCTTAGAATCATTAGCATTAGAGTAATTCTTGATGGATTTTGGTGCATTTTTTTTGCTAAATCACCGTAGATGCCTTTAAAAATCTAAATCATAGTTTTCTAATGATCACTATATGTAGAAGATAATTATGGCTTTAAGGGGTATTCAGTCCACATAAATCCATGTATGCAAGTTTCAGTGGGAGTCTGCAACCACAAGAACTCAGCAGTTCAGGCTTTGTTGAGTCTGTGGAATCATCTGCTGGTGGTCTGTGAATGTGTTCAACACCAGATAAACACAGGCAGGTGAAGCTGCTTCCCCAAGGGGGAGGTGTGCTGGACTGGATGAGACCAATCCATGAGTTCAGTTATCAGACCTGCAAAAATAGTGTTGTTTATATCAGTGCTGACAACGTTGCTCCCTGGCTTTGAAACTCTGTTCATGTTCTGTTTCATGTTTTTAGAAGAAATTCAGGTTCAAGCTGTAATGAACATAAGGCTCAGCTTCTAGATGCAAATGTAGATGCACAAGTCATTAGTTTTTTCACTTGTATTTCAAATATTGTATTAAAAAAAAGAGGGTTTGATAGTAGAAGACAGAGCGGGAAAAGCACTTTCAGAATTTTCCAAAATTAAATGTGAACTTTCTTATAAATGGCATAGAATGAATCCCTACATTACAGGTTATGTAAGTCTACCTTGGAGAAGGATTGTATTTTTCCTGCTGAAAAAGCTGCCCTAATGATTCCAAAGTCTTGCTTTACTATTTTATATAGACTTTCAAGATTAATGTTGCCTTCCAACCTAAATTTTGATCTCTAGAATTGTATATGATTCTGGTTTTTTTGTTGTATGGAATTTAAAGTATTAATTCCTTCTGCCATGTCATGAGACATCTGTCTGAGATGAGGATAATGCAAAAACCACATGAACGTCTGTCATTGCATCTCAGATATTTTTGTCCTTAAAGTTTGGCCCTGTCTTCTTTCTTTCTAGTCTCCTTTTTAAAGTTGTTGCAATACTTTGTGCTCAGCAGTTCTTTGAGCAACGTTTGAAGCCCAAAGAAGAATGGTGAAGAGACTTCAGACTGGTTCCTGCTGAGGCCATGTCCACATACACACTCACTCCCTGGGCTTCCTCAGGCAATTATCCTTCTCTGCAACAAGTTATTTTCGAAGAATACAGTATATTTACAGTCAAGCCTCCTTTTTCATTCAAATGATGAAAAAATTTTTAATCTCACTGTAGCTGCTCTGACTTTGCTGTTACCTTTTGTGATTCCCGAATTCACAATCGTGGTCAAACTCTGTCGTGCAGATTCTCCCACACATTGTCATGGCTCTTAAGTGCCAGAGGTTTCTTGTGTTTCGCAGTGTCAGACCCCATTTAACAGTGGAAGCAGTCTTGCACCAGTGGGCAGGCAGGCTGCTGAGGCTCTGGGACAGAGAACGCTTCACAGTGTCACACTTTGAAAGTTTGCTCCTAAGCCTTGTACTTGTACTTGAAACAAAGACATTGTTCTGACAGTGCTTCAGATTTTGATGTGTCTGCACTTTCCTAACCCATCTGTGCAGCACTCCTCACCCTAATTGACATGTTCCTTCCTGGTCACCTACTGCTGCTGCTTTTTGTCGTGACTCGTACAACCAGCAGCTGCTGATGCTCTTCTTTGTTTGTAGTTTTTGTCAAGGTCACTTTCTGTGGAAAGACATTCCTGCATCTGCTCTGTCAGTGCCCCCAGTTTGGTGCTCGGACACCTCTTTTCTGTCTTGTTTTATCAATGGTTTCTTTTATCTGGGGGGGAAAATAATGATCAGAATTCTGGTATAATAAGTGTTGGATCTAGCTCTGTAAGGATCAGTCAGAATTGAAAAAACCCAATTATCTCTTTATGAGTGACAAGGGCCACTGGTTTAACATTTGTAATTATTCATTTTAATAACTAAGATGATTAATTAATGTTATATGGGTCACATTGTGTGGTATGTTATATTAAATTGCAAAAAATTCATAACTGACGTATGATCCCCAAATGATACTAAGTTATGCTGTTTGCAAACCCTTCCCTCCCCAGAATATCTCATATTTGCTAGAATATCACAGCAGTTTTCTTAATTCTCATTTCCCACTCGAAAGCAGCTTATGATTCTGATTTTACTTTGTTTTCTTGAGATCTCTATTTTTTGAAGGGAATTTTAACTTGGGTCAAATTCTTAAACTTTATTGTGTATTACAGTCAGTAATTTGAAGTTTGAGGTTTAAATTGGTAGTCAATTTTCTTTGATTTCTTTCATCTCTGCAATTCCACCTTTAGTAAAACTTCTCTTGCTGGTGGAAATGTTTAAGTTTAAAATAAAGCCCCCTCAATTATGTAAGAAAAAGATTATTGGACTCTGTCAAAACATGATCTTAATTTTGATCTTTTTTTAATGGTTTTTGAGGGGGCAGTATAGTTTATGTTTGCAAATAGAGTCAAACTAAAACATTGAGAATTTTGATTTCTTAACACGTGAGCTCAAAGCCATCAACAATATTACAACTTTTATGAAACATTCTGAAAATTAAAAGGATTTATTTTTTTATAAACTCCATGAGTATTTGTTTCAGCAAATTGATTGATTGTTTTAATGAGTAATATTAATAGTAAAAAAGCTGCTAAGTTCTCAGCTGAGGTTCACAGAGGTGCTTTTTAAGGTGAGTCTTTCTTCCAGCTAAAGCTTCCTAATTAGCCATTTAGTGGGTGCAATGATGCTTATGGGACATTGATTTATGCTGTTTCATCATTGAGGGTGGAAAAAACCAACCCAAAACAAACCAGAAAAAAGCCAGCCATTCTGTTGGCTGAAGGTGAACAATAATAAATGCATCTGTGTTTTGGGTTGGAACAGTACAGACCACTGGAGCAGTCAGCATTAGGCAGTTCAGAGGCCCCAGCAGCAGCTGTGCTGCTTCTGAAGGTGCACTACATTCTCTCCACAGCAATCTGTTATTTCTTACAGCTGCTGGAGCTATTGTAAATTTTCTCTTTCATGTCCCGTGAAAAATCTCTAAAGCAGGTATTACAAAAGTTGTAGATGGGGGTTGATAAATAGCATTCACTGAATGGAATCTTTGTTAAAGGTGTTCTGTTTTCATGCTGCAGTACTTTAACTCCTGGTTACAGTGTTAGTTCCTAGGGAGAGTTGTATGATAGGTTGTACTGCACAGAAGGATACAGTGGAGCTAAGCTGAAGAGGAATTCAATAAAATTTTTCTCTTAATGCTGTTCCCCATGACTTTGTGAAAGACAATGTGGCCAGGCACTGCTGCTTTCTGATGCTCTGCAATTTTCAGGTGAAAAACCCAGGGACTATGGGCAGTCTCTGGCAGAGTAATTGATGGCTGAAGAAACAACGTTCTTCTGCTCACCACGTGTTCCTCCTCTCTGCCTCCTTAAAGAAAGGGAAATACTGGGCTGGATTTTGAGGCTGGTGACCAGTGGCTTGTGAGCCTCAGCTTGGAGAGGGAGGACTGAACAGGTCCCCAGCTCTGTGCATTTTGGGGTAGGAGTTTGTGCTCCCTGTGGCTCCGATGGCAAAGGGTCAGGGGTGATGGAAGGACAGCCATGCAAGTCCCAGCCTTGGGATAATTCCCTGGCACGCCTTTGGACCTGCTCACTTTGACAGTTTGATTGCAGGTCTTCATTTTGATGCAGTGGTTTTTGTGGTTTGCTAATTTGTAGCCAAGTACAGGAAAGTGATGATGGGCAGAAAAGGAGCTTTAATGAGATTACACACAGTCTCTGGCATGAATTTGATTATTGATTTTTGGAAACTACTACTAAACATTAAAATATTTTCTGTTTTAAATAGCCATTTTGTTTCCAGAAGAAAGTTCAATAGGTCAAATATTCAGTAACAGAAAAACTTCTTGTAATATTTATAACATACTGATCTTTTTCTTTGCTGCTGTTGGCTACAGACACAGTTGAGTGATCATTATGCCTCTTTTGAGAGGATTTTATTGTTAAATTTGAATTATGTTGCATAACCTTCAGTGCAAAACTGCAATGAAAGGCAATGTTTTTATATGCTGAATATTTTTCCCTAATGACTGCTTTTACAGAGAAGTTGGCTTCTTTCTGACAAGGGTGTGCCATGCTGCTGCTGCCATTCATGCTTTTTGAAAGGCGTTCTTTATGTTAAATTAACAAAAGCAGTAGGAGTTTACTATTTGTTTGCAGTAGGGCTAGGCTTTCTCTCTTGGCATTGTAATTTTGCTCCAGCTAATGTCACCAGTCCTTCAAGAATATTTGTTTTTCTCTGGTTTCCCCCCTAAAGAGAGTGAAGTAATTGGAATTCTAGATGGTATTTCAGGTATCATTTATGTCTATAAATTGTACAAAAGATGCAAGTTGTCAGATTCCTCTTGTGGACTGTTGTAGTGGTTTTATTCTTTTGAGTGTAACAAAAGTTTTTTCCCCCTCTTCATTCTGTTATCTGCTGGCAGACATGCCAACATGCATCTTGAACAGTCCTTTAAGATCAAGGAGAATACTCCAACACACCCAAAGTGGATCAATAGAGGCTTTTAGTGGCTATATGCAAGCCAGATGTTTGGAAGTTACAGCTCTCACTTATACTCGGTCTCTAACAGTTTGTAGTAAATGAGGTTTTTGTCTTTCAGGTTAATACAAATTATGCTCACACAAAATAAGTAAAAGAATATTAGAATGGTGTAGGTCCAAATTAGCAGAGCTGTTTTTCTGCTGCAGGTTTAGTGCTATTTGAAGCTTCCAAAGAGCATTATTAAAAGCACCTTAGAATTAATCTCAGACAGCTAAATAACCTTTCATTGCAAACATTTTTGTAACTAAATCTGTGCAGGTACAAAGACTTTTAATGACAGTGTGCAAGACCTTTTCATTGATTTAAATACTTTTGCTTTATGCAGCCTGAACCATACACCTGCCCTAGTCCTTTACAACTGCTGTAATAAAAATCACTACTATTTTATATTTTTAATGGTTTGTTTTCACTTTTTCCCCTCTTCAACTTTTTCATGTACTTTTTTTATAGGATCTCCTTTTCCTGGCTTCTGGTGTTTTAGTACGCTTTTCATAAGGTAGTCATAAGACTATTTATTTTCCTGGCTCTTCAATAAAAACAAGCAGCAGCAGTTCGGTCTCCTTTAGATCAATTCCATCCTTTTTAATTTCATCAGCTCTGGAAATTGACTTGTAGTTCCGAATGCTTTTTTTTTCTCTCTCTCTAATGCACAATTTTCAAATATTTTAAAATATGCTATTCCAGTGTCAAGCTCAAAATATCATCTTTGAAATTTTTTGGGAAAGATGAAGGATGATAGCTCATTTATCCATCCTCTGGGGGATATTAAACACCTTACTGATTACTGGTGAGGGAGATCTCAACCCAGATCACTTTGTCAGATGAGTTTTCAAGTAGCTACAATCTGGAATTGGAAGGTTGGTCCTGTCAACATCAGAGATGTACCTGACCAGCTTCGTAAGTTAATTCATTCCCATTAAAAGCAAAGGCTGAATTTCCTGTTTCATGCTGCCTCTGGAAGACTGCAATCACTCAACTCCTCATGAATTTTTTGACTGCAAAGTGATTTGCTCCCTCCCTTCTCATAGTTTAGTGTAGCAGAATAAACATTTAAGAGAGAGATTTCTCTGAGACTTCTCCTGTGATTAAAGTATTTTATTGATAAGTTGATATCAAGGCACACAAGCTCTATGAAATTATGGAGAATGCCAACACAATCAGCATAAGCTGATTACATTGTTAAGGGAAAAACCCCAACCAGAGCCCTGCAGTGAGAGCTGTGAATAGCTGAGGGTTTCTCTGAATGAAATGGGTTACTGTCAGGGAGTTACAGGCAAAATTCATCTACGCAAGAAGATATAGAGATGCATAGTAAGGCTGAACTAAAGCTTTGCACCTTCAGATTAGAGAAAAGGGATAAATGGGTGCAGTAAAAGGCCTGGAGGAGATCTTCCTTTACCTGCAGGAAATCCCATGGATTGGTGCTGATGCATTGATACACTGAACTGGGATGTTCCTGCAGCATATCACAGGTTTGTCTTATGACCACGCATCCCACTTCTGCCAATGTAAATGTTTGCTGTACAAAGCAAGATAAATGTGCACCTGTTTGAGTGGGTGTAACTGAAATGTATCTGAAAATGATTTGAATATGAAAATTAACAATGTAGAATTGTAATTTACTTTTTTTTATTAACTCCTTTCTTGAGATCAATTATCTGTCACTTTCCAAAACAAAAACCAGCTAACAAACCCGTAGCATTTTTCTTTGTGGCTCTGCAGGTGCTTGTGCTGGTGCACAGGGGTGGATGACAAGCCACAGGCTTTGTGCTGAGCTGGTTGGTCACATCTCTCCACTGTTCTTAACTTTACTCAAACACAAGTAATTGGTAGCAAAGGCATTATTGTTTCTTGCACAAGTTGCTCTAATTTGAACCAATTAAAATATAATTACACTATTTTATGGTTAATTAGACTCTCAAGTAGCTTCTTCAGACTAAAGTTATTCCCCTGGCTCTGTGCTTTGAGATCTGTCTTGTCTCCAATGGAAGACTCAGGTTAAATAAGAGGGTCTCTAAGCTCAAGAAGTGCTGATACTTTTAAGTTCATTAAATTACTCTTCAGGAACTTTGCTATTCCATAGTTCATTTCTTCCAGAACATTGGAACAAGAACCATATGGTGGCGATTCACTGCACTTGCATTTCTCAGGTTGCTCTATTATTTCCTTGGTAAAGTGTTCAATCTCATTTAAGTCCACACTGTGAATTCCTATAAGAAATGCCCTTGGAATAGAAATTTCCTCATTATCCCTTATGATAAAGGCTTGTGCCAAAAAATAATTTAATTTCACTGCTGTCTTGTCATTATTTTTAATTCCTTGCATATCCCTTATCCAAAAAGGGCTTGGAATTGCTCACATATTCACCTTGATATTAAAGCACTTAGATATTTCCATGCATACAGAAACTCAAACCCATAAGATGATGCTGACTTTTCAAATATTAATAGTTGTGAGCTAACCATGGACTGCTCTCTTGTATTTTTAAAGGTAGTTTTTTCTGCATAAAGAATTTGGAAAAAGAAAATAATTGAAAAAGGACTTTGACTAGTAAAAATGAGGGGAAAAGAACAAAATACAGGCCTATGAAATATTGAGGTTTAAGCAGTTTTTAGCCTCATTCCAGTGGAATTATATCTACAATTCATTTGCACCAGTACCATCAGTTACACAGGATTCGTGTGGCTTTGATGTTAGGTATGTAACCTGTGAAGTCATTTACTAAGATAGTTTTCTTTAATGTTTACTCGTAAAAATGACAAACTTCATGTTAGCAATTTACTCACAAAAGTCTTACTGAGACTATATGTACAAAGATCCCAGTGTGCTTTGTTCAATGGAAGAACTTGAATTTCGTTTTTTTTTTGATGTCAGGTAAAATCAGACATTTGATGAGCTTTGGAATTGTGTAAGCGATCACGTGTATGAAGAAAAAGAATTCTACTATTATATCCTAATGAATAATGAGTAGATATTTAATACTATTTTCAGTATCTATTCCTGATACTGTAGTGCTTTTGTGGGGAAGAAACTCGACAGTGAGTAAAATAATTCCTGGTGGTACATTAATCTTAAAGAGCCTTGCTGTCTGTGTTGTGGCAAGCTGAGAAAGGGGTTAAAAGTCTGAAATTGTTAGGTAGTGTTTCTCTTAGCTAATCACTAATATCTCACCTTTCTATCCACCTTTTTAAGGTGCAGGGCAAATGCCTGGTTGTACTTTCACCTTGTGTTGTTTAGGAATGAAGAGTACTCTAGCTTTAGGGCTAGGATTTGCCGGTTTTCCCCTGAAATTACACATAAAATAAACCGGGCAACAACTTAAATTTTTATACTACAAAGTATAAGCAAAAGTTATTTAAAAAAAAAAAAAGAGAGAGAGAGAGAAAGACGTTGGCTACTTTAGGAGTGACAATAATGATTTTTAGTTAAGAGAGGTATGAAGTAGATTATTTTATATTATTCTCTGGCAAAGTCCTGTTCAAGTAGATAGTTCTTGATGTTTAGAAAGAGGGGAAAGAAACCTTCACTTTCCAATGATCAATGCACATATAAAGTATTAAAATTATTAGTATTAATATTATAACTGAATACTTGAACTTCTGAAGAGCTCACATCTTGTAAAGGAAGAAGGTTTGCTCTCTCTCACTGGGTGTGTTGTATCAGTGGCAAAATGAACTACCATACTTATGATTAACTGAATTGGAGATTTAAATGTACGGACACTTACTTAAATAGGGGCCTGAGGTTCACCCAGATGGGCTGACACATAAAGTACCAGGAAATTACACCAATTCAAGACTTTCTATAGTCTAATTCCATCTGCTGGATATTTTTCAGTGTTACAAATCTCAAATTCTTGACAGAATAATGTTTTCTGAACCAGATTTTCTCTGCCAGCTAATGCAATGTTTAATTCCACCTGTTTGGGGTCTATTCTTCAGGGTTTATATCCTCTGCAGGTGGTAGAGGGATGCTGCAGTACTGCAGATGCCTTCTGAATTTATTGTGTAGCAGGTGCTGATGGCAACTAATGGCACCCAACTATTTATACACCCAGCTTTTATATTTTCTAATTCACTGATTTTAGTAGCAGAGAAAATTGATCTTGCTGGCTGCCTGGAGATTTGAAATCTTGAAACTTGCTCACCTGTGTTACAATTTTGGACTTAATCAGAGATGCTAGATATTAAAACAAAGGGTTTTAACCCACTGTACTAACTTTTCATCTTGATGGAATAATTCTGCTTTCAAATACTAAAATGATATCTATGAAAAAGTTTTTATAGCATTAGGTTTTGCCTCCCTTTATTTCTGTTAGAAGTCGAAAAGCTACTGCCAGTATACATAGCATCCCCATATGGCATTAATTCCACATATAAGATATGGGAGTATTATTTTTATATCCCTTCAAAAATCCTGAACTTTTTTTAGTCATTGTGAAAATTATCTGCTCAGGTTGACTGTCTACATTTTTCTTTGATTCTTCATGCTACACATGGATTTTTCTCAAATGTAATTATACTCATTTCTTCATACCTTTCTGACACACTATTCCTCTGCTTAATCTTATTAGTGAAGTCCTAATTCTGCCTTTGACAAAGGCACTGTCACCTGCATTTTTATGTCAACTAGTGTTCTATGACCTTTCATCTGAGATTAGTGATTCCAGAAATAGAAAAATTATTTCAGAGTACTAGTGGAAGTCAATGAAACACTCTAAAGTGTTTTAGTTGGGAAACATAGTTATGAAGTAAAATTAAGCAAGGCAATTATTTTTTATTTTAAACCTAATTCAGTCAAAACATTTCTAGAAACTCTAATGAATATCTGTAGCCTATACTGGAAAGAAACAGGGAATATTTTCACCCACGATATTAGAGAGCCAAGACAGAAAATGCAAAGTTACCATGAGGAAACCTTGTGAGTTTTCACCCTTGCAAATTATAATATTACTTAGAGACTTGTTTAGCATGAGGCTGAGCTAATGCAAAGTCTTTGTTAGCTTTGCTATTGTAAAAACATTAAATAAACAAGCAGCCTTCAAAGAAATATAACAGAAACTTTTGTGTAAATCAAAACTAATCAAACATTCATGACTGGTTTTTATGTGTACCTGGTAGTTTGTAAATGGAAAAGAAAAAAGGAGAGCTTAAGTTGTTGGCACCTTACTCTGCTTCCCTGCTTTCAAGCATTCACCATTCATGTGTCTCATGGATGTTTAGCAATCCATTTCTAATCCCCTCTGATGAGAACAAACTGTATGCAACACTTTTTCACCTGTTATTTTCTTGAACAGATGCTTTATCTGCAGTGCCTGCACAGATCTGATTTGTTTCAGAAAGTTATGCAATTTTGCTGTACAGTTTGAGTACTTTGTCCTTTGGGGATATGTGTGTGCACTAATAAGTAAGCAGCTTGCAATAGAAATGGTGTAGCATAGCATTATTTCAGTAAATGTCACACTATTAAAATGAATGAGGAATAGTCAGATAAGTGGGTAATGGAGAAGGAGAAGCTTCTCTGAAAGTCTGGAGAGAGTATTTATACAACAGAGAGAGTCACCAGTATAAGGTTTGTGGCTAATATTCGGCTGTTCTAAATTTTTGTATCATACTTTGAAACTTTTACATGCCAAGAAATAATGTGAACTGGTGTTTTCAAACAAGAGGCTGTGGGCTGTGGGAGAGGGCTGTTGGAGCAAACTGGGCAGCATCAATGTCCCTTCCAATAGCTAATACTTAAGGCACAAAGCTCATCAAGCGAAAAAAGCAGTGTCAGAAATAGGGTGCTTGAACCTCATTTTGTTGTTTCTTTCACATGCAACAGCACAGTTAGTGACAGCAGGATTGTTACCTGGGGTATTCTCCTTATTTCCTTTGTGCAACAATTTATACATAACCATCTAAATAATAAAAAAATTAAAAACTATTTTGAATATATTTTATTTGATCAAGTTTTCACATGTAATACGTGTCACGTGCTATTTTCAATGCACGTTATCTGAGTTGCAATACAGATTTGTTATTTTTCACTTAAATTCTTTTATGGAAGTCTCTTCAGTGCCAAACACCACCACTGTTGAAGGCTTACATCACTTCTCACCCTCAGTTAGAGCATTTTTTATGCTGGTGTAAAATTGTGGAATCATGCGCATCTGCCTAAGTGAACATTGAGGCAGCACTGTTTAATAATAAAACAGTGTATTGAAGAAGGCAAAACCACTTAAAGAACAATAAAAAAGGATAAATTGCCGAAGTCAAGGTTCTTAATTTAACCTGTTGTTGTAAAAAAGGTTAGAGCATTAGTCAAACTTATTTTAATAACAGGCAAAAATCAGTACTACATTGGAGTATTCGAAAGAACTGTTTTGAGGGCTGCTGCTTGATTTTCTCAATACTCTGGAAAGCCACTTAGTACTATGGAACCTGAGAAAACTCAGCAAGGATATATCTAGAGAAGAACTGCCAGACACAAATATATGGAGTCTTTATAGGGAGACTCAAACTAGTATTTTATTAATATTCTCTGCATATGTTTAACTACAGGAGTTATTGCTTCACATCATGTTTGAAGGTTCTCTGTCTATAAAACAAAGTATTTATAAAGCACTGAATTCTGACAAAAAGGATATGACAACTGGTGATGTTATTCTCTTGTGCTACATAATCTCTATCATGCTGACAAAATGTCATGTACCTCTCTAAATATTGTATTTAGTATTTAGGCTTCCAGGACTTATGATCCTTCCTTTTTGATGTGCTTTGGTTTTTTAGGAGGTTTTTTCCTTTTTTTTGGTTTTTTTTTTGTATAGGTTGTTTTTTTTCCCTTCATAATTTGAGGAAAACATAAAGCATGAGTGGATAAAAAATTACACTGGGTGCTCTATCACTTCTGAAAGGTTTTTCTTCTACTGATTCCATCTTGGCTAGATTAGTTCCCACTTGATTAGGTGTGACACAGGAATTAGCAGATAAAACCTTTTTGATATAGGTCACAGAAATCAATGCTGAAAACTGCAATAGATCAGGTGTGTTCTCTGGGTAAAATATGATTCGGGCACTGCAAAATATGCACTGATGAAAATGTGCAAGTCTTTTCAGATGAACCCTAAGAAATACTCTTACTACCTAATACTTATTTTACTGTCAGGGAAGAAATGGAGACTGCATGAGGGTGGGGGCTGGGAGTAAATCAAAGCTGTCTTTGAATTTGTAGTATTTAAAGGATTTGGAAGAGTTAATTTTAGTAAGTATTTCTCCAAAGTAGAAAGGTATATGTCTCGGAGAAGTCTCAGTGAAAGTAAAACTACCTTGAAGCCACATCAGGGCATGGGCAGTGAACACATACATAGGTCGTAGAGAATTGGGCTGTGGCCCTGGGCCAAGATATGTGGCACTAAGGAGCCTTTCCTACTAAACTTTTGGAGTTCCATGCAGGCACAGCCCTTTCCTGGCCATGTCTGAGATGAGAGCTTCGTCCTGCCCAAGACCCACGGTCTGCCCACTGCTGTTCTACAAGAAGCTGCTGCCCTCTGCCTCTGGGAAGGGGCAGCCCCTCTTCCCTGCAAATAAAAAGGTGTACATTTTCTTTCTTTTGTAAAGGAGAAAATCAGATCAGTAACTATAGAAACCGACAGGCTGGTCAGACTAAAAGTGAGAATAAAATATAGTAATATGAATCAATAAATCAGACACTCTAATTATGGACAACATACACTAGAAACTAACCTGAAATTTTGATATTCTGAAAGCTCATCTGGCAAATATCCTTTCTGTGTGGGGTATTTAATCTCCATAATGAATATCAATTGTTTGACAGCATTTTACCACGGTAATCATCAACTGTTGGATCAATAAAGAGCATCGAACAGGTTCTAAAAAGAGAGCAACACGTCTTTTTATATCTGTTAATATCTGTTACTATCCCTGAATTCACTCAATAGCCTACTAAAAGATAAAACAAAGAAAACACCAGGGGATGGAAAAAAACCCCAATATGATTTCTTTAAACCAAGGCAATATGCTTCATAAAACCATCAGGAAGGACAGCAGTGAATGCAGATGTGGTCTCACCTGAGCTGAGAAAATATCTCAGGTTTGTTTGTGCAGTTGCAGGAAGTCCAGAGGAGATTTTTTTCTGGCTGAAATTACTTCAAGAGAAGCTGCCTTTTCTCGATGTTATGATGCTTTGGGAGGATTTTTTTCTTCCGATCTCCACATAGCTTCAGAGCAGAGGAATATCTGATAAGTAGAATTTTTTAAAATTAAATTTGGCCTGTATCCAAATGTTGAGTGCTGAGTCTAGCGGTGGCACTTAACAAGGCACCATTTCAGAGCTATTTTCTGCCCCCCAATTCACAGTCTGGCATGGTGACTGAAGTATTTAACACTGATGTCTGACTATTTTCTTGTGGCATGGCAGACATTTATTTTTAGCTTTTATGAATGATTTGTTGCTAATTATCTGCACACTGAAAGTACGGTCTGGGTCTGAAGAGGCGGATGACCATTTCAACAGGCTGTGTTCACAAGACACCTTGAAGCTGGAGGAGGCAGCTATTGAGTTATGCAACAGACAGCTTGAAAACTGTCACCAGATGAAAGATCAGCAACAAAAGAGGTTGTACATCCCTGGAAAGGGTCAGTTCTTTTGATGTGGTTTTGATGAGGCCCACAGGAAGCAAAGGTTTCCAGATTCAGATCCTCTTCTGTAAGTGCAGTGTGGGGGCAGAGGGTTGCAGAACTGCCAGCAGTATCTATGAGCCTTGTGGTTAGATTCAGAAAGAAAAAGAGAGACTCTAACAGATTCAATTGTGGGAGAAGTTATACGTGGTTCTGGTTTAGTCACCTTTCGTACGTCTGGTTTGCATATCTGTAAATAAACAAGTTTGTTTCAGTCTGGCCTGAGTTGAAGTTGATTTCAATGTAACTGGCTAAGATGGGTACTCCATCCTTGCTATTGGTCCTTATATTTGGCTCCAGGGACAGCCAGTAGTTGCCTTCACTGAGCTGTGCAGACTGCTCTGGGAACTCCTCTTGCAGGTGTATGGGTGGAGAAAATATTTTCCAGTTGTAAGTGCTGACAAAGCTGCCAATTATCGTGGCTGCTGGAAGCTCAGGAGGATGCCTTGCCATGATGATCAAGAGGGGAATGACGAAATCTTTGGAATTAGTTTAGTTTAAAAAATGTAAGAATCTGGTAAGAAGAGCACATGTTGAAGTTGTCTATATATATTTAAAACAAACCAAACCCCTGACTGTCTTCCTGAAATGATTTAAACTCAAGTAAGCTCACACTGAACTGAGAGTAAAGGCAGAGCAGTAGTTGTGCATGTGTTTGGATCTATGCTTAATTTCCAGATGTACAACTGAGATTTTACTTTGACTTTTAGACTATTATTTAAAGATGCTTCTGATAGCCTGGTATGTTTTGCAGCTGTGATTTGATGTTAGTTCCTTGGCATACATCCATGCCTTTGAAACCAGTTAAAAGACAACGTAAATGGCTGGGATAGACCTAAAATCATATTGTGCTGATAAAATCTCCCAAAAGCTACATGATGTTTTACCTTGGAAAGCAGAAAATCAAAGTGGAAGTGAAATCAGGTGTAGCTGGAATCGGGTCACCATCATTGTAGGCTGCTGTTACCCTTTCCAGTGTGTGGAGCCAGGAGATTTCAGGATGCTGGATTAAAAGTGGTTCATTAGCTGCAAAATCCAAATTTTATAAGTGGAAAATGGGACTAATATTAGATCTGGCAGCTAAACTAAATCATTTAGGTTCTAGGTTATCAGCTCCAGGGCTTTTATTAAAATTGATAACGTGGGAGCACTGCATAACTCTGTTCAGTGGAGACTGGAAAAAGCCTGAAATCATTAGGGTGGTCATAAATAACAGACTATAACTGTTTGTGGTCAATTGTTTGTGCAGACAACTTCAATAGCTCTTTGAATCTAGCACTGACACTGCTGGGGTGATGATGGTGTTCATTAGCAGCACGTGACCATTTGGTTCTCCAGCAGGAGCTTGGATGTGAGCAATGGCAAAGACAAACTGATCTTTTCTCTCAGCAAGAGATCCTCTGGATCAGTGTCTTCTCAGGTCTTTTTAAAAAGCAAAGAAGCAGGCTTGTGGAAGTTGCAATAGATGCAGCTACTGTGGCTTGGTAGCCTGGGTTACAAAAGTCCTTTCTGGTTGCTGTAACTCAGAGGTAAATATCTGTGGTTTGTGATTTGGGGCTTTTTCCCCTCTGATATGTGGAGGGGAAGAAAGGGGGATGTGGAAGGGAGAAATATCTAAAAATTGGCAGAACATATCTGTTGGATGTTTTTCAAGTGAACCTTTTTTTCATTCAAGGTGACAAGGTTTGTTGTAGGTAGAGAGAATGATTTGAAATATTTAGTTTTGATTGGACCAGAATGGAATCCCGCTCTCCAATATTTTCTACTTTGGACCTTTATCTAGAAAAATTTATGCGTAAAATGCTGTGGGTCCTGACTGCTGTCTCAGAATTTAATACTAACTTATACTGGCAAATTTGATAGATGTGACCAGATTTATGTGTTTATTGAGGCAAGCTTGACTGTAAATTCCTAGTGGCTAAAGAATAAAACCATCTGACACAGCAAACATCTGACATCTGGTACATTGTTAAAACTACAAAATTGTTTCTATGGATCCAGCTTAGTAATGAGTGTAGTTTAATGAGCCATAGAATACTGCATTGTATAATATTAAAATGCATCTGTTTACATTTTGTTTTACTGTGTTACATAATAATATTTCAATTTGCTCTATTGGAGTACATAGCTATTTTCAGGTTTTCATGAAAGTAAATAAATAGTTTAAGAAGAAAGGACAAGAAATTCCTTACACTAGTAAAATCCATAGACAGTGTAAACAATGGAAAAATTTGCCTCAGCCAGAATTCTTCTACCAAAACATTAACCAGACATTTTTCTAGTGTGTGAAATATAACAGAACACCAGTCTGAGGCACGAGTTGTTCTAAGCCTTCTGTGTTCTTCAGGAAAAGCGATTTTAAATATGAAATATGGAAATTACTACAGAATTTTTTTTTAAACAATTGGATCTTGTCAGAGTATTTCATTATTGTAGTACTATTATACAGCTTGTTCATATGGAAGCAAGAAAATGTTAAGTTTTAAAATGTGCTAAAACCTCACCAGTGCCTCATTAATGTAACTACGGGGAAGCATGTGATGAAAAAGTCTAGAAATATTCACTAAATAGATGGTGTAAGTCTACTACTTTGATACATATATTTCATTGTATATATTGAAAAAACCATCACCAGAGCTCCAAATTTTGATATCTGTTTGGTTTAGTTGAATAGCAAGAAACAACCAAACGAAAAACCTGAAGAAAGCGGTGTAACTTGTTACCTCCTTACATGTGTTGTGAATGTATATATTTGACATACAGTTATGTCCTCAAATAATACCTAGAACATAGCACTAATAAATGCCATAATTGGCAGTTGCAGTCAAATGTTCAAACATTATTCAACTGGCTTTCACTCTAACTTTGTTTTGGTACTTTGAATTATTTCTAGTTTCTACTAGTAGACCAACATATAGTACATTTTTCAAGAGCGCTATGACTCTGCTGATCCCAAAATGAGATGTAAATACTCTCTGAGACAGCTTTTATTATGATTTCAATTTTAGAAAGAGTTTTTCTTTTTCTGTTGTCACATGTCCCCTTGGAATACTCATGCCTCTAGAAAATATTTCCAGTTAGAATTTACTGTTTGCTGACTGAAATTTTTCACCTATAAAATCTATAATCTGATTGTGTTATTTTTCATGAGAACATAAAATCTTTATAGGCTCAGTTCTAAGTACAATGTGGCTTGAAGTGTGTATCTAGGGGAAGGCACAGGAACAGAACACATCTGTAGTAATACTTTACTGTAATACTCGTTCAGTAAACAATTTATTGCTGAGAGATTTCCTGAGCCAAAGGTGACCTCTAAGTTTAGTATTGTTTTGCAATATTTTTTAAACTTATGAACATGTCAGCCTCTTCCTTTACCAATTCTCTCTGTCTGGAGCAAGGAGTTCCGCAGCTTATCTCTGGGGTCTGTGAAGAGCCGTTTTTTGCACCGTGTTTTAAAGCTCCACCTTGCAGGCATACCAAGATGCTTCCAGCCAAGCTCTCTGGTCTGTAGCTCAGGCACCACATGAGATTTTTGCATCAAAAAAACCCTTGACTAATTTCTTTTAAGTGAACTTGCACAACTACTTCCCTTAATCAAAGTTTGGAAGTTCTACTTTACTGCGCTTTCAATTCAATATTTACAAGCAAGATTTGTGATCCTGAAATTAATAGTCTCATCTAAACCATTTTGTCTTTTTACTGCCTTGGTGTTCAATTACACTGTGATCTGATCCATTTGCTCTGAAAGTGCCAGCTGCTGGGGAACTCTGATGCTTCTGGGATCCCCTGCTGCGACAGTGAGGTCTTATTCCTACCCACTCACAGCTGAAGCATCTGGAGTGCTAAGCAGTAAGTACAGCATCCAATTCCTCCCACCCCTTGTTGTAAAACAAACAGAGAATACTCCCCATAGAATGGTTCTTTTTCATTCCACCAAACTGAATCAATACTGAGAACACACTCCGTGGTGTGATTTGCAAACAGAGTCAGTAAACATAAAATATTAACACAAGCAATAATGTACTCCAGGCACAAATAGTCGTTATGTCCATGTTGGTTTTCAAGGCGATGATATCAACTTCACAGTGCAGCTTTCTGTGCTTTCAGAGAGCTGTCATAAAGGGAAACCAGCCAAATATGGCCATTTTTAATGATGAGACTCACAAAGGATATTAGAGCACTTGAGGAAGGATTGTTGCTCCATGTGCGTATTGGGAGCTCTGCTCTGTGAATTCCACTGCATGAAAAGGTTGCAGAAATTGTCTGAACTCAGGAGAGCTGAGATGGTGTGAGTTTCTTTTAAGAGAAGCTGTGACAAGGAGTGGCTTACATGGGTATACATTTGTATTTGTATGCATGTATGGATTTAGGTACTTGTCATTCCAGGTCATGTGGTTGTAAAGGATTCAGTTCTCTACCATGATCAGCAGTACCTGAGGTTCCCCTAAATTAGAAAAGTAATTTCTCTAATCATGTTGTCACTGCAGTATTCTTAATAATTTTTGCTGGTAATTCTTTGATACTCGGCCTACACACTGTAGTTTATAACTTTAATCTATTTTTGGTGCACTAGCACATTTTCAGCCTTGAATGTTGACTTTAGATAGTGGGTGTTTTAATCAGCTTCCCATACCTCCTTCTTCTCAGTTGTGCATGTCAGAGGTTGGAATCCTGACAGTACACCACAAAACGATGAGATCTGCATTAGCTCTTGCTCATGTTATTGCATTCAATATAGGCTCATTCTTCTGAAAGTGTTTGGTTCTTGCATGTGAATTGCAGCTCTTTGGATCTGCTCAGTTGTTTGGGGACTGGGAGTATCTGTACTACATGGAGCCTTGTGATGCAGAATTCTCAAACCTCTCCTGTGCTCTGATTGTTCCTTTTAAAGTTTGAGGACTTCGTTTCTTCTCTTCTTTCTCTCAATGCCTTTATTATTTGGGTATGAATCTTGGGCCAGGTGATGTTAAGTCAAGCACTGATGACAGCATCAGAATGAGCTGAGATTTTGGGAGTTGTCTGGGTGCCAACTTCCAGGCATAACTTACTTCCACCCCAAAGAAATGTAGCTATGGCAGGAATGGGATAAAGTTAAATTGCTCTTTTCCTCAATAAGTACTGATTAAAGGAAGAACAAAACTCTGAATTTATGCCAGTGGTGAAGAAGTGGCCAATAGGATTTGTAAAAAATAGTTTAGAAAAATCCTCCTTGTTGCTCACCCAGGCTGGTTACACAAGAGCAGACATAAAAACTGCAATAACATGGTTATGGAAGGTAGAGTTACATTAGATAACTTCTAAAAGGTTCTAAAATTTTATTACATATGAATTTTTTTCTCCATAATATATGCTAGGATCACAGTCCAGCAGGAACTTATTTTGCAGGCAACAATATATGAAAAATAGGACCAATAAAATTCAAAACTCCATAGTAAAAAATTAACTCCTGACAAATCATTTTTCTATAAAATATGTAGCATGTGTAGAAGTCTCAGTGCCATGGTTATATTATTCAGCCACTTAGGAATAGAGCTGTCACTCTTACCCATACCTATAAGAACTCTATATTGTGTCATGCCATCTGGAATGCTCTGTGCACATATATATTTTTATTAATAGTTCTGATCAGTTAAAGATTATAGGTAACTCACTTTCCCACCACATGGAAAAATCACTGTTTTTCCTGACGTGCTGTTTTCACCTTGCTCACTGGCGATCCTTGCACGCCAGCCTTTGGGCCAGGTAAGATGTCAGGAAATGAGGCAAAGAGTTTGGCTTTCAAATCTAAAAGTGCGACTGGCAGATGATTCCCTCTGTGGCTTGATAGGTGTATGCTTTCTTGAGGCCTAGTTTTCCTCTGAAAGGGATTATTTTGGGGGGCCTGAATTTGTTCATTTATTGGGGAATTCACTAAACATGCTAAAGCTGTGAACAAGATAGTTTCTGTAGTTAACTGGCTGAGAGCAGTATCTTAAATTATGGTATATCTTTAGGGCAACAGAAATTTACACTGACTTTCCCACATGTGTCATGTGTCTTGAAAGGATCTAAAGTTTAGAGCAGAAATATTCCCTGTTGAACATCATGTTAGGAATCACAGACAGTGAAAGAATAAAGAGGTATCAGGAGAGATGGAGGAGAAAAAACCAGCACCATTTACAGGTGGTTTTTTGGAATCTAGTGTTTGAACTATCTCTGTCTACCAACTCTTCTCCCAAAGGACTTCCTTCTGTAAAAAATTCAGAACTTGCTGTGTTCAGAGCAATCTATGCTGAGACACCCTCAAAGTATTTCTGTAGCATTCTGTTGTATTAGAGGAAGGGTAGGTTGTTATTTTCTTGCTTTTTGCCACCCCTCTACAATAATGTCTCATCCTCTCTGCTGGGAATCCTCCCAATACACACGGAATTGTACTGGAGTAAAGACTACTGGAAAATCAAGTACATTTACCACCTTCACAATGTGATCATGTCATGTGAAGGGAAAACCAAGGGTGTTGGTGCACTGCTGACTCGTTTGCTGGTATATGTTTGGGAATTAATGCAGTGGGAATAATTTCAAACTGCCTCATGTCTTAATCTACAGTATTTGTTGGTTTTGGCTTGGGGGTTTTTGTTTTGTATTTTTTTTTTCCCTGATGTGCTTGCTGGCAAAAAGTGAGCAAAGAAATGGAAGCACTGAAAAATTATCATTGATGCACAGTGATACAACAAGAGAAAGGAGAGGGAGTAATTGCGTGGATAAACTCCAGATGCCTGGCAGAACCCAGAGCAGTCAATGGTAATGGGTTTCAGATGATACGAAGTCAGAGAAAAATGCAGTGCATTGCCCTTCAGAATAACACAGTGTCAACTGCTTTACACCAAACCTCAGTCGTAGCCCCATGGTGTGACCTGTCCTTGCTGGCTATTTACCTTTTGGTGGGTCATGAGCAGTTTTCATTGACTCCTCTCCACATTAGTCACCATGTCACTGCAGAGAAGGAACATCCCTGCTGGCCCTGCTTGAGATGGGCTGTGTAAACCAAACCTACTGTGCCATTTCAGAACCATCATGGCACTTTTTGGAGTTTTAACCTGAGAACATGCACGGTATCAATTTCTGATTCAGATTGAAGCCACTGGGCTAATTAGAGCAATGAATATGCAAATGTAATTAGAGAGGACATGCATGCAAAAAAGTTAATATTCATCTTGATAAATATTTGACTAACTTCATAACAAAGATGACATTTGATCAGGGAGCAATTGCTTAGACCTGCTTTCAATTGAAACAACACAAACATTTGAAAAGAAATGTTTTGGTTGTCTGTAAGTTCTGCTCTCAAGGAAAAGCAGATGAGTACCAAGTTTAGACCTCCTTTAAAGATAAGACTGATCAGAAATTAGTTTTAAATGTGCACAGTTTGACCCTGGTTTTGAAGACTTGCACTGCTACCCAGTTGCCCGGAGTTTTAAAGGACAGACTGTGTGCAGACTCTGTGTCACTGGACACTGAGCATAGAGCTATGTGGTACAACAGTAGTAAAACCAACAGGAGTCTAATTATGACAGCCTGAAGCTGTTTATAATTATAATGCTTAATTAGGTGAGACACAAACAAGGAGAGAGTTCATTCGGTCAACATTCTCTACAATAATGTGTTCTGATGGGAAATAAAATCTCTATGCAGACCAAGTAGTCAAAATAATGTTTTACACTGTTCATAGCCTTTGGTGAAATTAACTTTGTAACTGTGACATTTTATGAAAGGTTTGAACAAAACCTTACCTATTTTAAAAAATTAAAATCTACCTGTAAAGAGCAACCCTTCTTGACAATAACCAGATGCACTCCTTCCCAAGCCATGTTTTTCTGTTTGGAGAACTGAAAAATGTTGTTCTGCCTGGTTATTTACTTAGTTGTGTATAGCATCTTGTAATTGTAATCTCTTGGGTAAGTGAGGTGTTTCACAGCGCTGCAGTCTGCCCTAATGGTAGACACAGGGAGCTGCAGTGCAAGAATCCCAGCCAAAATCCCATAGGGATGTGCTGGGCACCTTTTACCGGGGTCTCCACAGAGCTGGGAGCTCCTTGCATAGAGCTGTACCATGGCTCTGTGGTAGAACTGCAGAGCACTTAGTGATGAGAAGCCACAAGATGCCCAATACACATCCCCTAAGCCAGAGCTTTGTTTTGTACACTTTCATTTGCTCTGCTCTTTGCAACCTCCTTACCATAAAAAGGTGTGTTCCACATCTCATTGGTGTCCTCCTGGCACCTCATACCCGCAGCAGCAAATACGTAGGCAGGAGAATAAAAAAGGTTTCAGAGAATAAAAAAATTCAGTAATATTTTCCCAGGAAACACCTGCAGCCTCCAGAAATTTTGTTTTCTGAAGGGTATTTCAAGCCAGCTGTATCTTATTTGTAATTCCTCCTGAGGTATTTTTCCATCTTTTACCTATTTTTCTCCCAGCTGCATCCTTTGTCCTGTCCCAGTGGCACCCCCCTCCCCACCCACAACATGATTCTCTATTTCTGTAGTGAAAAGAGCCCTTTTGCCTTGGGATGGCTTTGCAGTAGGGCACTTTTATAGGAGACTTTCACACAGTCCTACCAGAGGATCTCACTCCCAAACATCATCTGATGTGGCACGAGCTCTGTGCACTTTATGCACACAGTGAATATTGGGTACACACTCCAGTTTTGCTGTGGTGGCACAAATCAAGAGGTGAAGAGAGATGTGAATGTGTATGTTTTGGGCACAGAGGAAGATAAGACTTCTGCTGCAATACGGCAATTGTTAGCAGTTTTGTTCTGTTTGTTTTTTTTTTTTTTTAATATGGGACATCACTTAATTGAGACAAAGGTGAAAGTTTTTGCCAGAAATACAGTGTGACTTAGACAGTTTTTCTGCAAACTTTTGCCAGGTTGCTTTATTTAAAAAAGAGGAACAGGTGAAAATTCCCCAAAATGTGTAAAGAAAAGTGTCACTCGAATGTGTCTGAATTTAAAAAGGGGTCCTGATGCACTCAAAATTAAGAAAATATTTTGCTGAAGCTGACTTTTTTTACAGCTATAGAGGGAAAAACCAAAACCAGTTTCATTAGTTTTGTAGTGTAATGGTCTGCTCATTGATATCAGTACTGAAAGCACAACAATGGGTAGCAGGTAAAGCAGAAATTGTAAAAACACTGCAAAAAATATGGAAAAACATGATATTTTTCATTCTGGACTTCAGTCCTTGGTAATGATACTGAAGTAACAAAATATTTTACTAAACTAAAAATTAATTTGATCATTTATCTCAGGTCTTAGGGAATAGTTCATTGTTGTTTGTAATTGTGCAGCCATTGCAAGTGTAGAGTAAGTTAATAAAAATGATTTACAGTGCTGAGTATTAATTTTTGACTAACAAGTTGTAGTGCTCACTTCTGTGCTCCAGGGATTGCTTCTTCTTTAATGCAATTAGCATTTTTATGCTGAAGGAGGCATGTTCTTACTCAAGCCGTAAATTATTAAGCAATCCTAAATAAAAAATTTGAAGCATGCATGTATGAATTTCTGTGTGTTTCTTCAGGCAATTAATTTTTAATTTAACAATGTCGTATATTGGCAGTAACTTTTAGTGCAGTAAGGTTGTTTTATCCATTTTATTGTCATTTAATACATCAACTGTAGGCTACGCACACAAGCAAGTGCTTTTCGAGCCATAGTGTTGAATTGAATTATTTTATATTTCTGTACACTTTCCAGAAAATAAGCATTAAATGGAGTGATAAACCTGACTCAGAATAAATCATGTTAAAACGAGGAAGCAAAATGTATTGAAAGATTATTTAATAGAGTTCCTGAACATCAGTCTTGGAACCAATTTTGTTTAATGTTTTTAGTAATGGTTTTGGCACAAAAAGTGTAGTATTCTGTTGAAATTTACTGAAGATTCAAAGTCAGGTGGCATTGTCAACAGACAGGACAAATTGAATTGCTGGGCAGAAAGTGCGGAATGACATTGAAGGTGGAATTTTTTATTTCTTTTTTTTATGATACCTCTCCCACCCTCAAAAGAGAGATTAAATTCTATAGCAAAAATCATAAAGTAATGCACTTAGGGAGCAAAAAAAAATATTCCACATTATACTAATTGCCCATCTTTTTGGTGGGGTAAACAGGATAGAGTATAAATTGACCTAGGAGTGCCCTGGTGAGGCACATCTGGAGTGCTGTGTCCAGTTCTGGGCTCCTCAGGACAAGAAAGACATGGAGCTCTTGGAGCAGGTCCAGCAGAGGCTGCAAAGATGATGAAGGGACTGGAGCATCTCTCTTCCGAGGCAAGGCTGAGGGAGCTGGGCCTGCTTAGCCTCAAAAAGAGATGACTCAGAGGGAACCTCACCAATGTACACGAGGCTCTGCAGGGAGGGGTCAGAGGAAGGACGAGGCTCTGCTCGGTGGTGCTGAGCAATAGCACAAGAGGCAACGGGCAGAAACTGATGCCCAGGAAGTGCCACCTAAACAGGAGGAAGAACTTTCCTGTGCACTGGAATAGATTGCCCAGAGAGTGTGGGGAGTTTCCCTCACCAGACCGGATGATCCACTGTGGTCCCTTCCAACCAGACCCGTTCTGTGATTCTCTATGGCTGTGAGTTGCCAGGTTGGTGCAGCTGTGGGGAAGAAGGAAAATTCAGTGGCAGATTGCAGCATTCAAGATCTTTCCAGTAAAATTACCAGATTGTCAGACCCCCATGCAAAATCCTGTTATTCTGTAGGGGATTATATATACTCTGTAGAGACTTATATATTCCTGTGTAAGAAGCCATTATTATTACAGGTGAAGACTGAATTTGATGCTGATTTTGGACATTTTATATCATAGCATTTGCAGGGGTTTTTTGTATTAAGTATCATGTTAGATGCTATTAGAGCAGTAAAATAGTTAAATCCCTACAATTCCTACTTGCATGTGAGAAATAGAGGTGACCTGGAGTGCTTTGACATTGAGATGAATAGTTTTTGAGGCTTTCTTTAATTATTTTTCTTTCTGAAAAATCGCTTCACATTTCATGACTTCAGAATACATAAATCAAAGTATAAAATTGTAAATCATGTCAGTTCTGAAAATTCATACTTTATAACAATTAGTCTATTCTTTGTCTAGTGGATGATAAATATACTTTATTCCTTTGTCTTTGAGACTGATACCTTACTAATATTAGTTTTAATATTTTAAATAATTTTCACTATGTGTATTTCTATAACATTATATAAAAGCTTTAATTTTATTTTTAAAAAGGCTAAAAGAGCTCATTAGGAATGCAAGAATATATCTTTACATTTTGGTTATCACAGAAAGGAATAAAGATATTAATTGCAACTGTAAACATAGTTTTCAAAATGTGTTATTTTTAGACATAGAAAACTGGAGCATTAAGCAGTGTAATAGTCACAAGAGAGGATTTATGGACATTAACATCTGCTGTGTTATTTGAGTGTTATGGAAATACACTGCCGAATGCAAACAGAAATAATTGCACATTAATGGGAGAGATCCAGATTGAGTCTCTTTATTGATATATAAGAAGGTTTTGGTTTGTATAAAGTTGAACGCTGAGAAGTTTAAAATACCTCATAATTTCATATCAGTGGCAGTGGCTGCAGCCCATATTGACCTAATTCATGGTTCCTCAAGCCTCCTCATAGATAACTTTCTGTAATGATTGAATTTTCTAACTTTCTAACTCGGGAAACTTTGGGGTTAGTGAATGTGATGCACGGACAAAGACAAGGGGAAAGGGCAAAGTCTTCCAGAGATTTAAGACATGTCCAAGCATATTCTGCTTTAAAAGAGGAAGAAGAGGTGACTTGCTATGCCTTAGGGTCTATGCCCTGAGTGAGGCCCTCTCATGTCACTTGGGGCAGAAGCTGCACTGTCCAAATATTTCCTGGTCCTCTTTTTTCTTCAGGGCTACAATATGTTTCTGACTGTTAGAGGCTGAAATAGAGGATTTTTTGGGTGTTTTTTTATTCATGATAGGCCCACCATGAGTAGACAGGGCAAACTGTAACACTATTACCATCTCATACTTTATTTCAAGCTATTGACCTATCTGACAAATATTTACATGTTTATAAATGCACTGCTTTAAAAGATAGGATTTTTCAAAGACTTTTACTCTTCCAGACCCTTGGGCATATGTTTCTACTTTTGGACTTTCAGCTCGCTAAAATGGAAATGTTTCAGTTTAAGCCACATGATTTTATAAATAAACAAGATGTGATGAGTTGCTGAGTTAGTCATGTTCTGTTCCCCTTGGACTTGCTGGAGAACTAGTCTATAAACTCATTGAAAACTAGGATTTAATTAGCATCACCCTCAAGGAGATGTTTTCATGTGATCAGCTACATAATGTTCTAAAATTGCCTGGTTTTCCTCATCAGCTACAAACAGAGCTAGGCATATCCGCAGTGGTTCAGTGAACTAGTTCATTAGTTTTCTTAGTTCACCACAAAATGGGTAAAATAATTGGGATTAGCTTAATGTATCTTGCCTTGTACTTATAGCTTTAATAACAAAAGTTTCTGTTGGTGGGGATGAAGTCAGGATTTCAGTCCATCTGTGTTTGTTTATTGTTAGGTAAAGGGACTCTGGGGAAGATGTTATGCAACAACAAATGCCAAATGTTCCTCACGGTCAGGCCAGGCTGGATGGGGATCTGAGCAGCCTGGTCTAGTGGAAAGTGCCCCTGCCCGTGGCAGAGGGCTTGGAACAAGTGACCTATAAACTTTAAGATTCAATAGTCTATGAGAGATTTCTTAAGGAGATTATAAACAATAAATACTGCTAATCCAAAAAACATTATCACTTACAGTACAGGAAAAACTATAGAAAGTAATTTTTTTGCCCAGCTATCTCACTCAGCTGGCCTAAGAGTCTTGCAGACTGCTGAATACCAGTGCCTCAGGTATCATCTCTTACTAGTCTTGTGATCTGTGAGTTGAGGAAAGCTTGTCTGAAATACAAAATTATAAACTGTTTTTAAACTATTGTTAAGATGAACTTTTGATTCTATGAAATGCATACAATATTTAAAATTATTCTTACTGAGATTTTTACATTCTTGTAGCCCTGTATAATGTTCAGTACTCAATAAAATATGCTGTTTTTCTATGCCTCTAAAGTTTTTAATGATTTGTAGAAAATTGGAAGCATTGTTTGTAGTTTGAACTTTTGTTCTTGGCTTTTAATCTAGAGACAAGACATCACCAAAATTGATAGGATTTATTTTATTACTACTTTATTCCTACTACTTTATTTTATTTTATTACTACTTTTCAATATTATCAATTGTGTCCCATATTGTCAACCAGAAGAATCCAATCATAATACTGTTTAAACTCTAGACTTGCTCATCCAAAGACAAGTTAAAAAAAATTAGTATAATCAGTAGGACATCTGGGAGAACTGCAATTTTTTGCTGTCTCAGGGATATGCAGCTAATCAGCTTAACTCTTTTTGCAATGTGTGCTTAGCTGAGATCCTTCTGCAGTGAAAGCATTTTTTCCAACATCTGTAAGGATTCCTCCTGCCAACTAGGATCTTTACAACTCCAAAGCCCCACTCTTTAGCAGCAATCTGAAAATACACTTGAAACATATGGGTGTTGAAGGCTGAGAGTATGGGCCATCTGGTCATCGTATGTCTTCTTTGCATGCTTGGATCGGTTTGTCAAGGGTCTCAGAACTGTTTCTGAAGGATAATTAAACAAGACAAAACCAGAGATTTCTGCAAAGCAGTGAAAGGTCTGGGGCCCCCTTTGGCTTCCCTGTCTTAACCTGTAATGTAAAATTCGTGTGCTTACCAAGTGTGCCACCGTCTGCTGCTGGAAGGGTTCAGAATGTGTCCTTATGGATTTTT
This sequence comes from Falcunculus frontatus, assembly GCA_013398115.1. Lineage (NCBI taxonomy): Eukaryota > Metazoa > Chordata > Aves > Passeriformes > Falcunculus > Falcunculus frontatus. Next base: position 1,747,266 of record VZRV01000506.1, on the reverse strand, counting down.
GGCTCTGGTGTCCCTCGGACGTGCCCAACCTGCAGGTCCTGCCTGTGAGAGCGTGTCACAGGTGTAGCTGTGCTGGCACAGCCATGGTCCTGCTGGCATGGACACGGGGACAAAGCTGGATCTGAGGGGGACACTCAGGGGGCAGTGCTTGCTGCCTCTCCTCCAGCTCTGCCTTAGAAGTTTATGGCATGTACATTGTCTGCAGTCAGACTTCTATATAACTTTTACTAAATTTCTGCCTGCTCTATGTGCCCAGTGACAATTTCATTTCTGTGGCAGTGGTATTCAATTTAGTACAGCTTTTTTTGCTGTTGGAGTATTTAAAAGGGGAAGAAAAAAGTAACCCATTGTCTGCCTCAGGTAGGGAAAATTCTGTCTCTTGGCACTAAACATAAGACCTAAAATGTCCAACTATTATTTTCAACTATGATGAGAGGAAGTTTAGCCCTACAGTTATATATTCTTTCTTTTAATTTCTTATTTTCCCTTGTATAGAAGGGAGGAATAGATACTGTGTAAGATCTCTTCCAGCAAAAAATATTTTTCTTTCTGTGTTTTACTGAAATTTTTGGTGCTATAACAAATTGCACAGTATTGTAGATTACTGAATTCTTTGTGGGAAATGCTGTCTTAACAGGAGACATGCACCTGTCAAGATCCATGTAATCATCCACATTTTCTGGTATTCATTAAACCGGAAAGTTGATCAACAAGCGGAAAATTGCTTGGAATATTAATGAGAGCAGTAGAAATGTGCTGCATTCTCACGGAAAGGTTTTAAATATTTTCCATTAAAGCTGCATGACCAGTATACAGAAAGGGATGTATAATTAATTGGGAAAATATTTTACTATATTGATATGTATCAGTAATAGAATTGTTATTTTTTAAAAAAACTGGCTAACAGGAAGTATGGTGTCAAAAAGATTGTGTAAATTATCATCGAATATTATTATTGAGAATTTTATATAACCTTTGTGTTTGTGCCTTTTTCTTGCATGAGTAGTTTCCTTTTTTAGAAGAATATTTTCTATTAAATTTTGCCAAAAAAATAACCCAACCAAAATTAAACTCATAGCTTTTTTGTTTGGTATAATTTTGCATATATATGTATCTATTTCTTCATGCTTCCGAACAACATAGATATTGTGAAGAAAAAGCTCTGAGTGTAGCTGTATTATGAATCCCATTTCCTCTGATTTTGATCACTCGTATATAGCTCTGAAAGCAAAGTTCCAGTAACTGAAGGGATCAGGGGAGTTTTCAGGCCCTTCTTTCTCTGACCTGTTGCTGAGATCCAAGTGGAGGCTGTGGTGTCAAGTCCCAGTAATCTGAACAAAGGAAAAGCAAAGATTTTTGCTTGTGCAGGAATGTCTGAGATGTGATAGCCTTTGCTGTGATTGCAATCAGTCCTTGCAAATGTCTTGGCAAACTGTGAAGTTATTTTAAATTATAAGTGAACTGAAAAGTTTAGTAGACATAAAGTCCTAGTTACATTCTTAAAGTTCAGTTCTGCAGCATTTCTTCTCTTCAGACGTGCTAGGGGCCATACTTGTTAATATATTGCTAAAACAAAAAGAAATGCAATTGCAATAACAGCAAACTGTTTTATTTCCTCTTTGGCTGCACCTTATTGTCTGTGCCTTTTTTTATAACTGAACGCTACCTCTGATATCAAACACTTTGAGGAATGCAAATTGCAGTTGTGCTTTGTGTAAAGTATTATCCTCATTCCCTATGTTCAGACCTAAATTACTAAAATTTTAGAGATTTGTAGTTGGAGCATTTCTGCAAACACAGGCATCATAATGTATTCTTGTGTGTTTAAGTGCTTTTCAAAGGGACTAGTAAGGATGAGTGAAAGGAGATGATAACAGCAAAACCTGCAGACTGAAATACTGCTTTCTGGACTCCCTTCAGGATTACTTTAAATACAGAATTTATTTCCCTCCCCCTATAATTTCAGTTTGCAACTTAAATTTATCCACTGCAGTTAAGCGTGGTGCTGATTGCTAAAGTGTCTTAGCCCCCAAGCATATTGTCAGTATTAACCCTACACCTTTAATAACTTAAGATAGTCCTGCTTGTAATTCTGCTTTCTCTTGTGATGTTGTACTGCCCCAGGCTAACAGCTGTGCTTAGCTAAGGTGTGGATCAAAAGTCCTCTTCACTGAGCCCAGAGGGGCAACACAAACCTTTTCCATGAAGGGATTTAATTTGCCCATCTATGTCCCCTGAACATTCCCAGTAGCTTGTATTTCCTTGCTTTGAGGAAGAGAATACCCATTTGTCCATGCAGAAAAAGCAGTTCTCTCCTTCTCCTCTGATGTTACCTCTTTTGTCCCAGGCTGCATTAGCCATGGATGAGCAGCCTCCTGAACTTTCTTGCTGTCCCTACAGGGTAGGCAGTGATCTGTTCCTCTGCCCTATAAATTTTGTGCTCTTCTGTGTACCTAAGCAAGAAATTAATGAGAGGATGCTTCTAGAAGCAATAGAAATGTAACTACTTTATCAAGAATGTCATTTCATAATATTTCTCTGACTTGTGGCAGTCAGCTCTAATATTGGCAGGACGAGGCTATTTTTGGTTCATGGTTCTGGCTTAAAATGGTTTCAGTTCATGGCTAATGGGTAGTAAGAATATAATGGGTTTTCCAACTTCTGCTGCAATATGAAACCTCACCTGATGTACCTTCAAGTATCATGCCAGCACCTCATGATACCAGAGTGAGAAAACAACATTTCCTTGGAAAAGATGGAAGCATCCAAGGAACTGGAAGGGTTGCACAAAGACATGAAAGACATGAACATTTGATTTCCTGTTCTTTTCTTGTACCTTTCTGTATACCAGTTAAAAGTTTGCAGAGCTGGAAGTTGCCAGATAATAGTTAAGCAGCAATTTGATACTTGTTCATGCTCAAGTCTCCTCTCTTATTGCGTGTGGTTTCTTGTTTACAGTTGTCAACCACGCAAAGTATTAGATTTAAAAAAATAAAAAAGAAAAGGAAAAAAGGAGGAACTAACTCTAAATTGCAAAAAAAGAGTCATTTCAGTTCCATTAGTGACACTAGATCAGGCCCACTCTGCTGCCCATGATTACTCTTTAAAATATAAATGCCTTAAAAGCAGGAACATAAAGAGATACTAAACCACATCTATAACCAGAAAACAAAGGCTGAAGATGGGCATTATTTCAAGTGCTTTAAGTGTTTAAAAAAAAAGAAATCATAAAAATGATGGAGTAAGGGATAAATTTTAACTTCATGGCCACTTCCCCCACTGGGAAAAATCTTACTTTAAAGGTTAGGTGACAGAAGTTGCTTAAAATATATGTGAGAAGAAGAATGAATTGCTTATATAAATTTGTATAATTTTTTTTCATTGCGCTATAAAAGTACCAGTCTGAGTATTGGAGTTTCATTTTAAAATAGGTTTGAAAATTTTCCCACTTGTCTATAAAATAGGATAAGTTTTATCCAGGGAATGATGCTTAGTGCTTGCTCCTAATTATATTGTTTGAGCCACTTCTCATGTTTGAAATGCCTCATAGTTTGAAAAGCACTGGTACCCACCAGTTTGGTCAGCCACATTTAGAAACAGGAAACATCCTCATCTGATCCATCACTTGAGGAAGCTTCGTGCAGATCTACAGCTCCATGAACAGAACATTTCAGGTTCCCCAATTAACATATGCAACAGGTTTGACGAGAACTTTACTTTTATTATTTTTTTATTTGTTTTTTAATCCTTTTTCTCTTATACAGTTCTGCTTTGAGTAGGTTTTGAGTGACAGGGGAAAGGAAGAGTGAAGTCAAGAAAAGAGAAGGAAATACTTAGAGAGAGGCACTGTGCTAGTTTCTCAAGGCTGCTTACAGTAGAAGATATTTTTCCCGGTGAATTAGGATCCTCAATTCCATCTTGTAGTCTGACATTCAAGCATGGACTGTCAGAGAGAATGGAGGAGAGAGGGAGAAGGTACAGCAGAGATATTGCTGGCTTCCAGGTTGTAGGTTATCAGTTACTCGGTGACAAAAGAAACATTGTCCCTCATTGTCTGGGCCAATCTAAAGCAATCCATGAGGAACATAAATGGGGGGGCAATGTGTGATTAAATATCCAAGTATCTTTGGAATGTCTGATGTGTCCTGAAACCTCAGTTTGATTTGTTGTTGCTGGTTCTTGCTCGTCAGGCTTATGAACTGAGCACCAGGAAACCAGTGCATGTGTCAAGCGTTCAGAGCAGTGTCATATTGTAAACATGCTCTCATCTCTGCAGAGACCTGATAATATTAAAAGGAAGATTGATGCCTCTGGCATGCAGGGAAAGAAATTAGAGACGGTAAGAGTTGTCTTTACAAAGAATTCATCTGTTAGAGGGGCTTTTTGTTTGGTTGTTCTAATGGGCACAGCTCAGGGGAAATTAAAAAGATTGGTAAAGTTCCTCAGGAGAGCAAGGCGTGTCTGCATAGCAAACACTTTAATCATTACAGTGACCCCCTTCCATTGCAGGGGACTTAAGCTGAAGTCCCTTCTCACATAACTTAGATCCAGGATGCTCATTTGGGCCTTGTTCTACCTTTTGTAACTTTTGTCATTTTCTACACAGTGTTCCAGCTGGGAGTTTCTGAGGTTGAAGGAAATCTTTAAAAGTTTTCAGAAAAAAACCTCTTGTTTTCTGCTCAGCTTAATATCAAGGACCATTTGGGTTGGCTGATGTGCATGTAAAATTCACGTATACGTGGAAATAAATTTCCTCTGTAAACAATTTCCTGCTGAGGACTAATACCAAAAAATGGATTTTCTTTCTTGCAGCTAATCTTCTCTGCATGGTTCAATCTGAGATATTTAATTTCTGTTGGATGTGATGTAATTAATTTTTATGTGCTGTATTGCTTTCTGTTACCGGTATTACAGCACATATGACATAGTGTAGTACAAGCCTTGTGTAACAATATTAGGAACAATATTGGAATACAGGACATACTCTTTAATAAGTTTAAAAATGCATTTAATAAAATCCATTCAGAAAATCATTACAATTGTGATGATTTATTGCTAAATCTCATTGAACATCTGTGTGAGAGAGAAATTTAACATGATCTCTATCAGTTTGCCTCCCTGTTCCAAAAGTATAAATAAGTATCTTTTTGCCAAACCAATGTTAAAGTAGTGGATTGGGAAAAAAATTATGGTTGTATTCACTCAAAAATTAATAGGAAAGTATTAAAGGTTCACAGCAGACTTCTGCTCATCAACAAGCAGAAATTAATTTTCTGGATGTAATGGTCTAGACTATTATGGATTGCAACTTTAAATATGATTTCCATTATGTGCAAAATTTGCTGCGCACCCTTAAGGAAGGGAAAATGTTGACGTGGTGAGTGGCTAGGGCACTACAGTTCCTCACTCAGGTGCTCAACCTACAACAAGATTTTCAAATAAGAAGAAAGAGTCCTGTCTGTTATCCACCCTTTGAGTCCTCATAGAATGATGAGGTAATGTATCGAAATGATCCTAAGATTGGGTACGTTGTATACTGCTTGTAGGAAATTGAAATTTGATTATCTATACTCCATAAGGCCTTGGGGTTTTGTGTTGGATTTTTTTTTTGTGGGTTTTTTTTTGTGTATGTGGTTTTGGTTTGGTTTGGTATTTTTTTGTTAGGTTGGGGTTTTTTTGTTGTTGGTTTTTTTTTTCTGTTGTTGTTATTATTTATTTTATTTTTCTTGTCATTGGTTCATGTAGGTTTAGTCATGACGTTATGAAAAACTTATGAGACAGGGATTTGGTGAGAAGTAAGACACTCCCTTGGGTCACTTTGTGGATCAGAGGTAACATAGTGCAAGTAAAAGTCTGGCTTCCTACAAACAAGTAGAAAAATTTGAGTCTATTGTGGTTGGATTAATTATATGCTCTGGATTCAAAGTGATGGAGTTTACACAGCTGTATAAGATGTTAGCCTGGAATTAAAATGATTGAAAAAATTGGGCAGCTACTATCCCTTTGATAGGTCTACTTATAATCTTTTGGTGTTCAAAAAAAAAAGAAAATTAAGATTTTTGGTTAATAGAGCTCTGTTTCTATTCTGGTTTGTGTTATGCTGATAATTTTCAGGGCTGCAACAGTTCCCATACAAACAGTTTTATTGTTTGTGTCCAAAGGTGCACCAAGGCCCTGACAGCCCCTTCCAGTGAGCAAATTGCAAATCAGGATCCAAAGGAGGACTTGTCCACGAGTCCCGGATTTAATTTGAACTATTGTTACATTTGTGTTAGCCTACTGACTTGAGAGAGAACCTGGCAAAGTATATGCCTATCTTCATGGGGGAAAAACCCAAACCAAAACAGAGCTGTGAAATCCATGTGTATCAGGGCATAAAGCCTGTTCAGCTGTTACCGTGCCTCATCTCAGAGAAGGAGATACAAAAGCCTGTTGTCAATCTTGTCTTGCTGCTTGTGTCATTTTAGGTGTGAATTTTACCCTATTTGTGCCTTGTTTGTGTAGCACAGTGGGAGCCAGCCCGGGGCCAGTTCCTGCTGCTGCTTTATTGGCAGTGCTTGGGGAGGAGAGGAGAGCGAGGATGGCCCTAACTAGGCAATCACCACCTCTGCCTCTCCTGAGGCCCCAAAAAACCATGGGAAATCTTTATTTTCTTCCTTGAATTCAAGGTAACATTGATGAGGGATTTTTCTCATTTTTGTGAGATTTCCAAGCTGTAGGGCTCCATTTGCTGCATGTGTCTACATGCACCACATCAAATCAGACACTGACCCTAAGAAACTCTTTTGGAGACCTGCAGAATAAAGGTTGTTTTCTACTTCCTTGCCTTATTTCAAACAAGTGTGCATCAGCTGGCAGGATAAGGATATGCCTAAAACTGGGTGTTTGTTTTTCTGTTGCTGAATATTACCCAGCTTAAACTGCTGTGAATACGCATTCAATCGCTTGCATTTTTATTTCTGTTTCATGTACCATAACTCTGTTTTGCTGCCTATTACAATTTGCTGCTTCTTATAGAAAAAGTTAACATTAAAAAGGGTATTGAGTATCTTATAAATCAAAACTCGGTGAAGACATATTTTTGTTTTAATTTCCAACTGTGTTTTGGACAGGAATTTAAGAATAAAATACTAAATGGAGCTAACATAGATGATTTTACCAGGTCAATTTCCAGTTGTCATAATAAATAACAGGTTTATTTGAAAAATACTTGAATGCAGTGAAAACAGATGAACACATACCAAAACTGAATGAAACATTTATGTTAGGATTAAAGGGAGATAAGGATAATCTTCCTTGGAGAAAAATCATTGATACTGATGTAAGATATCTACATATATTAGGAGCTGCTCTGTTACCTAATGTCATCTTTCATTTTGGTTTCAGAATCTATGCATGACAGTGTGAGAAATGCTACATGTATAAGACTGGAAATTGATCTATATTGAAGCAAACTCCCCAGTTAAACTACCCTATTAATTATTCTGCTGATATTCCATAGCAGTTCCACTGAAGTGGCTTAAAGTCTGCAGATTGACTGAGATACAGCGGAGCATAAATTTTATCTTGATCAATATTTTAATAAAAATAAGCTCTCCCAGATCCATAGAATCCACATGAGTTTTACTGATCCTGACCCAACTGTAAGAGTAATGTTTTTTGGTGGTTTGTTTTGCTTGATTGTTAAGTTTGTTATATTTACCTCCAGAGAAGTGTAGTGTATGCAGGTCATTGGGTTTGTGTAATGATTCCCAGCACTGCAATTCCTGAGTTTGTAACTGTTAGTCTTGTAGGATAAAGTTCAGAAATACCAGGACAGGGAAAGGGAGTGAAAGGCTCATGTGTCAGCATGTCCAGCCTCCAGACGGGAGACAGACTGCTGCAGCTCCTGGGATGCTGAGCTGGGAACCTGCCCAGTGTCTCAGACTGTAAAATCTTATTGCTAAAGAGCAATTCCACCAAGAGAGATTGGTTCTGCAGCTCTTATTCTGCCACTGAACACACATTGCTCCAGAGTCTACAGCAGAGTCAGAAACATGGAGCAGATCCTGATTAGAGCAAGGTCTTTGCTCCTCTGCTCTTCCTTCATATAGAAGGTGGAAATTATTTACCTGTTTCCCTTTCTACATCCTTTCAGTAATCATTCTTGAAATGCTGGTGTAACTTTTGAGACATGCAGCATTCTCAACAAGATACTGCAAAATTATTTGCTCGGGCAAAATGTAGTTTCTCTCTTCCTTGTGTGTTTTTCCCAAAATGAGAGTATCTGGAACGGAGAACCTACCTGTTAGCTGGTGCTTAAATTAAGGTTACAGTCACTTTAGACAAATGATAAGTTGCTAATATGTTACAGATTTAATAGTCATAAAAACCATTGGTGTTTGGATATGGAAGAAGATAGATAAAGATGTATTACTGAAATTATTCCTTCAGGCAGTAACAAATATTTTGGTTGAGCCATAATCATTCTTGTCAATCACTACTTGAAAGAAGGTTGAGCAGAGACACCTGACATCTTCTTTCACACCTGTCTCACTGTGTGAAAAAATCACTAATTAATAGAAAGTCAGTTATTTGCAGTTAGAATGCTTCTTCCATTTCAAATCAGCACAGTCATGTATAGATTGTAAAAGTGAATGAGGTGATAAAATCTGTGTTTCTTTTCTTTGCTGTCCATTTTTTCTTTAATTTGCACCAGCTCCATTGAAATTGGGACCATTGCACTTAATTTACTCAGGCACTGAGTAACAGCCCAAACTTATTCATCTTCTCCTTCAGCAGGATTTGGAACCACCAATGTACAAGTCTTGAGCTGGTGTCTGGGGGTCTGTGTGTGCTGACTGTGGCATTAGCTTTCTGAGCAGGAAGAATTTACACCCAGGCCAGCTTCTGTATTTAATGGTTTCATCTGTGCATCTCTGCAGCACAAAACTGCCTTTTGTTACCAACAGATTTTCCCCAGTATTATGGATGACTGTGACTGAGCTCACTGCATGTGGAAAAATGCAGACTGTGGTGGGTAAAGGTTCAGAGCCCGATTTTGTATATGTAAAGTAGAGCTTTTCTAGCCAGGAGTCAGTGCTCTTCCTGGAATTAAAAAGGTAATGTTTGAAGAGGTTTAACTCTGCCAACTTTAGATGCTTTCTGATATGAATTAAATCAATAAAGTGGTTATTAAATCACTCTAATAAAGACGATAAGTCTGATTAAAGTTACTGTACTTTAGGTCACAAAAGAACAGATTATATTCAGCTTCCATTAAATAAAAACTGGATCTAAAATTTTCAGCAATTACCAGGGCTTTGGAGGAAAAGTCATAGCCATAGATGAATAAATAAGAGAAATATGGTTCTATGTGACTGATCTGGAGTAAAATTGTGAGTGTTGCTGAATGAGAATTGAATTCCAGGATACATCCTTTTTTTGAAGGTTTCAGGAGAAATTTTTTGTAAAAAAAGCAAGGGTGAAAATAACCTTCTGCAGGAAGTCCTGAATTAGAAGCAAAAAGAAGCACACACACAAACTGGGGGTGGAAGCCAGGTTCTTGCACACTGCACAATTACATTGACTAAATCCTTGCAACGAATTACCCTGGCTTTCCCAATTCTCTTGGGATCATCCCTGTAGGTAACACAGCTCTTGGCAATAGATAACTTTCAAAGATTAGTAAGAATTCAAACACACAAATATTATACAAATAAAACAACACCCCTGTTGTACCTATTTTTACTTTACAGCTGATTATTTTACAGCTTTATTTAGTTTTAAGATTCAATGTGCAATAGAATTTGAAGAGGAAAGATACTAAGCACTTTCTCAAGAAAAGCCTGTCATTTTTTGGGCCAAGTGACAGCTCAGGTTTCTGGTCTCGTGTTAGGTCTGGGAGTTAGCAGGGATTTACAGCAGATGCAAAGGCTGGAAGTTTGATCACTAGGGAAACAATTAATTGACATTTGTATGACTGTATTTCAGCTAAGTCAAAGCTAGTATTTCAGGCTGTCTGCAAACTTGGAACGACGTTGATGCATTGTGTTGCAATTTTTCCCTTTGGAAACATATTTTTAGCAATTAATAAGCTTTTGAAATCTCATTTCTCTCAATCCTAAATACTGTGACAGAAATTGTGCTGCTTCAGTGAGCATGGAACATTGTCATTTGGGGAAAGAGAACTTAGAACTTGTGTTTCCTAAGTGACAAGTGGAATGAGATTTCAAAAAAAAACTTTGATAAGTTTCCAAATCTTTCCATGTTTCTTTATGTGTAACTTGCCTTTTCTACCAAAGAGACAACTTGTCTTTTCTAAAGCTCTTGTGTTAGAAGAACCTAGACTGGTGTGAACAGTAAAAGTAGAAAAATACTTCTTCAAACTCAGATGATAATTCTGACAGCAGTAGTGATAGCCTCTGTTTTGACAGCTGAAAAATGAACCCAAATCAGGAGAGATCTCTGAGATTCAGTCTGTCTGACAGTGACTGAGCTGACTTGGGCTAGTGGGCTGTAGCTGCTGTGGAATGATATGCTCTAGTTCACATATGAGCTTGGCAGGCTGTGAAAAAAAATTTTTTTTTTTGAAAGTTGATAACTGTTGAAAATCTTTGGATTCCCTTTGAACACAGAAATAAGAGGGGTTGGAAGGTATTTTTGTTTATACAGTGTATGCTGGACTTATGTGAAGGGAGATGAGTGAGCCCTTCAGTAGTGCACAGAGTGTGAAGTATCAAGTGCTGGATACAGAAGCTAAATCTCGGTCTTAAGTGTTATCCCAGTCTCAGTTTGTTTTCTCTAATGTGTTCAGACTGCAAAGAAAGTAAGCTCTAGCCAGACCTCCAGCTGAGCAAAATGTTTGCAGTGAGCCAACATCTTCTTTCTTCTGCTCTGAGGTTTTTGGAACCACAGCTTTTGTAAGCTTCAAACTGTGTTCTCTAAAAGCACATAAATTTCAGCTTAAGTTTTTCAGCAGACTTCCTGAATCACCTCTTTGCCTGCAGAGCCCCATTTATCCTCTGGTGCTCTCTGACTGCATTTCTGTGGCTGGGTGGGCTGCAGCTTCTGAGCTTTCAAATAGCACTGGGTAACTGGAGACATTGCTTGATATAGTCTACAAACCTCCTTCTCAAACATCTTGTAGGGAGGTGGAACCAGGAGGTGGACCAATATTTCAGGGAGGCCATCTGGGATATGGAGGCAGCCCACAATATCAAATCTTGTACATATTGATTCCAAGTAAAAAGAAATTGAATACAAACAGCCCAACACCCTGTGCAGCCAGGAACGAACAGTTAAAAGTTAGTGCAAAAGGTTCTGCTTATGAACTCAACTCAGAGCACTGGATAACTGATTTCTTTAAATTTTACTTCTTAATGAGTTGATAATAAAAACCTTAAATATCTGTAGGTTGTACTTGGGTTTGATTTTCGTCATATTTATACAACTTGGATCATAGCTTCCCTATTTTAGAAAGTAGGTAAGGATTTCCGATGTCCAGCATGTCATAGTCTCAAAAATCAGATCTCATTTTCTTTTCTGCATGCCTCAGTCTCATACTGATTACATTGCCGTGATGCCTGTGGCTCTCATTATAAATATACACATGTAGCAAAGCATCTGATCTCCTACCTGCTTTTAGCCATTCACTTCACCTGTTTAAGTGCCTTGTTTCATTTGAACAGGGAGGGGTTTGTGCTGTACCCATAGGAAATGAAAAGTGGACACTTCTCTGTGCACTTTCACTCCCATTATCTGTGTATGAAATTGCAATGTCTGAAATTAAACTGACCTCCATCAGTGTTGCTGCAGCTTTATGACGCAGAAAGAAATTAAAGAGGATTGAACACAAACAAAGAAGTGGTAGGTGAAAGGAAATACTTTTAGAGAATATGGTCTGTTTAGTTATGTGACACAGTGCCCTGTGATTTCGTAATGTTTCTGTGCAGTCCTTGGCTATTAAACGAAACAAAGAAAGCAAATGAAGCACAAGAAAACAAAATAAAACCCTGAGTTATTGGTAGTATAATAAAGGACTGACTCAGTGTGTGAGTTGTGCAGCCTGAGGTTTGACATTTTTGTGTGACCTGTGCCTGATGCATTTTGTGGGAGCTGCCTTTGGAACAGGAGATGTGCAGAGAGCTGGGGCAGGGTCTGACAGCAGCTCCAGTGGTGAGTCTGGGGAGCAGAGGATGCCCTGAGTTCTCCCCGAGGTTTTGTGTGTGTATCCTCCTTTCTTCATGAGAACTTTAGGGTGGACACTGTGCTGTACTCAGCTGCTGAGGAATTTGCTTTGATTTTAGGAATCAATGACATCCATAATGTCTTTCATGTAGTAAAGAAACCAACTGGACCATGTTCTAGTAAGGTTTGAGGCTTCTTCAGTACAGTGTATCCTCAGCTCTGAGCAAAACTCCTTTTTATTCATGGTTTACTGGATCATGAAGCAAGTATTTTTCTTTGTGTTTTATTTAGGAGTGGGATTTTTCTTGTCCTTGGAGTCATTTGTAAGAATATTGACGTGGAATGTGAGACATCTGAAAGGCAGTGTGTTAAAAATAATTGTGATCGCTTGATGAACTTAAATTATGATAATCAGCTGGCAGGCAAAATTTAATTTGGGGGATAACTGTATATAATTAAAATACAGTACTGGTGGGAATTGACCTCTTCATATATTATTACTTCTGTAGAGTTTAGTAAATTAGCAGGTAAAAGCGTACTGCTACCCCTTTCTCAATTAAATGAAAATCTGACCTACTTTTTTACAAAAAAAGAAGTATTTTCATTAAGTTCTAAAAATGGCTATGTTATGAAAGTAAATGAAAAATAACTTTTATCTGAAGAAGGTTTAAGATTTAGTAATTTCTTATGAACACCGAAATCCATAATAATACTTGCGAAAGCAAGAAAATACCCATTTAAACAGAAAGGTTTTGCTTGTGTTTAGAATGAGAAAATATCAGAATGTGATATACAGAAGAAAGGTCTAAAGAAAGGAGGTGTTAAATTCTTTTTTTAATCAATTGTCAGACAAAAAAAATCCTACATTATTCAGTTATTAGCTGAAATAAATTTTGGATGGAATAAATAGACATTTCAATGACACACCAGACTTGCAGCAATATTTCTGGCAAACGTGGTAGTGTCTTTATGTGATGCTGCACTCAAAATGTGAGGGGCACAGTTCAGTTGCAGGGGAAAAAAAGCAAGTTCATTAAAAAGGGCCATCTTGTCACAGGTGACATTAATTAGCTCTGGCACAGTTTTCAGAAGAGCAGTAAGAAAGAGTAGCTCACAAAATCAGACATGCACTGGACTTAATTATTTGCCTTCTGCTTTTTGGTGCTATCAGCTCCTCAAATTTGGGCCGCCTGCGCCGTGTCGTGCTGTTCCTTCCAGCCCCAGCCACTGCTTTCCCCTGGCCCTTGTCCCTGACATTGCTTCTGGGGGTTATGATCTTCCAACACAGAGATTGGAGGGAAAGAATCTCACTGATTGTCTTAATGCCTGCTCCATGCCAAGGGTGCAGGGAGTGTTTGTTAGGGGCAGGGGACATGTCTCAAAGCAGGGTGAGGTCACCACAGTGATGGGCACTCAGCTCTTTGGGGTGGGCTGGGTGGGGTGAGGACATCTGGCTCTGTGTTGGGTCACAGGTCCTAGAATTCTCCAAGGAAACTGCTGGCTGAAAGAGCTCTTCTCCTAATAAACTGCTTCTGTGCATAGTAATAGAAATTGTAAAGTAGATTTGAAAGTGCAAATTTCTTGCCCTTCAGCTGCAACATCTTTCTGTGCAACAGTGAACATTGCTATAAACCTTGATATTCCTAGATCCTGGCTATCCAACTCCAAAATATTTTCACTGCCAGGGCAACATAAATATTTAGTATAATAAACATTGGTGTATTTACTGTCTTCTGATCCCTGGAACAACTGCTATGATGCTGAGAGTCTGATGCATGGCTGACTCCAAGACATTCTTTTTTGTAATTAAGATTTCTTTTTTTATTGTTTATTTTAAAATTTGACATTTTTTCCTTCTGAGTTCTGTCTCCAAATTCTCATAATTTCTTTTTCAGGAAATATTCTTCCTGTTCATTCACTTCCTTCAGTAAATGCACTGGCAGAGGCACTGTAGGTATAGTCCCAACATCATCTTCTGTAAATGCACTACATTTCTGAACATTAGTTTATTAGAAAGACTGCAAACTATAGGTCCTATCCCATCCAAACTACTCTTATTGTTTTGTTAATTAAATTTTAATTTTATTTTAAATAGAATTCAAAATTGTATTTTGCATAGCCAATAACAACAGAATACATCTGCACAAATCTCCAGGCCTCTCAACATCAAGTTCCTTTAAACTGAGCTCGGTCTTTAGGGAGCTGATTCTAGATGAGAACAGTGGGATGGGATTCTCAGTATCTGATTTCTGCTCTAAACACTGCCACTGGCAAATAAGTTACTTTGGATAGACCATTTTAGGCATTATGTAAATGCAAAGTTTTTCAGCAACATTAAGAAAAACTTGAAGAGATTTTAAAAGGTTCAGTTGAGACTAAATGACACTGGAAGAACCAAATGAGAAGATAAACCAGCAAATGTAAAGGAAGATGACAGCTGATTTGTTTTTTTTTATTATTTTAGTTTATGAAAGCAACAAGGTTTTTTCTCTTTATGATAAAGTACTTGAATAAGTTCTTAGGGGAATGAGAATTTCCCATTAGTCTTATATTATTACTGTTTTCTAAAAAATAAGGAGTTTCAATGGAGCACTAACATCAGAATGCATTCGGAACATGCTTCTGATAATTCTGTAACTGAAACTGATAATCTCTAACACTGCAAAACAAAAACCCCTTGAAATTTGGTATATGAACTTAAAGCTTTGCCAGTTATTAAAGAAACAAAAGGCAAACCTTGTGACTCAATGCTGGCATCTAAAGGAAGGACGATAGGTCACGAAATAAATCATCCAGACTTTGGAGTTTGGAGATTTCCATTTTCCCTCTAAACATCTCACATATCTTAGGAGAGATGTACTGTGCCTCTGCCTTTGGGAAGTTAATGAAACTGAATGTTCAGATCTGGCAGAGAAAAGGAGATTCTGGACTGTGTCGTTTATAACCAGCCACATGAAGATGATGCATCTTTGCATCTTGAGCTCCATTTGTCTCTGTCCTGCCTGTAAACTCTGCTCATGAGTTTTTTTCATCCTGAATAGGAGTTTATGGGAACTGATAACAACAAAGTGTGTTAATATTTGGAAAGTTGGAATTGTGAAGTATATTAGATTTTTTTTCTATGTACAGTCAAGTTGTCATACACTGATTATTCCCCTGAAGGATGTTTGCTTTTACAGTTGTTTTCTTCTATTGTTCCACCTGTGTTTTCCTGAAACTGCTTAAATCTCCCTCAGAATTATAGACATGCAGAAACCTGGCCACAGTCATGCACGGCTCAGTAAGAACCAGGCTGGGGGTTTCCTTGCTATGTGGGGCTCTATTTTGTTGTCTCAAGGTACAGGCTATGCCTTTGCTGCTTTATAAAAAAAGCAGCTGATTACTAGTTGATAATTAAATCTCAGGTATAATCCCTTGTGAATTACATCTAAATATATTCATTTTCCTTGGTAGTTTGTAGTTAGTTGGTACATCCTAATGGTCTGGCCTAAAATGTTGGTTTATTTTCTAAAATTGCTTCTCTAAGTTATACTAGCAAAAGAAGGAAAAAAAATTTAAAGATGTTTTGATTCATATCAACATGTTTGTAGTTACAAAGGAAATACTTATCCACAGAGTAAAAATTACAAAGATATCCAGGTGATGTTTTAAGAAAATTCATCCTTACAGTAAAAAAAAAAAGTTGAATTTGTCTAATGGTATTTAAAATTAACCAATACATTAGAGACTCTTTAAGTAGGTAGGTGCAATTTAATGTCAAACTTTTGACTGGAGCATTTAAATTCAAATGTAATCCATGAAGCGATAAATACATCACTAATTAGCATTAATGTAACATGATTACAAAATAAACATTTGATTAGTGCATTTAAATTTCAGTGTAATAAACTGCTGAACTAATTAGTAAATAAAGTCCTGTTAATGCCAACCTTTGGATGACACATTTATGTGTTGCACATGGGGAAGGTGTTTATAGTCAAAGCACAAAACAAACCCCATCCTTACCAGTGCATATGGAGCCTAATAGCTTAGTAAATAAACAAAACCTTTGCAAATCACTTTCCAGCCCTCACTCGCATATTCTTTTGATGCAAGTTTAGTAACAGCTTCGGAAGACACATGGCTTGGTAAATGTTGCAGACAAACATTGAAGCTGAGAGAAAGTGACTACTCCATATCCCTGCCTGACACCCAAAAGACCAGAGATAACCACAGAATCCTTACTTGATTAATTAGGGGATCATCCAAGTCAGCTCATCAGCGTGGGTTGGCGGGAGCCTTTGGCTGTCACTAAAAAACAAAGTACCAGTTTGATACCCTCTTTATTGTCTGTGATGGTGGTTCTTCCACTTGACTGATAAGTTTTTGAGAGGCCTAAAAACATGAAGCCTGGATGAGCAACAGTGAGCTCCTGTCTTAGACAAATGGTGTTGAAACCAGTCTCAAAGAGCACTGGTTATTCTTGGAAAGCCAAGGTGGATGTCATGTTAGATTACGTTTTGCCCAGGTTTCTTGCAGCCAATGAATTTAATTTTTTTTATAGCCTTTTGTTCTTAGATTTGCAATTTATGTGGAAGCTGTCCAAGGTTACAGAGCAGGACAGTCCCAGCTCTGTAAGAAATGTTTGATTACTTCTTATCCAATGATAGGAAGATGAAAAATTCATGCCAGAGAAACAGTGAATACTGGTGCAAATATTTTAAAACCCTTTCACTGGATACTGAGTAAAAAATAGAGACAACTTTAATGAACCCAATGTCTTCCCATTAATGCACAAGTTAACACATTTTATATGTTTTCCTTCACCAAAGAAACATGTAAAATGTCTGTAACAGACTTTTTGTTTTAACCCCATTTTTCTTCAAGATTCAGGCTCTAGGTCATCAGTTGAGAAAATGGGTGTTTTCTTGGTATTTGGAAGTTCTCAAGATAATGGAGAGATGTTTTCTTTGAAGGTTCCAAACTAATCCTGCTTTGCAATTGTTGCAATTGCAGAAAGGAGTAGTGCTTTTAAAAACAGTCATAATTATACTTCTGCACAGTGTTTTCTAAGATTTTGAACCCACTTTTTTCTACAACATAAGCTCCACAGAGCAAGTCTAGGACTGAGCAGACAAAGGCATTTTGCACTTCAGGTCTGCATTGACTGCCTGCTCAAAACATCTCAGGAACAGCTCATATATCTTTCAAAACATAAAAAGCTTTCTTGGAAAGCTCTCTTACTCATTGTAAAGATTTCTTTTTTCTTTTGGCATAAGAGGCATTCAGAAACTGAAAAAGAAGTCTTTGCTGTAGTCCTTATTTCCTCACTAGCTCCTAGCACAGAATGCATTTCAATTCCTTGTTACAAGGCAAACTTGTTTGAGCCTTTTATCTTTGCAATGAGATTTTAATCAGTTAACGGTAGCAGCTAATTTAATAGCAGAAAGCAAGTCTTCCAAACAGCTTATCTGGGTTCCCAGTGTCATTTGCAGTATAAAGTGTAGCTATAAATAAATTAAAGCTCTCTTCAATGGAAAGTCAGTCCCAAGGGACATCATCTTTGTTGCTATGAAGTCTGATCTATTCTATAGTGACTTAAAAGCTGTAGCAGGAAATATATATTTAGCTGATATCAAGGATAGTTACAGCAGGATTGTTTTTCAGTCTAGGAACTTTTGGGATAGCTGCACTCATTTACATTGCACAAGAGTATAACTTGTGGGTGTAAGGTTTTGCATGTTAGTTGTAATAGGCTTTATAATAATTGCAAACACCCTCACGTGTTTTGAAAACAAAGGCTCTTATTTGAAGAAAAACATTAATTTGAGTGACAGATGGTGATTTTCACTTTTCGTGTATTGGGGACTGACAGTGCTCCAAATGTGCAGGAAGTGGTGCTTCGAGCCCATGGCCAATGGAATCCACAGTGTCCAGCTGCCCTTTCCTGAACAGGAGTTCTATTGCCTCAGTGAAATACTCTTCTGTAGGTGTGATTTTCCTACTCATTCTTCAGACCAGTGCTAAGTGTCCTGTGAGTGTCCCTCTTCCTTCTCCACTCTTCTTTTTAGTAAAATCATTAAAATATTTCCTTTCCTCGTCTGAAATTCCTCCCTGATTTGGAAACATCAGTAAACATCTTGGTGTTTGCACATTATTGCATCTGGAAAGATGAAAAATTTAATCTCACAGTTATTCTGATGTGATTAAGATTCCTTGGCAGGTAAAACTCTACATCTTGGGGGTTGGATAGAAGCAGAATCTTAAACATGTGCCTTTTGAGAATTTTATTCTTCTTTCCTAATGCAAATTTTATGTTAGAGTCGTAAAATAAACATAGAGATCACTATAGAATACCACTCTCCTGCTTGTGGAGAGAATGTCTGAACTTTTCTTCAACTTTCCAGTATGGTGTACACTACCTTGAGCTTGTAATTTGTGGTGTAAAAACAAAGAAAGTGTAGAGAGGAAATTGTTTAAAACCCAAAGGAGATGCTCTAACAGATACAAACAAAATGTCTGTTGTACCCATTGGTTAAAAACAAATAAAATGTAAAAATCAGGAGCTGGTGAGGGACTCCTAGTAAAGATGACATCTGAAATTCTGGAGTTTTATTGTGGACAAAGACTGATGGAGTCACCTTTTCTGCAGCCATAGAGGGGCTTAGTGTTATGATAATGTCAGAAGCTGGATCGCATATGGCTTAATAACAAGAAAATATTGATTCCTTAGTTCTTAAAGGAAAGAGGAAAACATTTATCTTCCAGTGAAGACACCAGTTGCAATTAGATTTTTTCATTGCATGGCAATATTAATAAGTTTTAATACTTTAACAAAAATGGTTTTCATAGAAGACCATATTCTGATTCCCGCTGGTAAGGTTTGCAGTGGCTGAAAATAAAGCTCTGTCGAGAGGAACCATTTTGACTGGATTTTCATTTTTAAATGTAAATGTTCTGGCAAAATTCTATTAAAGTACAGTGTCAGGAAAGCTGGAGAGAAATCAAAATAAAGATGTAGATTCAATGCATGTAGTGAAGCTGAGTGATTTATATTCACAGTTTGGGATTTCTCATTCCAATTTGCTGAAAAGCATGTATGTGCTTGTTACTGAATATGTTCATTACTGCAGTATCCCTTCTCTGGGCACACTTACAGCATACATCTTTAAAAACAATTTTATAAGTTCAGGAAAACCTTAAAAGAAAAATGCAAAATCATCCCCATGTTTAATTCTAATGCTATGTTATATAGAAGGGATCCATATGCTTTGAGCATTCAGCGCCATACAGTATTAAAAAATAAAGCAAGCCTATCTTAGAAATAAATTCTAGCATCTTTTTAGTTACTCTACATTTATGTTTCTGAAGCAGAAACAAAGAAAATTTGTTAATGATTTAAGCATGCAGAATAATATGAGGTATTATCGCTCACCACAGAGGTTTGTATGTTGTGAGTGAAATTAAGAAGGATTATTAAATCACATGTACACATTATAAATTGATTTATAAGCAAGGATTTATAAGCAGTGGTATTACAGTATCAGTGTTTTTGAATTTTATTTGCTTAAAATATATTGGTAAATTTAGGTGTGAAAATATACCTGCAAATAAAAGAAACTTTACATGCAAAATTCTGGTAGGAACCATCTTATATAAACAGAAGGTAGAAGCATGGAATACTGAAAGTTTAGCATGTTCAAGCATCGCTGTGACTTAAAATATTGCTGGTAAAAGGCAGTTTTTAACATAATTTGAAGTGCTTACTTGCTTGATTCCTTTACTGTCCAGAAGGTAACTCTGTCTTACTGAACTGAATGAAAAAAGATCCCAGTGTCAGTAAGGCTGGGTTTCTTCCTTTCACACTTACAGTGTGTAACTACCAGCTTCTCCTCACCCAATACAACTTCTGCAAGTAGAAATCCTGCATGTTCAGAAGTCAAGCAGTGGTAATGGATATGTCGTTTGTGACAGGAAAATGTGTGGGATGACTGATGTTCAAGGGTGCATGCTTGGATCTCATCCTGTAACCTATCACTGTTATATTTATCTAGTTTATCTACTGCTAGTCTGACCATGTCAACTAATTTTTCAGGTATTTATGTGTGCCTTATGCACATGCTATATTAGGAGAGGGCTGTTTTATTAACATTTCCTTGTTAATGCAGCCAGTCCAGACCACTTGAGCAGATTCCTGAAGGGCAAAAAGTTATGTTTTGAAACACAGCAACTGTTAATTCACATGGGCCCTCTGTGAGGGAGCATTAATGTGCCTGATGTATCTGCTGTGTTACTTGGAGAAAATAATTTTCATTCTGCATGCTGGAAAATGATTCTTTCTGTTCTTACTGGTATTTTTGTGTTCTTCTGAACATCATTTCTGGTTAAAGAAATAGGAATCAACGTATAAATTTAGAGAAAGTATTTCCATTATTTGTAGTTTGGTCCTTAAAGCTTACCTGTGTTTTTCTGAGCCTTTACAAAATGAAAGTCTCCATTCAGCATGCAATATTGAAACCTTGTAATAGTACTTCAGACATCAAGATCCTTCAGACTTCAAATCCCACTTAGACATCATTTTGTTCAGTTATACTCAAGACACAGCTGAATATTTGTCTAAAAATCTCCATTTCTTACATTTTGAACAAATTATAAACTTATCCAAATCTGGGAAATCAATACTTCATCCCTCCTTTAGCATTATAGAAGAAAACAAGTGATACATCTTTTTTAAAAAAAAAAAAAAGAACAGAAAAAAAGGTGTTGATGATGGTGCTGCAAAACACCTACAAAAAGCAAGATCTGAGTCACTCTGGTGATATTTCTCCAAACTGTTCTTCACTCCACAGTGGAAGGAAGGTATCTGTGTCATGTTGACATTTTCTATGAACTAATTACATTTAAATTTAAAAGATAGTACAGATTACATCCTGGTATGTGGAAATGCAGAGCACTTAAATGGAAACTTTAATGTAATTTTTCTTCTGAAATACAGTGTTAAAAAGGTTGTATGTAACAAGAGGTGCTTCACATACCTTGCTGGTAGACATTTCATGAGAAAGTGGAATCAAATCCAAAAAAAAAAAAAAAAACCCAGGAATTGTAAAACGGCTTTTAAAATGTTCTCACAGATCATGAAAAGGACAGCAGTGGATTTGGTCAGAGATGGGTTAATGGGCACTAATTGAAGAGCAGTTCTGGAGGGCAGAACACAGCAACATTTCAATGAAAGCTAAACTTGCTATTGAGTGTCTATATCCTATTGCCAAAGATAAGACAATGACCCAGAACACGGTATTTTCCAGTTAAAGAAGCCAAAGTTCTTTACAAACTTGAGTGAATTGGCTATCACTGCCATTGTGGAGAGAAGATTTCACTGCAAAAGTTGGTCTGTGAGTGTTCCTGCCCCTGCACAAGATGTTTGTGAGCTTGACCTCAGGATGGAAATGGAGTAAGGGATTATCAAAGTTATGAGTTGCTCTTTTGGAGTAATCTGCAGTAGTGGGTTGAGTTTGGGCTGTTTTCTCTTTTAGATTTCTTTCCAGAGTGGCAAAATAATTTATTTCTTTCTCCTTGCTTCATTTCCTAGATGCTGAATAGGAAAAAAACTCCAAACAAACCACAAAATCAGAGTCTTATTTCTTCTGTTCACTTCCTAACTTTTCCCTTATCATAACTCCTTTTTTGACTTGCTTTAAATAGATTTGACATGCGTGCCTCTCCCTCAGCTGCCCAGCCAGTTCTTCAGGTGCTGTTATTGTGGAGTGGTTGCAGTGCTGGGGTGATGGTACGTTTCTGTTAGCACATTTTAGCTTTTTGCAGTTTTCACTCCCAGATTCTCCTTCTCTGGCTGCAGTTAACCTCAGGTTTGTGGTGTGTTGGCAGTAAGTCAATCAGCTTGTTGGCACAAATTAATTACCAACATCGAGATTTCTTTCAAGGTTATCTCCTCAGAGGCCTATCTCAGCATTTTGCCATGCAGCTTTGGGACATGCCTAAATTCAAAATCCAGTTGTATCCACAGTACTTTGTCTCAAAGGGATAGTCATCATCTCTCCTCCTCCTCCCTCCCTCCTGTTTTTCTCTGGCTTTGGTAATCCTTGTGTCTCCCAAGGACATGTGGAAGATGGTTACCCTTTAGGATCAAGTGTTGAGGTAGTGAAGAAGGACAGAGTTGCTGCTGGGCATGGAGAGTTCACGTGAACAGGGCAGAGGGAATGTGCAAGAAAGGGGAGGATTAACACCATCACTTGGCAGCTTTTCTGCTTGTAGCTGTGGATGGGCAATCTCTACAATGTGTACAGTCAGAGAAAGAAGCTGTGCCACGACTATGACTCGTTTAAATGGCTTCATAAATCAAATCAAAAGATGCTTGAGATGATGGCAGTCAGTTCTCACTGCTTTTAGCAACACATCTTTGTGTTGAACCCTTTATGAATAGTCCCCTCCATCAATATATTGAAATATAACATGAAGTAACCATCTCCCATGTAGCCACAAGGGAAAAATATGCCTAGGCTGGAAATGGCAAGTGAGCTGCAGGACTAGATGCTTATATATATATATATTTTTCTTTTTTTTTTTTTCACCTCTGCAGTTTCACTGATGGTATCTAGAGGCTGCAATTGACATAGCTGCAGCTCAAATGAAAACAACCTCAGCAGATGATTTCTTTAACATTCAGTAAACCCCAACCAATTAGATGTTCAGAATCTGAGGGATTACTCAGGTACTGATTTAGAAGCCTTCCAGATGATAAAATTTGCATGCACTAGTACAGGTAAAGAGGCTAGAACTTCAGCTCCATATTGTTGCCATTAGTTTTGCCTGAGACAGCTTGAAATAATTAGATTAAAAATCCAATAGCTAAGAAAAAAAAAAGCAAATACAAACCATTGAGAAAGTTGATTTATGGTGGAACAGCACATAGTAAAACTTGAGTAGTCTTCATCATTTACTATCCGAGCTGAAGTTTCATTTTTTTTATGCTTTTATTACTAAATGGAACATAATAACACTTCATCTCTAAGAGAAGGTTTGTTAACTAAAGCAATAAAATGAATTGATTAGTTGTTATTTTTGTATCCTGATCTGCTTTTAAAATTTTTCCTCACAAAGTTCTTCTGAACCCTCCATTAGTGCTGTTTACACCTTGTAATTTATATCTTGTTATTGAGGTAAGTAATTTATACATATAGACTTCCCGTATTTGGTGATACTCAGATTTATGTATCACTTGAGTGGAGTATTGATCCTTCTATCTCTTTATTTTTATAGCCTAGTCGTTTAGGACATAAAAATGGGTGCAACACAATTTTCTGTAGTTAAGTGTAAACTAAATAGTATTTCTTAGTGGTAAACTTTTCTTGGATTTTAAGGAATAGGTAAATAGAAATATATATTTTGCATATGGATTTGCCAGCAAATTGAATCAAGATAGATAAAAATCCAAGTGATTATTATTTTCCGCTTTATACTCATACATAAATTCATACCCAGGCTTTTGAATTTCCATATAACAATTTAAAATAGATATTTATTTTTAGTGATGAATAAATTTTGATTATTTTGAAGATTTATATTCATATTCTGGTATTCTCAAAACCAGTATCTTTTAAGTTGGTTAATTATTCTCAAAAAGTGAAAATGTCTCTATGTTCTTAAGCTAGGGCTTCTTCTACCCTTGTGAAGAATATTAGTTGAAGGGAAAATAAGACTAATTTCTGCATAATTAAAAATAAAAAGGAATTTTAAAATGAATAAAGTTAAGTAAGGAAAAGTTTTCCTCTTTGCACACAAAGTGGAAAACACTGCAGTGCCTGCACATTTATCAAATCATTCATCTGAGTTTGGCCCTTGCTGCAGAGCTGACACCTGCAGCACCAGGAAAGTAAGCAGTGGATGGGCTTATTTGATGTAAGTTCAGAAGAATGCTCTACGATAGCACAATATATCAAACAAAATAGATAGGAATGAAGACAAAGGGTAGCCCTTTGGAAAATGCCTATGAATACACTGAGCATATCCTCAAAGATAGTTTCAAACCAAACCCCTTCCCTTTTTTTTCCAGGTAACCTTCCTTTATTTTTGTTGTGTGTAAGCCATTTTGTTAATTATTTTTTAGTCTACCAGTCATATCTTGATTTAACTTATGTGGAAAGCTTTTGGAAGCACTTGTAAAGTCAATGAGATTTTAAGTCAAACTCTTCAATCACATGTCTTCAAGAGATGCTGCTTTGATAAAAGGGTAAACTGTGTGTCCATCTAGGTGCCTGTACTATGCTCAGAGCAGATTCCTCTCAAAAGAAAGTCATTATTTCCAAGAGCAAACTGTAGTTGGTAAGGGCCAAAGCTGTGAGTCAGATGCTTTTCCACTCATTTTCCTTTGCGTTTAAAATAACAAAGCAAACTCTCTGCTCTCCCTCTGATGGGGCTAGGGATCTTGACTGGTTATTCTGTACCAGTTTGTCATATGGAATAGCTTTTCATGCTGGTTCTGCACAGGGACAGGGAGTGAAATATTCAGCAGAGCTCTGCAGATTAGTGGGAAGGAGAGTGTTCCCCTAGAAACAGAATTAGAGAAAGAAATCACAGCCAGGAGTACTGAGAAAAATCAGTATTCATAGAAATTCTACATATTAAGGGAAATTAGTGTTTAGCAACACAATATACCCCCTAGTATAAGGGGATAAGTAATATGAAATAAAGGTATTGTCGATAGAAATGTTATTAAAGTAATGGAGTTAAATTGAGCAAGGTCCTGGAAAATGCACTTTGCTACTTTATTATATTCTGCCTTGAGAGGTTCAGCTTCTCTTGTTGGCAGGGAAAATTGGAGCCTGACATTCCTGGTGTTTTTAGCCCTCCTTCGCAGACAGGAGGTAAGAATCTTTGCTCTCAAGTCACCAGTCAGCTATCCCTGACAGAGGTCTGTTTTCTGCCCATTTTAGCTTTGTGTCAGCAGCCAGTTCCTCTCTGCGCCCTGAAGGATGGCAGCACAGAGGCTGGACTGTTGGCCAGGCCTGTTCCTTGGATTTGATCTCTGCCCTGCTCACATCACCCCAGGACAAGCCCGCGCATTGTCACCGAGCTCCACAGAAAAGTGCCAGACACTCGAAAAGAGAATGTATTAAAATCTGCCTGAAACAGCAGCCAGTGAGCTCGTAAATACACTGTAGAGGTGTCATCTTTCAGGAAGGAGTTTGGAGTCGTTGACAGCTGCATGTCAGTCTGCTGGCTTATGAATATGTAAAGAAAAGGCCAGATTATACAGCCTGACGGTGACCCAAATTCAGTACCCTCTGTTCCCTGCGCCCAAAACCGGATGGAGAGAAAGTGAGGTGGTAGTTGTACTGCGTATTAAATGCACAATTAATACTGTAAGTTTATGCTTAACGTAGATGATGCTATTCCAGCTCACTGATCTCAAGGAAAGGTTGAAATACTCGTGTATGGCTTTAAAGAATGTTGCCAAACTTTTGAGCTTAAAAAATTGGAAGATTTTAAGGAGCAGACAAAGCAATTGCCAACAGTTTATAAGAACAATCATAAGAATAGGGACTGTCTGCCTTTTGTAAAGATCACACTACCTGTGTATAAACCTAGCTGAATCCAGCTGGAAGATGAAAAGTAAACCCCAAGGATGAGGCAAGAGGCTTCCAGTACTTGTATATACACATGTGGGTGCTCAGCAGAGAGATGGTTTGGGCTCTGTTTACGGGATGTGTGTGATACCTCAGGAGTGTGTGTGCGGAGGTGTCGCAGACTGTCTGCTTGGGAGGCAGTTTTGAGTCTGAGCTTGGCTCCCTGGAGGATCCTTTTCAGTGCCCTTTGCTTCAGCTGCATGGGCTATTAACATAAACACTCTGCAGTGCTGCTCAGCTGCCCTCCAAGAATAGACTGAGAAGGTTTGTTGGAAGGAAAAATCTATAGCGTAGTCAAAGAAAGATATGAAAGAAAGAACATGTCATACCAAAGATGAGTTGAGTACTACTTCTGACTAATGCGTCTTAACTTAAGGTTTTATTACGTTTTGTTTAAATCATTTTTTATTGATCCATAAGTTATTGTCATCATTATCCTTTATATAACTGACCAGCTTTATAAAGATTTAAGGTTTGAGGTGGTTTATGTATGATAAAAATTTGGAGCATTTTGAGAAGTCTCAGAGTATATGTAATTCTTTGTTTTATTTTCCATAGTATTATAATTTAATTCTTCTGGATGCCTGTGTCACTTTGCAGTACTTTCAAGTACAGCTTGACCCAGTATGTTTTTGTGGCATACAAGAAAGTGAACAGAATTTTAAAAACTAAAAAAAGAAGCCCTTAACAGTATGTAATTGAGGTAGTACTTCAGCTGTGATGGCCTTGATTTTGAAAACAAGATACTTACAAATGTAGCTTTCTCTTCCGTTAAGTGATTCCTATTTTTCCCATAACAATGCTTTAATTCGGAATTCTTTTCGAAGGCTCACTCTTGCTGTGCATTATTCTTGCTCTACCTAAACAGCCTTACCTTGAGACAGTTATTGGCAGCAGTACAAATTATCTGGCTGCTGTAATGATCCATTAGAAGAAGAGTATGAGAAACCAGTGCAAATTAGCAATAAAAAACACTAAAGGTATAGATCACTGGCAACAATTTAGGAATAATATCTCTGCCTGAAGCAAATTCTGGTGATTCACTGGTAATTTGATAGAAGCCTTTTAACTTCGTTCTCATTTGTAAAGTTAATAGTAGGTTATTTTGCATTGTGATTGAAAGACCTGAAATCTTAGTTATTATTTAAGACCATTGATTTCTCCAAATGGAAATTCACCCATATATTAAAGATCTTCCTGTCATAAATGATAAAGGCAATAATAAGAATATTGTTTCCACATATTTTAAGATGCTACTCTGGTGTAGACACTACCTTTGCTTGGGTACAAGGTCTGCCTGCTGATTGGCAAATAAAGTAAATTCTCAGTTTGGGCAGCTGCGTTTATGACAAACATAAGAGCAAGTTTTGCAGTGAAGCATTAGGGATCCTGTTGTGATTCAAAGGACTTGTGGGATTGCTGCAATCAGGGCTAACAAAGGAGGCAGCTGCCTGGAAGGGCTGCTTGGGGCACCAACATGTGTGATCTGATCTGGGGATGCAGCTCTCTGACTTCTGTGCTGCTGCTGCAGAGGTCCCTGAGGGTAAGAGGAGCTTTTCTCTGTACAGCTGCTGCCTCTCTCGCTCTTTGCAGGGCACCACAGAACCCAAAGCTCTGGGGCTGATTCCTGGCTAATTATCCAAGGATGGGGTGGCATCCTTCATTCCCACAGCTGGGCTGGAGCCATCCTGGCCCTGAGCTTTAGCCTATAGTGACCAAGAGCCTTGGGTTGACTCTGGTCTGATCATGTTCTGTATCTTTGTGGAGGGTACAGAGGAGTGCTGACACCAGAACAGCCCAGCACCCCACAGCACTGGGAGAACTGGAAGTCAGAGGCTTTTCTCCAGCTCTGATGGGCACGATGCAATTTAAAATTAAAATACTATACTGCCCATGAGAGGAATACCTGTCCTTTTAGATCCTCATACAGCCCTTCAAGCTTGATCAGAAGGACCAGGGGATGTAGATTTTAACATAATTATTTCACAGAAAGTCAAACAAATACAACAGGCAGGGTATAATTTTTATACAAATATGTGTTAAATCTTTAGTATTAATCTAATGATTGTGTTGAACGCAATGTAACAGGGATATCTTGTTTCATTTTAGACAGGAATTTTTGACTTGGTACTGATTTTCTTTTTTTAATTCACTTCCACGAACTCCTGTCCTGTGTGTGGCTTCTGAGGCTTTATTTCCATGTGGGTATGTAAAGGTGGGAACACACAGAGGTGAGATGCCACTGTGAGGGTGGCCAAATTAAATCTTGGTGCACAGGAGGGGCTGCAGGGGACAGAGGCTCCTTAAGCAAAAGCAGAGGGACACTGGATCACACCAGAGAGAACTGTACCACTGGCTGGGCCCTGAGTCTTCCTCTTTCCAAAGGCTACAAGAATCAAATAATATAAATGGTAGGAGGAAAAATGCAGAGCTGTTTTCAGGGGTCAACTCTACTATACCAGCTGCTTTCTTTAATTCTGCCCATTACTCACAGCATAAAAACAGTTGTAGTTGATTGCAGTGTAGTAGCATAATAAAGTTTATTTGTGGTACAAAAGAAGGCTCATAGTACTTAACATTTACAAAATGTATCTCCATGGCATTTGTCCTTTTCATTTGATTTGCATGTGCTTGAGCTGTAGGCATGCACTTCCCTTTAGAGGTCATTGAATAGCCTGTGTGTGTTTTTCTTAAATGTCATTAAAGGCACACTGGGAATTTAATCAACTTCCTACTGAAATTCACTCTGAATTCTCTTTCCACAGGAAGTCATCAAGCTCAGTTCTGTGTGTGCAGTGTAATTCACCTAAAAGTACTTCACTGAACTGAAGGCCTCCTGTTGTAGAAAAGAAATGTTTCCATAATGAGGCATTTTTGAGGAAATAGAATTTCAGGCTCCATTCCTGGTTAGACACTGCTGTATGCTCAAAAAAATACTTAGTAGAATTTTGCCTTCTCTTACACAATGATAACTGACAGTGGAATTTCTTGCACTGGCATCCAGTCAGTTGGTGGAAAGATGCCAGCTGTTATGAGTTATGCTCGTATGTCTTTACTCTTGATTTCCTTATTTTGGTCCTTGCTAGTAGAAAATTTGCAGATGTATTTGTTACTACTTTGGAGGAAATCCTGGCTTCAGTGAGGCCGAGACCTTACATTTGCAGGATGGCAAATAAAGGGAATGTTTGTTTGCTTTTGTTTCAAATGTTTTACCTTTAATAGCCGTGTGCTTAATACCGCTTTAAAATCTGTCCATCTCTGTCAACATTATGACTGAGAAAAGTCTATACAACAGAACATATCAGTGTGCAGACCTTTTCTATCTTGGTCTGCATGAAGATACTTTTCAGTGTTAACAGATCTTGAGAAACCATCATCTTCTTTGCTGTGAGAAATAAAGTGCTTAAGCTGAATATGTAAATTACTGTTAATATTAGGAATGGGGCATAAAAGTGAGTCAGTGTCTTGGAGGATGCTGAACACCTCTTGACACTTCAGTTCCTGTAGTCTGTGGTCTGCATGGCACAAGTTTGTGACAGACATTTTACTGAATGAGGAAAAACACAGGTGGTGGGTTATGTGATTTTAGTCTTTTCTCAAAGAAAAAAGATACAATTCTTTTAGAGAACAATTGTGGGTCTTAAATCTGCTTAAATGAGCATCTATGCCCTTTATCATGGAAAATATAATTAAAAAACTCATTTAACATGCAGCAAAAAATGCAGCAATTTTTCAATCACTGCTGATTTTTAGGTTGAAAAAAAAAGTTATGCGGGTTTTTTTTTTTCATGCTTCCATCTTCTGCATGGAATTCTCTTTATAGGCAAATTTCTTGTCACATTTTAATTTCAAATATGGGCTTTGTGCAGCCTATTATTTAAAAGCTTTAGGAATACAGAAGCTCTTTCTTTTCTTTTTCCTCCCTTTTTCTAAAATAGGATATTTAATTGATTAGTAGTTTAAATGTGCAGTCTTCTGAGGTAATACTTAGTGTCTGTGGTTTCTTTTAAGTAAATGTTCCATTGCCAGATGATGTTTCTATAACACAGAAGGAAAGTGTCATTTTCACCCTAGACATCCAAGTTTCAGGAAAATTTACCAAACCTAGGAAGAAGACAAAATCTCTGAAATCAGTTTGTAATACTTTACCTTTGTTTCTTGTAGCCTTTTTCCCACTGAAAGTGGTTTCTTAAGCATCACAGATGATATCAGAAAAAAAAAAAAAATATAAGGATCTGGTCCAAGACTCAGGAGACCTGGATTTTAATTCTGTTTGTCATCTGTTTGCCATAGGCAAGTTACTTTGCCTCCAGTTATGTCACCTGAGACCTCTGGGTCTGACTGTGATACAGATAACTCAGTAATAACTGCTGATTCAACAGCAATAACAAACTCAGGCTGATCCATCGGCTCTCTCATCCATTGTGCGTCCATTACTGGTCCTGTGACATGGTTCTGTTTGCTTGTCTAAGCTTCACTCCTAATGGAAATTAAAAGCGTTATACTTCTGAGTAGAAGACCCACCACTCCCTACATGACTTAGTTTGATGGGGCTTTGTTGGGTGGTTGTGGGGTTTTGTACTTGAATTTTTTGTAGCAGACCACAGGCTCTCAGAGTTGGCCCCACTCCAGCAACCCGAAAGCTTTAATCACTCCTTTGGAGAGTCTGTGTTCCTAAACAGATGATTTCAGCAGATGCCAGAGAAATAAATCTTCCTGCGATGAAAAGACATTCTTTTTGTGTCTCCTCTCTAAGCGGACTTGTTTGTGAAAGGTAATGGAAAGGAGCTAGAGCTGGAGGCTGAAATTATTTGGCTTTTAGACTGGTGAAATAGGTAGCAGCTGTTCAGGCTGAGAGGCAACTTCTCCCCCAACACTGACCTGCAGCACCTGGCAGGGCAGGGATGGTCTGCAGCTCCTCCTCCTCCCTGGCAGACCCTGCTTAGCAAGGACACTGACTGGCAGGAGGGTTGGAGCTTTCAGAACAGGCATTATAACAGGGCTGATGTAAAGCCCTAACAGCTCATGGCAACAGCTTCTGTTCACTGCCTTCTGACTTAAATTGAGACTGGCATCTGGTGTGAGGGTCTGGGCTCCAGTCGGGCAGATGGTGCTGAGTGTCACTTGTACATTACCCTGTAGCTCACACACGTGGAGCTGGGTGAAAAGAGGAGCAGATAAAATGGTGCTGGGTAATAATCTCTTGTCTGCCTGTTAACTTCAGTGGGGCAGGCTCAGAAAGCCCTTTTAGGCTCTGTGCAATCTGAATTAAAATGTAACCTTCCCTGCTCTCTTGGCCATGTACATGACCCTGTTCACTGCATTTATGTTGAATGGTCCTTATTTTCATCATTAAAACACCAGTAAAATTTCATTGATAATTTTTAGACATTTTTACAAAATTTACATGAAAAATAGAAGTTTTTCAGTCAGTATTGACCCCTCAAGGAGAATGAGACCCAGCAGTTTTTATTTTTAAAATTCTTTGGGATTTCTAAGCCTTTTCTTCTTGTTTCACCTTTGGTCTGTACCCTCTGGTAGAGGAAGCACCAAGTGAAATTCATCTAGCTTCCCCTCCTGCTAGGAGAGCCCTGATATTTCACTGGAGATGAATGCAGCTTTTTGGATATCCATATCTGCTCCAGTCTGAATCCAGGTTTCTCAGAACATGAGTCAGGAGGACTGACAAAGGGAAGCAATTCTCCCTTAATGGGAAAATGCTGGGTCTCCCAGCAAAAATACCAGTGTCTCATTCTGTAATGACTTATGCATGTGATTAAACTTAAGCATATGAAATATCCTGGTGTAGCCTCTTAAGAGTAACCCTTTGCATAATTAAAACTTAGAAAAACATCATTATTTTTTCTTGGAGAGGATGATTTAAAATCTCTGTCACTGTGATTAAAATTGCTAATTTTGTCTTGTAA
The DNA here is from genome assembly GCA_013398115.1 of Falcunculus frontatus. NCBI lineage: Eukaryota > Metazoa > Chordata > Aves > Passeriformes > Falcunculus > Falcunculus frontatus. The sequence continues at coordinate 1,715,549 of VZRV01000506.1, read as the reverse complement.
GGGCAACTGGTGATTGAGATGAAAAAAGATGGTTAGAATATTATTATTGTTCTCATTTTTCACATTAGTGGTTCCAGGCTCTCAGAATGTAGCCACACACAATTAGTATTCACACAACTGCAGGGTGGGAATGAGTAGCAGAGGATAAAGTGGCAGGGGGAGAGAGAGAGAACTCAATGTTTTTTCCAACATAGATGAAGCAAATTTCCCTTCCATCTGCTTGAGAAGGTGCCGAGATTTCCTGGCCACATTCCTTCTACCTTTGCCACGAACAATCTCTTCCTATGGGTTGTGCTAAAGGTCGAGGAGTTTTTGTGTGGCTGATCACCAATTGGCAGGTCCCATGTGGTATGTGCAGGGTCAAGAACAGGAGGCTGAAACAGGAAACTCCTTTAAAGAACAAAGACCTAAACTGATAATTGTTTATGAAAAGCGAACTCAGCAAATAGCTTATCATCAGTGGTGATGTGAGCTGCAATCAGGTTATGGTGCTCTCTCCAGGACAATAGTAATGTTTTCATTCTTCCCCTTCAAAATATTGCTATGAATGTAGCTGCTGAACTGTATCTCTGTATTTAGTTTTTTGCTGTCTTTTTTTTTTTCTACAGTGAACACATTTCAAACAGTCAGCTACTTTATATAAAGTGGCTTTTGTTCTGATATAAAAGAAGATTCACCACTTTTAAGAAAATCCTTAAAAGTAGTCTTGCATTTAACAAGTCTTGAGGAAATGTTTCTTTTCTGGTGGCTAATTTTCAGTGCCTGCCTCTTAATTTGCACAAATAATTGACAGCTCATTAACGACTTGGTAGGAACTGAAAAACAACGGAGAAAAACAACTTGAGTACAACAGGGGGGACATAGTATCTGCTTCTCAGTTGTGCTGATAATCTCCAATCAGATTTAAAATGAGGTTGGAAAATAAGTATAAATTATACCGGAAGAAAAGATTATGCTTGAATAGGCAGCTCCAGAAAGCTTTCACCAGGCTGTGTGGGGCAACTCGTTTGAAGTGTGTGGGTGCTCGTGGCTCCATGGACGTCTGTGCTGGGAGTTCTTTGGTCCTTTTGGGCTGACACTGCCAAGGCAGGGCAAAGACACTTTGCTTTAAACCTTTGCCATGCCTTTTCTTGGATTTTACTGCAAATTTTGCCGAATTAGTTAACACTATTGGTTTTATCTGGATATTTGAGCTACAGGATAAAAACTTTTTTTGTTCTTTAATTAAGTGCTGGGCTTGAGGAAGTCTTCTTGTGGAAGTTGGAATAGTGGTGCCCCATAATGATGGCACAACCTGTATCAACAGAGCTTGTGGCCGGTTCTGCTTCCAAATCCACTGGCTTCTCTTCTTAAGTAGAAGCTGTTGGAGATTTAGAGTGGTCACTAGAAGAGTGAGAAAACACTATTTCCAGAAAGAAAAGGTACCAGAGTAGCTTTCTGAAAACAAGTTACAATCTTTGTCTGAAGAACCAAATTAATATTTCATATCTGGCCTCATGTCAACATTCTCACAATTGTTTGTCTGATATAAGGAATAGAGGGCTAACATTAGAGAACACCAAGAAAAGAAATCCCCAGAGTGCTTTCTAATCTGGTAAAGAGCCTAATTACTGATAGTTCTGAGGAGCTGCAACTCTAGTCACAGTGTTATTTCAGGAATACAGCACGCCTACAAAACTCTGGGTCTGGGACATTCAGTTCAGATCACCAGAGCATAATGGTGAGGCAAATATATGAGCACAAAATTGGAATTGGGGAAAGGTACTTTTTCTCTTTCCTTTTTTCTTTTTTTTTTTGGAAGTGTTCTAGCAATTAAATACCATTCTTGAAATAATTTATTTCCTTGGGAATCAAATTAAGATTGTAGCAGCATGTGGTTTTAGCCATGGTAAATGGATAAAACTGTAGTTAATGATTTTATCAATATTTTATGACCTTGTTCTTTAATGTGTAATTGGTGATCCACCATGCACTGAGTAAAGCCATTCCCATTAGTAAATATTTTGATAAATCCAAAAGCCTATGCAGAATAAAAAAGAAATACTGCTTGGAAATATAACTATTGACAGTATTTCTACTCTTGGAGTATCAATATTTTTTGGTTTTGTGTGGTATTTGAAATAATAAAAACATTTCAAAAGATGCTGAAGTAGTCAGGAAAAGGCTACTTTGCATGTAGAAGTGATTTTTGAGAGGAAGGCAAAGGCAAAAAAGAGCGTGGTTTAGAGTATAGCAATGTGATTCAGGAAGTAATTAAAACGGGGTAATAGTGCTGCAGTAATATAACAAGAATTGGGTAGTGTTCCCAGTATAAATATTTCTGTGTAGCCACTCGTAGTGGAGGATACAACCTTTGGTCTTCAAATTGTGTGTGCACACACATCCTCAGAAGTTCCCACCATTGTTCAGCGCTGTTTGTGTGCACAGAGTACACATTGCTCCTGTGTGTGTGACACGCGTGGCTCGGTTTGTACACACGCTGCTAAAGGCTGGGCACACGATGGGCTCAGTAAACTGGCAGCTGTTTAGATCCAAACCACACCACCCGGAGTCAAACGTGTGTCATGCTGGGCTCAGGAAAGCAGGTACCTGCTGCCCACAGGTGACTCCTTTGCCAGCAGTAGAGGTGCACTCTCAAGGCCAGGGTTCAAACAAAAATTGAGGTGGAAACTTCCAATGTTGTCTCTCTCTATTTTGATGCCTGAGTAAACAAAGAATTTGCTGCTTCCAAAGCTGTCAATAAAATAGTTTTGAATTTCTCATTTGTAGATATTTTCTAAGCAAAGACCAAACAGATCTTCACACAATTCTGTTTTTTACAGGAAAGTCTGGGCCTGTTTTGGTTACTTGACTTTGTATTCTATGCTCTTTTCTCTACTGCTCACTGGGTGAGTAGCAGTTTCTTTGTTATTTTTAGTTTTCAGTCTTGCATTATTCACAAACTTCTGTTTTGAATCCCAAAAGACAGAAAAACTTCATCATGCATTCAAATCCACACATATATTATAAGAACATCCGCTGGTGATGAGCATCATTGGCAGCTTTCACAAGCTAACATTAATTATGCACATAACGAAAAAGCACCATGACTGGGAATCATCATTTCTAATAAAAACACTGACTTCGAGTCATGGATCATTTTATCGCTCCTTGGGGCTATAAATCACTCATGTCACTAAGATATATGCTTTTCCTCTTTTTGCTTTATTCTTTATAGAAAGCTGCTGCTGGTATGGTGAGGGGATGAAGAGGAAAGTGTCTCACTTTGTCCTTTTGAGTAAACAAAAGATCTGAGCCATCCACAGTGAGATGCCAGGGCAGATTCTATGGCTGTGGAGGAGCACAGAAGAGTAAAATCTGAGGCTGGGTGCCATGAACAAGGCAAAGTCAGGGGTAGATTCTGTGCAGTTGCTATGCTCCACCACCTCATGGTGAATCTTTACTTAGAGGAGAGTTACATCTTCACCACTTAAGGCTCTCATATTCCTTTCTTTCTCCTCTTAGGTAAACAGGACAGAAAAAGGCATAGAAGCTTTTCCAAAGCAAGGGGTTGGTATTTCAGAGGGATGGTGAGGTACAAGAATAATCACCTGGTGACTGAGAGCCTGGTCTGTTGTGTGTCAGTAAAACCTTTCCCTTGCTTTTTGTGATCCTTAACTTTGTAATGTATTTTATTTCATAAAGTGATCTCATTTGATTAATTACGTGTGCAGTGAGACAATGGGGAGAGAGAGACGGAAAGAAATTCTAAATTCCTTCCAGATTATCAATCAGGTTCTTTTTCTGTATATTTCTTGTCTAATATTGTTTCCTTACTTTCCTATGAATTTTTAGATTGGGCATATGGACAAGTTGTTAAAGTATTTCTCAACTTGTCAAAAAGGGGGATACTAAGAATCCTGTTTATTTTTTATTCACACAGTCTTTGGGAAAATGTTTCAGAAATTCTGTTGCATGCAAATTAAAACCAAAAGCGATACTGGGGCCATTTATGTGCAAAGTGATGTAGGTGCTGGTCACAAACACTGCACAGACCTTAACTAAGAGTATGAAATAAGGAAATTAAAATTGTTTGGCAGCTGACAAAATGGGACTTAGAACACCAGATAACCTGTCCTGAATCCTGCCTGGTCAGAATTGTGCTGCCTGAATCTTGTTTTAATTGTATTGGTTGAGTCAAAATATTTCATTTCAACTGAAGTTATATTTATTTCCATTTCTTTAAAAGACAGACTTTAGATAAAAAAGGTAATTTCCTTCAAGATGGGCTGAGCTGATATAATTAGTTCTTTGTTTCAGCCACCAAACTGAAAATTTGCCACCTTATTTCAAGCTTTCTTTCTTCCTGCCTCTCACTGACGGCAAGGTCGTTTCTGCCTACTTTTGTGTTTGCCATCTCTTGTAGTCTGCTTGGCATTTGGATCTGCCAACACTTTGGGATTTTGGATGTACATGAACAGAGGAAGCCAGGTAAGGAGAGCGAATCCAGATTACATCTCCTGCTTGAAAGCTCTTGTCAATATTAAAATACATTTGAGAGCAGTGAGATTTCCTGTGGAAGCACCTAATACTTTTATACAGAATTTCTGAAATACTGAAGAAATGTCAACTTGTCTTGCAAGTTATTTTTAAAACAATTTTCGTGATTCTTCTACGGCAGCTGTACACAAAACGGAAAGGTGTATAGATCCAGTGCTGAGACTGGCAGATGATAGTGAACCCATATATATAGATTTGCCTGGTGTATCTGAAAAGAGTGTGGCCACAGTTTTGTGCTGCAGCACCTGCAATGCAAAGATTTCAGGGTTATATATAGAATTCTTATAATCTGTTCAACAAGCAAGCTATTTGAGAATTGTGTCAGGTTCTTGAATAGAATGTAATATTGTATATCTCGTTAATATAGGGACAGTGGAATCTGTGGTTTATAATTTTTTTATGCTTCTTGTTTCCCTTTCGTACTTCCCTTTTCTCAGAGCTTGCTGCCTGTTTAAGGTGTGTCAGTGTGGAAGAAGAAGCACCTGGTGAAACATGGAGTTTCTAGAACAACCGTTTTGCTGTGAACAGCAAAAAAGATTTAAGTCAGGAGTATGAAAGGGTAGAGTAAAACTTTTCAAAGTATTTTCTAAGAATAAGAGGTAACAAGTTAGTTTTCTTGCTTCCTCTTCTAAGGCTGGAACCTTCCATTTGCCAGCTGAAACTTTTTCCCAAAACAGTTTTATAAGATCTGCAAGCCCTCTTATGCAAGATGTGTTGATATGATATATGGTTAGAGAAGCTGCCTATTTTAACTTCACATTTCTCAAGTGTGAAGACACCAGATCAGGACCACAGTTTTGTTTTAGCTTCCAGAAAGATTAACACATATTAATATGAGTATGCCTTGCATTACAGCACTTTTCAAGCTGTGAACACACATTAATTGACTTTGACTGAAGCAATTGGAAGAGTGGTGCAATGAACAGTTCATTCCACAAATACATTTCTTATTACGAGCAGAGCTGAGGGTTTATGAGAACGTTGCCTGTTTAAACATCAGACCTTTGAAACAAATTGAATCAGTTTTAATTATTAAAAAAAATGAAATGTAAAAACTTTCAGAGTTTAGAAGCCCTAGGGTAGCTTAATTAAAACTGAAGAGAAATTAAAATTATCAGAATTTAGGGCAACAGAAAAGAAATTATAGGTAGGAACTTTCAGGCTATAATAAGAAAAGAAATAACTTTAAGTCACTTGGTAATTGTACAGTAAAACTTCTCTAATATGCTGGCTCAAGTTATCAACTGACCTAAATCTCTTTAAACCATCTAGACTTTAGCCTAAAATAAAGCATTTATGTATGGATAGTTCTACAGTAAAGTGAATCTACATCAGTTAGTTCTCATATTAATGAAAATAAACTATTGATAATTTACCATAAACTTACGGATTAAACTACTTTTAGGTTACAAAGGAATCCATAATTTAACCTCAAACAGGTTTCAGTATGAATGCTGCAAATGTGATTTCTACCAGTCTGCAATATTCCTGACAATGAGCGGGGCCCACTTTTCAATGAGTCCTTTTGCAGTCCATTTGCTCAGGGAGATCTGTTTCGACAACACTGAGAATCAAAGGTTCTTTATTACAGTGACATGTTCTGTGTATCATCACTTCCTGAGATTGATGCCTCTTGTTATCCTGCAAAACTTAATGCATCTTCTTAAATCAGGAGTTCGGAGTGCTATTTGTGTTTGTTTACTGGTTTTGTGAACATTGGTGTAAGGAGATTTCTGCAGGACAGTGGCAGGTGTCAGGAGTGACGTGGTGGCAAAGTGCGCCAAGAACTCTTCTGGGACATAAGGTTTTGCTGATTAAGTTCTTTGAGAAAATAACTGATCTCCTTTGCTGCTGAGGCATTTACTTTCCTAGAGCCCGTGGTGTGTTGTGGTCTGCATGTGGACTTTTCTGATTTAGGTGCCAAATTGCAAGGTGTCATTAGAATATTTTATCTGCCACAAGGTCCATGCAAACCTTCTTCAATATACACCTAGACTTGAACGTTGTGATCCATTCTTTTGCCATGTCTTTTACACTGTTCTTATTTATTATGCTGATACTTAAAGGCTAGTAAAGACCAGATTTTCGTTACTAAGTTTTGTTAGCATCAGATAGGAAAAGAAGGATGAAACTTTGTTTTCAAAATGTCATCTTGATTTTTATTATTAGAAAATAAGTTCACTATAACCATGTGTACTCAATGAAAAGCCAAACAGCAGCAGCAAATCCAGGCACATCATAGCATGGCATCAAGCTATTATTCAAAGTTTGTAATCCAAAGGCTTGAAAAACTATGGTGTCAGATGGCAGACTGCGGTTCATTGTTGGATCTGTTTGAGTTAACACAGTGGTAATAAGTAATTTCTGTAATAAAATCATAGCCAATAGATAATTCTGTCTGCTGCAGATGACAACTCAATGTACAATAGCAGCTTAATATTGCATGAAGAAATTTTTCTAATGTAATTTTTATCACTCAGAACTCTCGGAGAACTTAAGCACATGCTTCTATCTACCCTTTCTTCTCATTTAGCTCTCTACTCCTCTTAAAGAATGGTGAGTTGATCGCTGACCTTTCAGAATAAGGAATATTTATCTAAAATATCTAGGTAACATGATGCAATTTCCTTTCCTACTTATTTTTGGAAAATAAAAGGAACAGCGTAGAGAAAATGACTGCTGAAAACTTCACACGTGATTGCTTTGCCTTTGCAGAGTACCCTGTGTTAATTAGATATGAATAAAGATGGTGTGTTGCATATCTTTATCCTAAGTTTACGGTTATGTTGTATGACAGATGAATGAACACTGCTGTCTCTGATTTTACACTAAAACATGAGAAGTATTCAACTCGAAGAAGTAATTCAGAGACAAGGCTGGAGTATTTTCTGGGATTTTCTCTTGTGGCCATATTGCAGAGATATCCAGGAAAACTTCTCTGTGTGAAGTTTGTGGTACATCAGAGGGAGGTGGCTGTAGGTAACACCACGTGGGTGTCGATTCAGGCAAGCCTTGATGGGGCAGATGGACAAGAAATTGCAAGAAATTAGTCTGGCCACAGGTACAAGGGTAGAGAACAGCTCTGTAGCATGCACACCACTCTGCCATGGTTCCTGTAGCTGGGACTAACACCTCAAAAGCTTCCTAAAACAGAATAGCTTCCAGACCAGCCTCAGTCTTGGAAGAGTGTAAAATGGTATTCAGCCACTCCTTTCCCCTGGCTGTGAATTCTGTCCTTCTCTAGGCACTGACACAGTCCCAGGCTGTGGCTCCCTGGGTGGCTGAGCCGTGCTCTGGTGCTTTCTAGCTTTTGATATCTCAGGGACCACTTGGGGGGTTTCATTGTTATTTCTTTGAATCTGTGGCATGGTTTTTGCCATTGTTTATTTGATTGGGTTCAGTTTTCTTTTTTAGCTTCTGGAATGGATTCATAGGGAAGAATCAGATGTTTCATTTGTTCATAGCAAAAAAGAGGGCAATGTTATTTTTGCCTGCTCTCACTCAGTAATAGCTCCTCTCTAAGCTGAGGGAAAAAGGCAGTTCAGATGCCATTACCATTTTGTTGAGTCTCCATTAAGGGTGCAGTTTGTGATCTGGATTTTCTTGCCTGTCATACGTATTTCCTGGTAACCTCCTGGTTCTTAATTACCCTAAGGTATTTCAGGCCTATCTTCTTTAGGCAAGTGCACAGCTGTGCATTTTCTGGGGGGATTACTATTTGAGCCCTAGTCTGAGCATTATTTAGATTATAAAGTATAAATTTAGAGGTGTCAGGCTTATGTATTTTTCATAAGGGATGTGCAGTGGTTGGTAGGTACCAGGAGTTTCTGAGGAATTAATCTACTGCACAATAGCAGGGCTGATTGTGTGAATCATCCCTGTGCATGCAGTTCAGATTCAGGCATTTTATAGTACCCTCCTTACAGTTTCAAACACTCAGTATTCATATTCTTCACATATGAAATATTCAAATATTGTGAGGACCCTCTGGGAAAAAAAAAGAATTTAAAATACAAACGTGTTTGTGCGAACAAATTTGCCTGTCAGTATCTGGACCAGCAAATGCTTCAGTTCTGATATAAGCTATTCAAAAAGGCCTCATATCTCACATGATGTGCTTTCTGTTGTTACCTCTAAAAAAATTTCAATCAAAATACATGTGTGGCCAAAACTAAAAAGAATAGCTGTCCTGTTGATTAATTTACAAAAGGCTATAACCAACATGTTCATCAAAATGCTCAAAATGGAGCCTCTCTGTTGGTTTCAGGAAACCTGCCTGTTCTGTGCAGTTCTAGTAAGGAAAATATTGAATAATACATTACAATTCTAAATTTTAGAACAAAAAATTAAATATTGCAGAAGTGTGGTAAACTTACTGAATCTCTTTTTTTCCTTTATAAAAAAAGATCATTTTCCTTTGAAAAAAAGAATTCTATTTTTAAAATATCCCCAAACACTGTTTTTGTTTACAGAGATGTAAAGTGACCACTAAACTTATGTTTAACTAACAAAGAATCCGAATTCTTTGTTAAAACTAACAAAGAATGTTAATACAGTGTCAGAAAAAAAACCCTAAAAACTTACTTATTAATGCTAAGAGAGGAGATCCTGTTTCCTCAGTGAAGCAGGCCATGTAGTTTTAGCTTGACCCAGTATTTGTACGTACCAGACTCTCGTGTCACACTGGTGCCAGCGTGGCCAAGTTCCCTAGAGGAGAGTGGCAGCATCCCAATTACCAGCCAAGGAAAGGCCTGTAGTGCTAGTCCCTGGTCACAGGGGCTTTGCCAGCGCTGGCAGCAGGGTGGGGAGCAGTGCTTGAGGGTGGTGTTTTCGAGGAGAGCCCCAGCCCCAGCCCCGTTTGGGTGGGAGATGGGGCACCTGGAGCAGCATTGGGTGGCCCTGGTCACTGCCACAGCCACGCTGCCATTCCCTGGTGCCGCGCTGCAGCAAGCACCTCTGCGTGGCACTGGTGCACCAGGGCTGCATCTCCAGTCAAGAGAGACCTGGTTTTTCCTCTTTCTGATTGAGAAAAGTGCTCAGGATTTTTTGCCTCACATGTGCCTTTGGATGTCCAGTGGTGCTTCAGCGACTTGCCATGTGAACAAACTCACTGAGATCCCCTGCCAGCTGGATAAATAATAATACAATATTTGTTAAAAATTATTAAATATTATTGCTAAATTTTTATCTCAAACTTTTTGGTCTTTATCTCAGTCCCTGTATGAATGGAATGAAGGAACAATGGTCTGATGAGTCCTCACCTCATCTTTCTCTCATCTAATAGGGAGAAAAAATGTCTCAAAAGGATACCGTTTCTCTTACAGATAAAAATCTGTGTTTAGTACAAGCCTCTGAGTGTTCCAGGTTGCTTAATCATGTGAATGCAAGACTCTGCTGCTGAGCTTTTGTTCTCTGCCCATAGCTGGTGCCTTCCTTATTTAATTGCTGTGAACAGTGTCAGTTTGATGACAAGATATGTAATGAGTCATCCAGCTCTCTGTGCATCTCTGTACACAGGAGCCTCAAGAAGGGAACAAACAACGCTACTTCTCAATAGGAGATTTATAATTAGCCTAGTTATATACCTATCTATGGGTATTTTCAATGTTTTTTTGATTACAATATACTCCTCATTCTCCTTTTCATCTAAATTTAAAATACTTTTCTGTCTTACCAAGAGTGTATTAAATACTAAGGCACTGTGCAAACTGAGATGTGGGAAAATCTCATGATAAAAAATACAAATTTATACTCGGTAAACTCTCTACTGCCACATGTTCTTTAATGTAGGGTGCCTCTTCTTTGTATTTCTTAAAAACATAATCTTCACGTGTCTTGCAATTACTATTTTCTATAAATTTCATTATTTGGTTGGGGTTTTTAAATATTTTTTCTGCCCAAAATGGCTGAATATAGCAAAGTATCCAGTGAAATAACATCAGCACACATTTATAGAAGATTCTTTTGTAAAAATACTATGTTTTAAAAATATTTTGAGTAAAGAGTCTGAGTATTTCCATCTCTGAATTCTTCTAGCTCTAGAATGGAAAGGGAAATATGTAGCAAGAAGATCTTAGTTCCTTTCCCCTTTAGGCTTGAGAAGTCTTGTCAGAGATGCAACATATTCAGTCTTAAGCTGACAATTTTAATTTATTTAAGGGGAATTAAGTGCCTACCTAGCTTGGAGAGTATTTGCTTTAATATCTTTGATTTTTGACTGTCATTCTGTAAAGTGATGACAATGAATACCCTCCTTTCCTCCTGCCCTCCTCAGATTATAAATTCTTGATGAAGGCTGTTAGTATACATTAGGGCAGAACCAGACTGAACATCTTTCCAGGGTTCTGTGGACTGCCAAATTGCAAATAATAGTAACGATTTTACCTTAATAAAGTTAGTGTTGGTTTGGGGTTTTTTTCTGCTTAGCATGCACTACTAAAACTTTATTCTTCATAAATGAAAATAAGCAGACTTTGTTTAGTCTACTGCCAAAAAGAAATTAAATCATTGTTAGACACTCTTTTCCTGTTTTTACTTATTACAGGTTCAAAAATTGTCTTTCTTAAAGCCAGTTTCAAAATATTCTTCCTTTTTATTGCTCTCTCTTTTTGCAACCTGGAGTCTGTCTGTTTTATGTTCCAGAAATAATTAATTTCTTTTATCTTTTCTTTTTAAGTGTTGTGTCCTTGTGAAGAATTAAAATATCTTGCATAATTAAGATCTGTATGCAATACAAAGTAGAATTGAATAGCTAAACCCTATTTCTTTTAGTTTGGGTTACTGCAGCTGCTCTAATTGTTAAAGGCAAAATTATAAAAAAAGGAAGAGAAGGGAGCACCATAATCAGGCTTATAGCTACCAGAATAGTAAGAGGGTTTAATTGCCTTGGTTGGCTGTATCACTAATGAGTACAGTTTCATTAAAAGTTCCATGGCTTGTCTAATTATAGCTGGAAACTTGCATTTCTCTCTTTTGCAAAGGAGTGCATTTCCTTGGTGCTCTTCCTTGGTGAAAACTGCATGGCAGAGCCAAGGCTGCTTTGCTTGGGAGTCCTCAGAAGTTCAGAGCACAAATCCCATTCCTGTGACTCTGACGTGGTGAACATTTCATACTATGGCAAAACACACCCTCCCCCCATTTTGATGAGCAGGGCATTGCTCAACAATGCACACTTTCTTGCACAGTTTGCAAGAGTTTCAGATTTGGGAAGCAGTCTCAGATTAAGGAAGGACTTAGTGTCTACATTAAAAGTTGGGGTTTTTTTTTCTTTTCTTTTTCTTATTTTGTACTTATCCTCTACAAAATATCAGAATTCAGCAGGTCTGCACACATAAAACAATTCTTGGCTTTTGTTTTTTAACTCTTTTTGGATGAATGAAATAATAAATTTAGAAAATATATAGCTTATCAAACTGTACATATGTATTGCCCCCAAATAAACTGAAAATAAAAGTGAATATATTAGAAAGGAGGTCCTAGTATGCAGGGAGTAGGAAAGCAGAATCATCCAATCATCCCAAAACTAATTTATCATTAGACAGAACTAAGGAGACTAATTAAAACATGAATCCTTTTTGATCCTCTCTTAAAATATTGATTTCCTCCCTCATCCTCCCAAGTAAGGTCATTCTTCTTTTTTTCCTTCCATGGGAGTAAGTAAGCCTATGAAATGGATAGGGGACTTATTTTCAAATGATAATTTTAGCAAAAAGGTATCTGGCATAGCTGCATTTATGAGAAATAACAATGATATGGGTAAGATTTTGACAAAATCTCTAGGCAAATTAAGTTTGTCCTGCCATTATTCCAGTTGCTCCCCATATTCCCTGCAGTTGCCTGCCATCATCAGCAAGTATCTAAATCTGCCTTGAGTAGCAGCTTCTAAAGCTGAGGCACTTAAAGAGAAAATGATATTGGGCATTATTGAGAATCTTAGAATGGGTTGAGAGAGCCTTGAACTGTCGGTGTGCACCCGCTGTGTGCAGAGGCCAGCTGCTGTCACAGCCCTTGCCCACGCTGGCAAAGCCTGCATGCCCTTGAAACACTGAGTGCCACGGGGTTAGAAGGGTGGTTCTCTGTGAACAGCAATTCTCCTCAAGTCCAGCTACTTCCATGGAGATGCCAAAGCCTTGTTTGCAGGACTTTTCTATGTTGCTGGTGACTGAAGGCCTTGGGGAGCCAGGAAGGGAGCTCTTGAGGAGGTGGGGCTGGGGGCAAGAGGGGCTGTTCAGCAGCAGATCCAGGCTGATGATGAGTGAGACTGCAGAAGGGCGAGATGGTTAAGCCATGGATTTACCAGGAGTCTGGCATTTGTGCAATACATCTATTGCTATTGAAAATTCAAATTCTGTGGTCCACATCCTGCTCCTCCTGTGCAGCCCAGGGTGCTGGTGATGGCCATATCCAGTAGAAGACCCCAGGCTGTGCTTCCTTCTGTCTTGCAGTACAGCTGGTTTTGATTCCATTACATTTTACTCCACAGCTAACTGTAGCCCCCGAGGGCTGCTTCACTCATCTCTGTGTTAAGATTCAGATTCGTAGGCCTTTAAATTTGATAGATCATTTTCTTTTATGTCAAGTTAAAAGGGCTGTAAGGAACACCCAGTGATAATTTATTGAAAAGAATATTAACAATGAGGTTAATGACTGTGATACATCTCAGCTGTGATTCAACCTGGCAAAATAATTAGTACTTTCAGAAACACACATGGGGTTTTTTTTTCCACACGAAAGAATTAAATACATAACCTTTCTTGCAGTCTTGTGGGCTCATAGTTTTCTTTTAGTCTTTATCACAAAGGTTAAGATTTTTCCATTTCAAAGTTTTATGTATGGATTCCCCACTCACAAGCTCTACTGGTAGTGACCAGCAGGGCTCTGATTCCTCCACTACAGGAGTGCTTCACAGAGTCTCCAAAAGGCTTCTTGCATTTGCTCTGGTATCACAAGCAACACAACAGAAGGCATAACTGTGTTAACCCTGCTTTTACAGGGAGTCCAGCATCATCTTGACACCATGCTCCTCATATCAGTTGTTGCCAAACCAGGAAAAATATGTTTTTGTTTCAGAGGCACCATGGGCAAGGAGAGTTAATGGAATTAGTGCTCATAATCTTTTTTCCTGTCATCCCAAGACATATTTGTAGCTATAACTGAAGATGTTCTTTGTAACCATTGCTGGCTTTGCTAACGATCTCTTATACCCTTTCTTTGAAATTTAAGCTGCACATTTAGAATCTAAAAGTTTTTTTTTGAAATTTTCTTTTGTTTAGTGAGAGGTTTAAATTATATTTATGAAACAGTGCAACTACTGTCCAGTTTGTAGTATGAATATGGTTTGAGTTCTTTTCTACTGGGGGAAGACATGCAGAGGCAAAGGCATCTGGCATTCAGTAATAAGTTTTATGATGTATGAAGATCATATCCATATCTCATATTAAAAAGTGGGGTAAGTTAATTTTCCAAGCAAAATGCATTTATGTATATAACAAACTTCTGTATGATGAATGTATTAAATTCATCAAAGTGTGATTTTTTGTTCAAGGGATGTAGCACTTTCACTGTGTTTGAGCATATCTTTGAGTTGTTTTGACTTAATAGTGACATGTTTAATAGATAAGAGGTGCATCATTTGTGACAGTTTCATTGCAGATGAACTTTTGAAGAATTAATTTCTCGTCCTTACACATGTTCAACCTCCCAAGCCATATGGTCTGTGTTCCTCAAGATGTTTTACATTAGATCAGCCAACTAAGTGCATCAAAACATGAGTTATCCCAGAAACGAGAGACAGGCTAGAGACTGAAGTCTCTAGCTAATTTTTTAGAGACTGAAGTCTCTAGCTCTACACAGCTAATTTTTTTTCTCCTGAAAAGTTTTTGCCTCCTGATTACATCATGCCCTCAGCTTGTGTGGTAGACGCAAGCAATAAACTAATATTCTAGCAGTAATTTACTGCATCACAAAATATCTCCCTATTAACTGGGAAGCATTTAGTTTCTGTTACCCACTGTAAATGCAGGGTGCTGATCCCTGTAGAGTCTTGAATTGAAAAGGAAGTTTAAGAACATGGAGAGGTTTTCTTGTTGTTGTTGCTGACATTGAGGTGAATTGAGTGTCCAAAAGGGAATTATTTTCAGTTTTGGGGTCCTAGCCTGCATAAAATAAATTTTCTTAGACTTCTGAGGTTTTTATTTCAGTGCAGAGAGGGCCGACATGTACTTTTTTAGTATGTGAGCCACTTCAGGGTAAAAAATCAAATGTAAGGAAGGTATAATCTCTGTATTTGGATGTCTTAGCTTTCCTGCTTATGCTTCACTTTATGTTGTTGCTGATTAAAATGGTGGAATGTTATCTGTGAATTCCATACTTTCATTCTGAAAAATTTACAAATTTGCAATATTTAGCAAGACCTTTAAAACCTAGGCTTTTTGTTCTAGAACTGTCCATTTCCCTGTCTTTCCTTTGTGTGTGCCTGCAACATTTCCATCGCCCACATTTCACCTTGTAAGGCTGTGGCTGCAATCCACAGAAATGCCATGAAGCTGTTGCAAAATTTTGGCCATTCTTTGTGTCTGTCTCCAAGTACAACAATTTCTAACACATGCTCCAAGGCCAAATGGTTGGATTACTTAATTTTGTATGTCAGGTATTCCTTGCTGCTCTCCTGCATAGTCAGACATTTTAAAATCAGCCAAATGGTCAAGAATGGCTTCACATTTTCCATGCACATGGGCAGAAGTGATTTGGCAAATCCTTTGTGCAAGGGCCACCTTCTCGTTACCTGTTTCAGCTTTTACATTCTTTCAGTCTCCCATTACAAGTGAGATGAACTTTTGAGAACGACCCAGTTTCCCCCTCATGGCCACGTGTTAGAATCTAAAAGTGTCTCTGTATGAGCCGGCTGCTGTCCCTGGGTTCAGAGCCAGCTGCTTCAGCCTCAGCCTGAGCATCACTCGTGCACTCTCCCTGTTGTGTTGGAGCCCAGCTAGCAGTGAGAGCACTGGGCTTCTTCCTCTCTGCACACACAGGGGAGATGAGAACCACCACAAGCACGGCTGGTATTCCAACAAGGGACTTTGTGAACCTTCTCATACCTACTCCTGCCTTAACATCTCTTGCTGACCCCTGCAGCAGAGGAGAGGAGGTTGACCACTACGTGTAGGAATACAAGGAAGTTTCTGTTAGACCTGTGAAATTTCTTCATTAAGCACAGGATGGCAGCCATTATCTCTTGATATTTTTCATATTTCTTCTGGTTTGCATCCACTGGGTGCAATCCCAACAAAATTATTATCCAGCATGTCCCTCCCAAAGCCTTTTACATTTTCCCCCACCTTATTTGGCCATAACCACACTTGTCAGAGTAATGCCATCACTTGAAACACTCTTGGCTTAGAATGGTGATAATACAGACACCAGCAATCTTCCTGTGTGAACCAAAGCTTCCAAGTGTCTCTTTCAGAAGTTCTCCCTTGTACTGTTTGAAAGGACTGCGTGATTGCATTTTCACATCATAGGATTTCTAATTATACCTCCTTTATCATCTTGATACACTTACTGAGATATATTTTCCTTAAGCAAGCTGCAGGAAGGTATGTTCAACTGGCCACCAGGAATGTATTTTATTAAAGAAGCCAGATCGTTCTGTAGTGAAGGAGGTTTGGGGTGGAACGGACTCCACCTTAATATTCAAATGTATTCCTCATCTTTTCTGTTTCTTCCCCAGAATACATCATGCACAGGCAGTTCATTTTAAGTGCTGTATACAATACCTGTTGTGCTCGCTTGCTTAACCTCGAGACAGAAAGAAATGACAAAAACTGTGCTGTTGAGTAAGAATAATCTCAGTTGCATGATCTCTTCTCTAATGGCTATTTGTCTATTTTATGGCAGTGTGAAGGATTATGTCTGGGGGGTCGTTTTGGTTTGCTTTGGTTTTTTTGGGGTTTTTTTTTGCATTTTACTATTAGTCCAGATGACTTCCAGCCTGTTATCAAACAATGACATTATGTAGCTATTATGTTATAAGGCTTAATCTGATTTGATTGACAGTTTTACAACCACAGCAGGGAGTGATAAGAGATATCCTATGTGTGGGATAAGATGTTTATTTTTTCTCAAAAAAGAATCTTTTGTTAAAGATTTCTATAAAAATTTAGGTGTTAACATTGTTGTTGCTGGTGCTTTTGGGGGTGATTTTTTGTTGTTTTGGTTTTTTTTCCTTATAGGAATTCTGTGTCCCAGTAACTATGACACAGTTAACACACGCTGGGACATGCTGTCCTTGATAGCAGTGGTTATACCTGAACTGCCGGACAGGAAGGTTGCCTGTCCTGCTGCATGGGTGCTGTGCCCCATTTGTTCAGATGGGAAACCCTACTGGAAATGACCATGGGCTGCTGCCCACCCTGAATTTTCTCTGCAAGGAGGGCCTAGTGTGGTGTCAGTGCCTGCTCATGGGTGTGGAGAGAAGCAGGGAAAAAAGAAGTCTTGTGCTGGAGAGCTTTCATTATTGTAGAAAGGATTTGGCCACAGAATGCGCCCAGACTGCTCCAGAATCTGGTAAAATGGATATAACCATTCAGATTCAAGCATGAGCTTGAGTTTATGATTTTGATCTCTTTGCAGGATCAGAATCAAGGTAAGACAGCCCCAGACTGCTGGTAGTGGAAAGGAAATGTACAGATTTCAGGCAAAGACAGCAAAAGGTAGCAGAATACCCCAAGTTCCTGCTGCCAACACACTGACTGAGGAACCTGGGAGAAAACAGTGAGCCTACTTCTCTAGCAGCCACAGAAGACAATACCCTCAGGTGGTATAAACTGATGGCTTTCCATCAAAAAAGGTTCTCAGGATGAGTCAAGCACTGCCTGACAGAAAGATTACTTTTTAAAGGCCGTTCTGTGCAGAAGCAGATGGCTCGTTCCACTCCTAAAGTTTGCCTCGTGCAAGTGAGAAGGTCTAAATATGTCCTAAACTGCTGCTACTATTAAACTTCACAGATAATCCTTCCTACCTCTTGCAGACACTTCTGTCAAATTTAGATTAACATCTTTCCTTCAGTGTAGGTGAGGGCACTCCTGAATTGTACTGACAAGCAGAGCATTTTACATAACACACAGAACTCTGCAATTTTGTGTTTGTTTTCGTATCCAAGTGACTCTATATGACAATGTGTGAAGTATGTACAGATGGCAAGAACAGTTATGTTATCAAGTTTGTTTCCTCTGCCAATGCTTACTGAAAAATAATTCCAGCTCCCCATCTGAAAGTATAAATAAGTGATGAAACAAAATATCTTCTCCTTCCACTGGCAGAATAGACACTTCAAAGTTTTTTCCCAGAGCAGCTATGCATGATTAAATGGGACGAGAAATCTTCTGAAGATCACTCTAGTTTTCATTCATATAGCTTTCAAAGTACATTATCTGTTTAGCCTGTAATTTTTTTTAAACGCTAATTAGGTGTCCTATTATATTTGTTATTTGCATAGCCTGTAAGCTGATGGAGATACAAAAAATGAGATGATTAATGAAGGGAAGCTTCATTTCACTGCACATCTGGATCTAACCATGGGTCCTGAGGACATTTGGCGTGCCAGAACCAGCTAGAAAACCTTGTGTTTTTTGCAGTTATCCAGGAAATGTTTTGGTTTTGCACAGCTGAGAATGCTTAGTTTGTATTGAAGAAACTGAAAAGCCCAATGCAAGAAACTTTCCAAATTAGTTGAAAACCCTAACCCCTTTCCATCAAAAGCAAGAGTTTTGACTGTGATTTCAGTTTGCTTTATAATGAAAAGTGAGATAGGTATGCCAAATAAAGAAATTTGATGATGCTGTAAGTGCAGCCATGTTGAAGAGTTTTCAAAAAAAAAAAAAGGAAAATGAAAAAACATGAGTCTGGAAGGTCAAAGCTATGAAGCATTTTTATTGCAGAAAGAAAAGGAACAAAGAAAAGGAAAATAGAATTTCTGGATTTTTTTTTTTTTCTGACTACTTTTCCTTCTTGAAAAGAAACTGCTATTTCTTGCATTTTTTAACGGTTGAGGAGTTGTTAGTACCATTTCATGGGTTTTGTTTAGGTGGAATTGCTTTTTGTTTGTATTTTTGCATTCAAAGCATCACAGCTGAAAAATAAGCTTTGCAAAAAGATGAAGGTCGAGAAAAAAAGTATCTATAAGGAACTGATGCCTCCTCCAGCCACCTAGAAACAGAGACTAGACAAGAGTAAGGGAATAAAGACAGGTATTTATTTGAAGGGCCTTCAAGGTACACCCTGGGGGAGCCAGAGGCTGCTTCCAAAAAAAATGGACCCCAAGATGGACGACAGGTCACGAGTTCTTCACACTTTTATAGGTTTGGACCATTTGCATATCAGGGTTAATTCTCCAATTAAAGCCCCAGTTTAGCGATGTAACGCCCCTCAGCTTGCCCCCCTTAGAATCTTTAGTTTACACATTTTGGGCCTAAAAACAGCCTGGTTGTCCTTGAAGGCAAAGCCTGGAGAGGCTTTGTTATGTCTACCCAGTACGAGAGAGCAGGAATTACAGGCTACAAGGATCTTCAGAGTTACACTCTAAACAGTACAGAATTTGAAAATATAAAAGTTAAAACCTAAGGCATCAGAAGCAAGAAAAAGATTGTTTTTGTGGTGTTGCAGTAAAATGCATAAAATAAATTCTAAATTCCTTCATTTGTAGTACTCTTTGCTTTTACATCCTTCAACTTACAAAATGTTCATTTTCTTTATATTCAAGATGATACTCATCAGTTCTTTTGTGAATGCAATGAAACATTTCTTTTAAATTCTGTATATACAGGCAAGCACTGAAAAATTAATGGTTATTGCAAGGTATTGAACAGGAGAGATGAAAATTTTCAACTTCTGTAGTGATATTCAAGTGGCATTCAGTAAACATCTGCAGTATTTTTCCAGTAATTCATAAAACAAGAATATTTCATTTATTTAAAACATGATGAGAGTGAAATCTCTTTGTCCGATAGAGATATTTAAAAAATATAAATAAGTGAATTAGAAATTGTTTCTTCACAATTAACATTGATATAATTGAAAATAATAATTCAGTTAATCTAGGAGAGTTCGTTGAGTTATTCGTTGAGACATTGCTGGCTCCACTTTAACACATTTTACTTTTGACATTTGCCTTTGACCTTTGGCCAGTTTAAATGCTTGAGATAAGATCCTTCCAGTCAGCTGATGCAATAAAAATAAAGATGCAGGAAGTCATCACCTTGTCAAGCCCTGAAGCCATCTCTAAGAGGTCAGCCATTCACTCCTAGCTCCTGATGGAAAATTCTCTTCTGAGACATTTGCTGTCAGTGGAGGGATCAGGAGAGGCCTGAGGTGTGAGGGGATGGAGGTGACACAAGTGCACTGCTGCTCCAGCAGCAAACAGAGAATAGGGACAGCTTTGTGCACTAGGGAAACTTTCTCACCCTAGCAAATTTTATACAGGATTTATGGTTGATTTCCAGTTTAATCCCTGAGTGGGCTGTGTAGTGGTGCACCCTGCACTGCTGGCCAGCATAGTCTGTCTGCAGAGGGAGCCCTATAGTGAACCTTCTTGCTGTCAGCAGAGAATTGGGTCATTTAGACCAAATTTAGGAGCATTCAGGATGGTATAGCATGCGCTGCTCAAATGTGGATTCTGATTTCCCTTGGCCCTCAGTAACATTAAATAAATATATTTCCTCTGTAACTTTTAACTACTGCAAAATTTGAATTTTGATCTTGCACTTTTTCTGGTAGTTAGACATTCCTGAAAGATACTTAAGTAGTGTAAATCAAGTGAATATCATTGGAGAAAATCTCTGTCTGAAATAATAATTCTACAAGTTAAAAATTGGAAGAGGGAGAATCCAAGATGACTGGTACAAAGCAGAGCTTTCCTTTTTTCGTGTACAGGTACATTCCAGAAGAAGGAGTTCCAATTCTAGTTAAAACCACCAGTGGCAATAATTTGAAAAGCTGTTCATGATAATTCATTTCCTGGCAATCGCCCATCATGCCCCTTACTTACATATACAGTAAGGTTGTGTTGGTTTGGTCTCCTAGAGGGAGAAAAAACCCCACTGATAAAACAGACATCAAGAACTATGAATAGGGAATATTGGTGTTTGGTCTTTAATAAGAATTGTATAAAGGTCTTTGAGACAAAGTGAAATCGTGAGCCTGCCTACAGGGATTGTGTTTTCATTTACAACAAGTAGCTCATAGGAAAGAGCTGCTAAATTTAGTCAAACAAGGGCCATTTCCCCAGAATGCACAAATACACACACAAACCTGGTATCTCTCCACTGCAGTAGGGACCAGTGTGTATTTTCCATTGCTTGTCATGAAAGAGCAAACTGATTCCTCCCTCCTAAGGACTGTTTTAAATACCTCCTTTGATATGGTGAGTAACCATGCACTCTATAACACTTGAGTGGATATTTGCAATTGCTTGGAATTTAACTAACTTGGTTTTGTCCAGTGGGAATTAGAAGGTAGCAGAGCTAAGTCGCCACTGGATGCTTTTGATATTTTCAATTTATATTCTTATATTTTATAGCTAAAAATAGAATGTGAATCATGAGTGTACGTAACATGCGTGTACTGGAGTTGATTTGCAAGGTTTAGTATCCTTGCAAAGAACTACAAGCGGTGAAAATAGGATTTCTAATCCAATGTGCCTAACTTTTACCACAGAAAAAACACCAAAAAGCAATTTGTATGTGCTAACAGCATGCATTGACTTTAGCTGAATCAGTGCAGAAAATGCGAAATGGTTTATGAAGTAAAACTAGATTTGCCCCACTCCAGGCTAATTTTCTCCCTGTATGAAAACAGAAATCACTTTTTATAGAGGCCATGGAAATACTCTGTCCAATTCTGTCTTGAGGTGTTTTTTTTTTTTTATTTTCCAGCATCACTATTGATATGTTCTACTCACTTTTTGTCCTCTCCTAAGGTGAGATGAGCTTTACAGCTAGTCATATTGTTCTTAGCCCTTATTGCAGCAATGAGTTTATATTTTAAGAGGTTTTAAGTGGAAAAATCCTGTATTCTATATTTTTGATGGAATTTCTCTTCCTTGCCTCATGGGCATTTCAGATGAGATCCAACACTACTGATAATACCGGAGACATCCTGTGTTCCAGCCTGTGACTTCTAAGTCCTACCTATATAAAAAACAAACATAATTAAATTTACTCATGTAATTGAAATTGTCATACTTGTGGGGGAAAAAATTAAATAAAATGTTTTATGAACATTACATTTAGTGTAAGTTCTGAGTTTGCACTTTAGAAGGGTGAAAGAAAGGTGGCTACCAAACCACAGACAAGAAATTAAGCTGATAATGCTATTCTAGGTTCTGCACTTGTCAGATTATACTCCTAGGTTTCATAGAAAACACACACTAATGGGATTTTTGTTCCATCATATTCTGTAATTGATGCTAAAGATAAAGAATTGCAGATATTTTTTCAAGTTATTCCTGTGTTTTCCATTATGATATATTGTTGTTTAGACTTTTGATATAAGCTAGCATTTAAACATTTTTTTCGCCTAGTGTTAGTAAAGAGGAAGGTAAGTAATTACAGCAGTAATTTTGACAAATAGAGTTTAAAAGGCAGTTAAATAAACAGCAAAATAATTAAATTTGCTATGTGAGCTTTATGTGATGAAGGAAAATATCAATTCATCCAAAGTTAAACAACAAATTCTACCATAATGCAAAGACCTATGTTTTGCTCAAATTAGAAAATTAATCTTAATGAAGAGTCAAAAATTCCAAAGGATCCATATATGTAAATGAGTACAGTAAGTTAATATAAAATAGAAATGGTTGAAGAAATGCTTGTTATACAAACTTGTGGAAAAGCGCATGAAATCAAAATGTTATATGCATTGTAACACAATTCTCTTCCAGCAGGATAAGCAGACTCCTAAAATAATCTTGTTCAGTCAGTTTGTCAATGTGCTTGTATTTTCTTTAGAAAAAAACAAATAAACAGTTTGGTGTATGCTTGGAAATGGAACAGCTAAATATAACTGAAAGTGCTCCATACCTGTGGGAATATTCTCCCTACAGGAGATCTTATTTAAACTACTTTCTATTCGGTATTTCCTGATTTGGCAGCATACTCAGAAATGGCCCTCATCCCTCTGGCCCATGTCTGTAATTCACTGTGTCACTGCCTGTCCTTGTTTTCCTGGCAAGAGGCAGGTTGGGCACCTTTGTCTGGGGGCAGGGGCAGAGCAGCTGCAGCAGCTCGGGGCTGGCTGGGTCCCAGCCCTTCAGCAGCCTGGCTGGGGCTGCCCCAGGGTGGGGCCAGGGGATGGTTTTGGACTGGCCTTGAGAGGGCTGGTGGAGGGAGTCCCTGGTTTTGGCACCACCTGCAATATTGAGTATTATTGTCTTGGCTGAGGCACAAAGCTGACACTTCTGTGTCAGTGTGTGGAGAGGGCACCAGATGTTTAGGGCAATAAGGGTTTTCCAAAAGAATTTGATGTGGCTTGGTTTTAGAGGTTAAGGACCTTCTGACATAGGTGATTTTTTTTTCCTGTGCAATTCTATCTGTGTAGGTAGATAAACAGATGTAAATAAAAAAAATTCAAGTGTATTAGCTTAGGATCTGGAAACAACTGTTCATAAGAAATGCAAGAAGGAAGCCTAGGATATTTGCTAGAGAGAATGAACCTTTCTTAAGGTGACTGTTTTAGCTTACTTTGGTTGTTGTTGTTAATTGCTTGAAAATATCTTGGCATCATGTATTGAGCATTACATTATATTTTAATCTCTTCCTTGCTTCATTTTTGTCTTTGAAAAAAAATCTTTTATCATTAAAAAAAAAATCTGTGAGTTTCTATTGAACTGGTCGAGAACTATAGAATATATTGCTTCTGTTTTAACTCTTTAATGATGTGACATCTTGGTATGATGCACAGTAAACTTAAAAAAAAGTTTAATGTAAATTAAATAGCTTGTGGAAGGTTAAATAAAATACAGCTAGGGAAAAACAAAAGTGTTTTTTTTTGTCTTACATAAAAACAGAAACTAAAAGCTCCTGCCTAAATTACGAATATTTGAATTGATAAATCCCTTAAAATGTCCTCCTATTCACTGTTATAGTGTTTTAGTTAGGGGAGATGCAGAGAACACTGCAAAGCAATGATAATTACTTGAGATTAAACACTACCACCAGAGAATCGAAACAAAGGCTGATTTACCAGATCGAACCCACCAGCCTTTATTGTAGAAAACAATGCAGTCCTCTGTCTTTGTCTTACAGCTCACTTTTCTTTCAAGCAGATTAGACAATTCCTTCTCACAGCCTTTCAATTCTAATCACATCCATTTTCTATTTCTCCCTTTTCATGTGCTCTTTCTGAGAAAACTGACTATAAATGATCTGACTTTACCCCAGACCTCGGCTTGCCTTCCCTTCCCCCCTCACAACTCTGCCTTTTATCTCTTGGCACTGGATGTAGAAGTTTCTTGCCTGCACAGTGTCTGATCTTATCCTCACCAATACCCCAGTGACCTTCACTTAATTCATCTCCAGATCTCTCTTGTGTCCCTGACTTTCCCTCCCTTATCACTCTTCTGAAGCTCTCTGCTTCTTTTCATTTTTTTGCCACTATCAGTGCAATGAGGATGCTTGTCAGTAAAACCTCATGGCCCATGCAAGTATCCAAAATTCATCTTTTGTTACTAAGCTTCTCCAGCATTCCCGTTACCATTTGTCTGGAGATATTGAAGTCAGTTCTTACGTCTTGATTTCACCAAAACCTCTAAAGAGAAGAACTATTTATAAAGCTTCATTCATGCAGATTCATCTGGCTTTCTGGCTGCTTTTCTCCTTTTACACATCACCTCTGGCAGAGCTGTCTCAGCTCACAAGTCACCTGCTGTCCTTACCTGGGTTGTTGGCAGACCCACTGTTGTGGGTTTTTGCATCTGCCCACGTGCAGTCAGTGTTCATTCAGTGCAGTCACCCAGGATTCTTCCCTACCATCAGATTACCATTCACGTGATTTCCCTTTTGGTTGTTAAGAAGCCCTTGCTGTGTGTTGGATTTTTAGGCCACATTGTGCATATCATCCTTCATCTTCTCTGACTTGCCATTCCAGGCCTCTGGGTGTTCCATCTCCATTGCCGAAACCAATCTACTGCACCTATCCATGGGTGTGGCAAATATCGAATTCTTTGCTTGCATTTGCTTTTGGTGCCACATTCCTCTACAAAGATTTTTTTCTCCTGTCTGGTTCCAGCCAGTTCCTGTTAGCCCCTCTCTGTGGGAACATTTCCTCCCAAGAAAGCTGATTTTCCTCCATGTTGCCATGTGCCTTCTCAGCTGCTTCTGAATTATCAACTCATTTTGTTAGCCCAGGTTATTAGCTTTCATTCCTTGTTAAATCTCACAAATACATGTTTTTCCTCTTGCCATGCATCCTTATATTCTTGGAAGATTAATATGCAAAATACCTCATTAATTCCTTTCAGATACTACCGTAAAGCTACGTGTTTTTACTGACCTGATTAAAAGAGTTTTGACAGTGTTGAATGCAGAAGTGTGCCAAGGCTGCTTCTTGTCACTAACCAGTCTTTGTCTTTACGTTTTTTGTTCAGTTTTTCTTAAAATTGGACTGAAAGCTGTTTAAACCAGACCTCCTTTTTTTTTTATGAACTGTTTCACAGCAGAAGTTTGTGGGGATTTTTGCACTTGGAAGGCGAACTCTCTGTAGTAGAATTCTTTTCAATTGTCTTGCAAGATCACCATCTCCTTCCCCTCCTCCCTCACTCTTTCCTTATAAGCAAGAGCTTAACTTTCATATCTGCATTTCTCATTAAGACCTGACTCTTCCCATGAGAAGCTCAGAATCTCTCTATTTCTGATAGATTAGAAATCTACCAGATGCAATTATAAAGCAGATGATAATAAAGTGTTTGATGTCAAAGCCTTTGAAATTGTTTTATTTCCAGCCACCCTTACGTGCAGTTTCTTATTCCCTTTTTCTAAAGTGAATTTTCTTGAAGTAAGGATATTTTCTTGTCACTGTAAGGCAGATACCCAGAAGTTGAACATAATATGTTTATCTTTCTCTGAGTTTCAGCAGGCTGTCAGTTTTAAAAAATCAAATTTGAAGTCTGTAATTTCTCGGCGGTCTTTAATTTTGTTTTTAGCAGTCTGCTTCATTTCTAATTTCCATTATTATTTCCCTCTGGTGATGCCTCCGCAGACCTACAAAAGCAGAATATAAGAGATGAGTTGAATATGGAAGATCTCCAGTGCCTTTGGAAAAACAAGCATAATTTTCTCTCCAACAGCCCCAAACAAACAGTAACACACTGTTTAGGTATGATTAGGTATAGCTTCACAATATTTCTGTGTGAAAGAAAACAGCTAAAAAAGAACTGTAAGCTGTTTGGATTAATCATAGTGCAGTTTTTATATCTGTAAAGACAAATGTGCCAATTTTCTGCTGTTTCTTAGGTCTCATTTCTGGTATGTTTTAAGAAGTTAGTACTGTGTACCATATCCTAGAAAGAAAGGTATGGGGAAGCTCTGACTGCTTTATTCTAGTTATCTGAAGTTAATTTTTCTCTCTTTATGAGGAGAAAAAGCCCTGATGCCTGGTCTTCGGCAAATAGGGTTTGTAACCTTGGAATTGTAAAGAGTTTGTTCCAGCATAAACTGATATTGAAAGACAGCCCATGGGTTGAAGTTTCAGGATTTTTTTTTTTTTTTTTGTTACCACAGAGGTTTCAGAATATGTCATATCTGTACTATGGTTTTAATGGCGAAGGAGAACACTCTGGTGAAATTATAACCAAAAATCCATTATTTCCTAGATCCAAAACTTGCACCCTCAGAAGGCACGTTCAAGTGCTAAGTGGTCTTAAAGCCTCCAGTTTGGATACTTCACCAAAAGAATTTGCCGGGTCCAGCCAGGGCTGCACACATCCCAGGCTGCACGACAGTTTGGGTCCCATGTCTCCGTTCTCACGGCTCTGCACTTTCAGCTATTGGGTTAAAAAGGGAGAACAAAAATGTCTATACGTGAACCTCACTTAAATATAGTTCCAGACTGTGGAAGGATGCTGTGCTTTTGCCCCTAGAGCCTGGGCCAAAAATCAGTGAAAGCATCAGAATTTCCTAACAATGTTTATTTTGCCCCAGGTATCAACTGGCTTTTCTCTCAGGTTGCACGAGTGGTGAGTTCAGTCCCGTATCTAACAGCTCCTGTTCAACTTAGAAGATTATTAATTCTGTTTCAGAAAGGTTTTTGTGCCCAAAAGGTGTTTCTCCTGCTGCATGATGCCTATTAGCCTAACAAAGATTAAACTTCTGCCCCCAAACTTAGCCTTACCTGAGGCACGTACCCTTGGGGCACCACGCCCACGATGACAGTCCTGATAGTTCTGCAAAGTGCTGTATATGGAGCCTGTAATGAACAGGTGTGTAACAGATTGTACCAAAACCTAAAGCATGTGTGAGTGAAGTGCTTTCACTCTTGCAGAGGCTGCTGTAGTAAATAGTTTCAAGTCACGTGCAGAGAACCCAGCCCAGTGCTCTGTCTGCAGAGCAGGTTTTCTAAGTCAGCTCAAAAATTTGACCGTCTGAGGAGTCAGTGCCTTGCAATGCCTTGTCAGGGAAAAGCTCTCAGAATATGCATGTACTAACAACGATGTCAAGTTTAAAAGAAAGACTTTGTGCAGCCCATGATCTGAATGAGTTAACTACGTATGAATATAAATAATTCAGGTAGGAATAGTTTTTTAACATTTTTGAAATCTGCAAGACCTCTTGGAATATCTCACAATCTAGACAAAGGCTTATAGCAGTGTAAAAGTATGTTTCTTGCCCAAGTTATCTTAAATGTACTTTCCAAAATAGGTTGTTGTCCAATTTGTGGCTATGAAACTCGGTTTTTCATGTGCTTCTGCACGTATTTGTTTTATGATCCATAGAACAACATCTCAAATACTGATTATGTGAAATAAACTAATTTATATTTTTTATTCCTGGCTTAAAAAATGCTCCCTCATTCACCTTTCGCTCAAGAGTTGACATTAATTAATTCTATAAAGGTCTGTCATATCAGTTTCATTTTAAATGGAGTGTGTATAATTTCTTTAACAGGGAAAAAACTGTTACTTGTGAAAATGATGTTTAATGTAAGTTGGCTGAGCTGCAGATTGGATGAATTAACATATCCATTAAAATCTACTCTAAGTGCAAGATTTACTTTTGGGTGATTTCATTGACCTAAGGGGATTTTATGTCTAATTTGGCTTCTCTGGGGTTTTGACACTATTGCTTGAGCTCTTAAAATATAAAAAATAGGCTGGACTTCTGATACCCCTTTTAATTAAATTCAGTGACATCCACAGTATGATGAGACTGTTAACACAGGCCCAGAACACGAAGGCCTGGGGCTGTATCTCCAGCGACTCAACCTGCAGCTTTTTTTCTGTTTTTTGGGGACACAGACCTTTCCTCTCAAAGGACTTGGCTCCAAGAGCTCTGGCTCCTGATGCTGTCTGGGCCACCACAGACAGTTAAGTCTTCTGCAGTTCCTATTTACATAGATTTTGCTACAGCCAAATCCTAAAATATCAACATCTGTTATCACCTGCTTACTCTTGATTTTGACCTCTACTTTTGGGAACAAAAAGATTCAGATGATTTGGGATTTTGTTGAAACTACTCTATGTTTAGAGTGAAAAATACATCAGAACATTGGAGACACATTTTCTTTAATAGCTTCTGAGGGCATCAGCTTGCTTGTTTGTTTATTTATGTGCTTCTTGAAAGGCCCAGTGGCCTGATTCAGAAGGATGAGAAGGAAGCAGACACAGACACATGATGTCCTCTTCCCTGCCTTGCCACTGAGTGTACTACAATGCATCAGGATAAATGAGCAGGATGTGAATCTTTGCATGTTTTGTATTGGGAGCAGAGCTGTACTTCAGAATAAATTCCAAAGTTCCTGATAAGCCAACTTAACATATTCCATGTGCAGAATATATATGAAATAGTTGTACAAACCCCTGTGTTTCACTGGTCCATCATCCAGCTGTCCTCACCTGGTGGGACTCAGCTGCTGCCTGTGTTGGATACAGCAAAAGGGTTTTCTGCACTGGCCTCCTTCGCAAATGCTGAGCACTTGCCTAAAGGAGATGAGAGCTTTTGAAAGCCACCCAAAGGAAACAGAAGGGCCACAACAGAGTTCAAAGAAGCCAGCAGGCTTTTTCAGCCTCATGCTGATGACACTGGTTGGTAGCATACACCAGATGATGGCATAGCTATGGAGACTTTGAAGAGAACAATAAATTTTCTGGTATTTTTATAATCAGGTCTGTAAGGAGCAGCATGTTGTCGTGTTGTAGCATGAAGAGAGATTTCAACTGCTTGTTAGGTAGATGCTGTTCTTTTACACACAACCCCAGCAGAGTGAAATATGCCCTTTTCCAAAGGCTTGTGCTCAGATGAAATGCTGAGTTTTGTGTGAAAATCCTTTAATTGGCCAGGTCTTTTGGTTACTAGCAGTTCAAGCCAGAACCTTTTGCACTTGACTGTTTAGGTATGAAGTTTTTGGAATAGACGAAAATTAGTTTTAAATGCAGTCTAGCATTTTATTTCATTCAGAATATGCTGGAATAGAGAAAAGGTGCTTATATTTGAATAACAACTATACTAAAAAGCTTTTTCTTCAAATGAGGGCAAACTTTTCAACTGTTTATTTCCCTTACATAACTCTGTTGGCTTTGGTTGGTTATTTTTCTTTTACTGCAGCTGTACCTATTCATGGCTGGATGTGTTCTGAAGAAATAGGTGGTCAGATATCTTGGTTTCTGGTGTGGTCTTATTCAGTGAAAGACATAGTGGTTTGGTATGACTATCAAATTTAAATCCCTGGACTGATTCTCAGAGAACTTTCTGGTGTATAGATTCTTTCTCAGTGGGGAGGAAATATAACAGGATTGTTTTTTTCTCGTTCCTAAAAGTTAGATGAAGTATTTTGAAATTAAGATTTTTGTATTACACTTATGTTGTGACATTAGTGGTGAAAAATGAGGGGAAAAGTCCCTTCTTTATCAAATTATCAGGAGCATCATCTATCTTATGGCAAAATAATTTCCTCTCATAGCGCATATAAGAAACCAATGTAATTTTATTATATTACTTTTATTTTACCTTTGTTGTTTTAAGTTCTGATAATGTGGTTTCCATATTTATTCACATAATGAATACTGTTTATTGACTGGCAAATTTTATCCTGGTCCCCTGCAGTATTTCTGAGGATGAAATGGAGTGGTGAAATTTGGATTCGGCCTTGCTTAATGCTGTGGGTTTGGCTCTGCTCATGTTTTTCAATGTGAGTTTCTGGTTCAATTGTTTTCCTTAGTAAGGTATTACTTAAATTCTTATTTAAATATGATAGGTGGAATGTGTTCTTTTTGTTACCAACTTTATGGATATGAAATGCAGTAGCTTGGGAGTAGAACATAGCTATAGTTGTATGTATAGCCCTACACTGAAATTCTTTTCAAAACAGGCTTTTTGAAAACACTGAAAGATACACTAATTGAAATAGTGTTTCTGAGAGTTTTGGCTAAACAGATTAGTTTACTGATTCCAATTAAATCAACATCTGTCCACACATGGGATTTTATTTTCACTAATTTTAAAAGTTATGTCATATAAGCAACTGCTCAATTCAAATGCACACATAAAATTTAAAATCCACGTTTTTTATTCTTCTGTTACAAATCATGTTATGAATATGACACATTTGATGTTACTCAGGCAAAGCCTAATTGAAACTTTTTTGAGAAGGTCTTTCTGCATTTTTTGCGGTGGCTAGGCACATAAGAGATGGCATTGGGTATTTTTTGCAGTGCTGATACCTTTTGTGTGGCCATGAATTTTAAATCAGTTGTTCAGTTTGTCATCTACTTGTCTGCTAATTTTAAAAGAGTAATGAAAAGAAAAACCTATATAAAACAAAACATGAAATTGTAAGTGATTTACTTAGTTGTACAGTTTGGGAGAGTATATATCTGTGATGTTCATGTGCATGGTTTCCAATACGGAATGGATTTAGGATTGATATTGTTTATTATTTCAGAGTAATAACATTTCTTCTTGTAGCAAAATAAGTATAGCAATTAATCATCTGAGGTGAGGTAGGGCTACCCCATCACCCATATATCATCTATGGGTTGTTCTAAAATTAATTTAAAGTACTGTCATATGGCTCATAAATTTAGTGGTAAAATTATTGGGAAGTGGGGAATTACTGAACATGCAATTTTAAAGAGCAGTGACTATCTTCTGTACTCTTACTGATCCTGAAAGCAGAAGGATCTCTCTTCAGTATTGATCTTCCCGCCCTACAGTGAGGGTAGTCAAGCTGCCTTGGCTACTACAAAAAACCCTGCCAATTTTCTTCTCTCATTGTTCAAGTGCTGTGAAACCCTAAAAGTTGGCCTTTCTTTTCCTTTAGCCCATATATTGAAGGGACTTATGTGTCGTGAAAAGCGGCACTTGATGCAAGAAACTGTTTGGTTTCTCATCTAGACTGTCAGGATACTTAAACTGGAGCTGTTCAGAAAATATTCTGGTTAAAAAAATATTTTTGCAGGATAATGTTCACTGCTGAAACAGAAGCTTTGTGCAGGAGCATACCACTCAAAAGCTTCTTGGTTTATTCTGACCTCCATAATAGAGTTGTGGTTTAATTCAGCTTGACATCTTTCCTGATTAAACTTGTGTTGAGGAGGTGGTGTCTGATGCTGCAAAATCTTTGAGTGCACACCTTATGTTAAGCTGCCATCCCCCAGAATTGTGAATATGATCAGTTGTGCTTCTTCATTGAGTGGATTTGATTTTTGCCTGACACAGAGCCTGACTCCATAGATGTGCTCACAGGACATGCTGAACCAACATTTGCCATGTGCTTCTTTTCTTACCTATTTGCAGCAAAACAACTGCAGTGGGAATTATTCATATCTGGAAAACTGAGGGCATTTTTGTTTCGTATACTGGGTAATGGCAGCACAAAGATTTCATTTCAAGAATTAGATGAAGATTAGTGTTTTAAGCCCAGAGCAGGTCTTTTCCTGTGTAGAATTTAGAAGTGTCTTGTTTTCACACTCATGCTGAGGGGAGATTTTTTTTTTTCATATGTAACAGTGGTTTTCAAAGTGGGAAAATAGTTTCCCATTCAGCTTTACGTTCTGCTCCTTGTAGAACTCCGTGTGTTTGGGATTCTGTCATAAAAGTTTCTGTTGTGTTCTGTGGCCTTCAGGTTCTGGGATACATGAAAGAATATTTAAATAAATTGTTATGGATTTTGATTCATCCATTTCTACATGGAAAACGTGTTTTGTAAAGCAGCATCACTGTGGAAGTCGAACCTTTAAGACTGTGCTAAGTGTCCAAAGAAAAAAATACTTTTTGGGAAATAGTAGGCTGCTTTACTAAACCTCATTTAGACACTCTTAGGTTTTCTTTGATCTTTGATAAAATGCCATAAACTTTTATATGTTCAGGTTATGATCTTGCCCTCTCCACAGAGTCAATTAAACCTGTCAAATGGTATCCTCAATAACATGAGCATGAAAAAAGGATAAGCAGCAATACCTGTCTAGCCCTAACTCTTCCTGCAGTCAATGGACATATTTATAGTTTTATTCAACAGCAGACCTGTTTTAATAAAAACACATGTTTCAGATACCAGTAACACTGGGTATTTGGTGGAATTTTAAAGAAGTGTAACAGAATTGAAAATTTGTCTAGCAGCAGCTAATAAATCTTTGATATGTACATAAATGTCTGCCATTTACATCCTTGTCTTATTCAAATCTAGATTTATCTTATTTGCAGCCTAATATAGAAGTCCGCCAACATTAACTTGGTAACCTGAGCTAATTTGATTCTTCCATCTGCTTTCAAATAAGGAAACACATCTAAATATTTTCTCACAACACATAGAGGATCTGATCATCTCTCTTAAGAATACTTTCCATCATCAACAGCCAAAATGCTTTATTGGTAGTGGGTTCTCATTCACATCAAAAAGTTCCTTAATAGCTTTTAAAGCATAACAGTTTAATGGAGATTGTTCCACTCCATCTGATTGCACAGAAACCTTTCCAGTGGCAGGGGAAAGCAGGCAGATGGTTTTGGACTCTGAGAACACTTTAGAAACTGAAATATTACCCAATAATTTGTCTCTAAAAGCTACATCCAAGGCAACCTCTGGAATCATTTAGGACTGCAGAATGAAGTTGTATATTTTGAAATTATCAAGGGTAGAGTTAATAGCAGTGCAAAATTCTTTATTCAGTTCTTCCCTGTCTCATCTCTTAATGCCTTTGCCCTATGTTTTAAGCAAACTTGCTCTTAAGTCCCTTGCTTTTGAAGACATTGAGCTGAAATATTGCCTCAGCCCGATTGTTTGTCTCATGAGACTTGGTGAAATAAACCACAAAACTATGTGTGTACGCCACAAGAAAATATCAACAGACTTCAAGTTTTCTTTTGCTGCTGTTATTTCTAGTGTGCAAATTGCACTGCTGAGTTTTAGAGTAAGAACAGAGCTCAGTGAACAGGGATATGCAAATATGGGTGAATTAAACCTATGGAGTCATAAGCCTGTAAACTTTTCACAAAGACTGCTGAAGGAGATGCAAACATGAGCCAAACCAATGCATTCTACAAGGAATTTGTGATCACATGTACTAAATGTAAAACCATCTAGCACTAACTCAACTTGCAATCAATGGGTATGTTTACAGTTTTATTCAGCAGCAGAACTGCTTTAATCAAAAAGATTAATAGAATCTGAAAACTAGGTATTTAGATGCCGAAGGTAATTAAAAACCTCTGAAATCTTTCCTCTGCAACTACTATTGTTAAATTGCAGGAAAATGATAAATTATTTTCATTTTTAGAAATATAATAAGCTTTTAAAATAACTGAATTTTTGTCTCAGTCCAGACCTTTCACCAGAGCCCCTTGCCAGCTGCTGATGCAGAGTCTGGACACGTTGTTTTCAATGTTGGCATTCTGCCTGCAAAAAAGATGCCAAATTTAAAGTAATCTTTGAAGTCCAGTGATGAAACCTATATTGCTTTGGATAAAATTACCATTTAAAAGAGAATAGTAATAGACAGACTCTGAAATGAGTAAGTTCTGCCAAATGAGTTATTTGTGTCTTGGATGCATGTATTTCAACAGTTACCATTATTGTTTTAGATGAAGCAAACTGATAAGACAAATGTCAGAGAAGCCCTTTAATTATGATATATGGACATATATAATTATCTTTAAAAAATTTTAAAAATACAAGCTCATCTAAATGAAGATCAGGTAAATGAAAGGAAATGTCAACCTCAGCCTGTAATATTCTAGTTTGAAATCCAAGAACAGAAGCCACTTTCATGCACCTTGAGCACCCATGTCAGAAAGCAGCCCCTGCTTCCAGCACAGCCCAGTGAATGAAAAATAATTAATCCTGAGGATTCAACACCCTTCTCTCTTCTCCCCTCTGTATTTTGGGAGATTAACAATTCAGATGGAAGAATGCTTCTGGTGGATTAAGGACCCCTGGAGATAGTACAGGAATCCAGAATTTGTGCTACAAGCTTTTTTATCCTTTTTTATCCCTTAGGTGTTTTTCTCTATGTATAATAAACCATGCAAGAACTCTTTATACTGTAAAGCATCAAAACCCTTTGGGCTCCAATGTGTTCAGTTAACTGGAGTTGATTTAATCTGGTAACATTTCTGTTCTTTTAAAATGGCTGTGTTTTCTTCCTCATCCCCAGTTAAAGATACTTTTATAAGTCCAACGGCCTTTGAAAGAGGTTATGTCTGTTTCATGTTGCTTTATATCAAGTGGTCCTTTACCATCATTACTAAATTATGCATTAAAATAATATAGGGACAAAAAATTAATACCCTATAACATTTAGATTTACCTGCATTTATTCCACTGTTAAAAATAATATATTAGTTGTAGAAATGAAAAAAACAGTGAAACAGAATATTATTCACTGCATTTAAATATTTCATTGCACTATCCAGGACAGTGAATTCATTAAGCTGTGTACTGTGGCTTGCAATATATTATAAATGAAAACTCCATTTCCTAAACCTTAAAAATTTCTTGCCCAATATAATTTTTCATTGGGGAAAATGATCAAATAGGTCACGTTGAAGAAAACCTACATTTAAATGTGTTGTTTTAGCTATGACACTGGGTAAGACCATTAACTGTGAACTTCTCCTGAGATTATGGAGTACCTAGGGCTCTCCAGGTTTATTCACTGACTATTTCTTCAGGAAGACAAGAGCCTCTTCTACTTTGTATTTCCCAAATTCCTTGCCCTTTTGGGATCCTGTTCCTTGTTCTGTTTATTCAAATCCTAAAGCAAGTACCTGTCTCGTTGCTGACTTTTTTCCCTTGCTTCCAAACCGTAGGGAATTTCAGCTTACTTCCATGAATAGTATTAAAGGAAAAGTTAAGATGAAATATTTGTGTGATCACTAAAAATGATTTCCAAGTTACATACCCAACTATAAAATCCATAGCTGAGTTTATTTCAACTAGCACACTGTAATTTACAACC
This sequence comes from Falcunculus frontatus, assembly GCA_013398115.1. Classification (NCBI taxonomy): domain Eukaryota; kingdom Metazoa; phylum Chordata; class Aves; order Passeriformes; genus Falcunculus; species Falcunculus frontatus. Next base: position 1,680,355 of record VZRV01000506.1, on the reverse strand, counting down.
ACTAGAAATGGCCAGGAAGATTTTACTGAGGAATGGATGACAAACAAGTTATCATCAACATGGATAAAGCTTCTGTTGCATGGACTGATATCTCATGTTTAAACTATGAGGCCTTGTTTACAGATATTTGCTCTATGCACAGTCAGACAGTAGAAGGCTGTGAAATCTGAATTCCGCTTTAAACCATTTCCAGTGTTGTTACCAGCATTTTCTAAAGAGAGGAAAATATTGCCATCTGTTGTCAGGAGGGAGATTAGAGTCTTTGTAGGGCCTGTCAAAGCCACATTTGGTGGTAGCAAGTTGGGCATTGGGAAGGAATTTGCATTCCTGGAGAGAGATCTGCCATGCATCTTGTTGGAAAATTTGTGTCTTCAAGGTATTCACACCACCTTTATATTGCATCTCAAAAATTTTCTTAGCAGAACTTACTGTTCATTGAACTCATGGTAAGAAATAATTTCCTTTGGAATGGAAAACCAGCAGGAGGAAGAGAAAAGATATGCTTTATACAAATAAATACCAGAAAGAACAAAGCAATTTTGTTTTCACACTGTCATGTTGTATCTGATACTAGCAGAAATCTCAGAATAAATTTAAGTAAGTAAATTTATAAAAGTTACTTAGAAAACTAAGTAAATTTAGTTTTATTTGAACAGGTTTTAGAATATTCTTCTTTATTCTAATACTGCGGCAGAAAAAGTCTGATTAATTCTTGTTAATTTATACTAGGAGACTATATTCCTTTTTTTCTTATAGAATTAAATAGCTGAAATATTTTTATTGTAGGGTAAAATACTGTTTTTAAAACTTGAAGTACACAATGAGAGGAAAATAGTTCAACAAAAATGCTGTCCAGCTTTGATGTGATGCATCATGTTTCATTAAGCATATGAAAGTTTAAATTCAAACAAAAGGTCATGGTTTGCAGCAGCCAGTCTTAGCCCACATAAGTCTTCAGTGTAGCCAAGATGGTAATTGCTTGGGTGAAAGAAGGGTTAGAATTTTATAAGAACAATTTAAGTTCAAGTTATTATTGTTAATGATTACATCTATTATTCCATATTAGTCACAAAATTATCAATATCAAAATCAGGGCAATTTGCACTTTCTATGCTATTTGATCACTAGGCTGCATCACTCTTTACCTGAATAGGCACACAAGCACCTTTTGTCTAGTAACATCTATTTTCCAAGGGTATCTTAAGGGCTGTATGTGAAAGTACATGAAAGTGAGAGAACACCTAATGCAGTTGTTGGTGTGTGTTGAAAATTAGACATCTGTTTTAACCACTGAATGCCCTGAATCTGCACCTCTCTGTACTGGTAGAATTGCACAGTACCTTCCAACTGCAGTGCCTTTTTTTTCCTACCCAGAGCTTTCTGGGAAGAAGGAAAATAAAACTGTAGGATACTGTGCAATTCTACTGGGATGGGAATTTTAGAGTACTCAAGAAGGAGATTTCTGAAAAAGATTTTTCTGAAAACTCATGGCTACCTCACTGTTTGTTCAGGACATTTCTGGACTGGATACTCATTGCTCAGTGGCAGAAATTTCTGCTTTCTGTGCATCTTGAATAGCTATTGGAGTCATCTGTAGGAGAGGAGTGGAGTAGAAAGCCAGACACTGGCAGTGGTGATGTCAATTTTCCTACAGTGTCGATCTTGCTCACTTTCATGCTTGTCAGAGAAGTGAAAAATCTCTGAGAAACATCTCTGAGATAAGTCCCTTGTGGATGGTGAGTCCCTGGTAAGTGTGCAGAGTCACTCTGCAGTAGTGTTGCTGTCCCACTTTTGCCATTGGGATAGTTTGGTTCCCTTTGCAGCTTGCAAATATGAAAACTCTCTTTGGAGGTCTGTTTCTTCCATCCCATTTTTAGAAATAATCCTTCTGAGACCTCTTTTTATCTAGATCTCCTCTGTCCTTCAGATGAGTCTTGTATTCAAAAAATTCTTCCCTTTTCTGGACCTGAGGTTTGTCAGATTTTCTCTGCCCGTGGGTACAGCCAGCCATGACAGAAGGCACAATGGGAGGTATATGTCTGTCACATCACTTGAATTTGGAAGGTTTTTAGATCTCAGAAAGTTTTCTGCTGTATTTTCTGTGGGAGAATATTTTTTTTTCTCTTGTAAAAGGCTCGTTCTTGCAAATTCCATAAGTTGAAGAGCAGTTTTTCACACTGGACCTGTTCTGATATTGGAAATGTATCAAAAAAGAACAGTAAAGGAATTGGGTGACCTAGAATTAATCTCTGTTAAAGCCAGATTGGGCCAGATGGTGATCAAGCTGCCCAGGTGGTTTGGATAGCACCGTTCTGTGTGGATGTGCATTGTACTTGAATTATCTTTTGGACATGGGTTGAGGTGGATAAGGTTAGCATTACAAATGCATCTCTCTAGTTTGTGATTGTAACAGGGTGGTAAAAAGTGGCAATATCCTAAGGGGAATACATATTAAAATGTAATTGTTTTCACTTGGAATTTAATTAGTCTCAGATTATCCTTCTTGTTTTATAGATAATATTTTGATTAGATAGGAGATTGATTTTGCATGGAATGCTTCCTGGCTCCTAACAAAGTTGTGCTCCAAGTGTTATTTAAAGTTTCGGGGAAAGCAGCGTTCAGTTTTCCCATACTAATTGCAATGTCACATTCAAATGCTTGGATAAAATACAGCCCTCAGACGAGACATTTTCTGAGTATCATTGCAATATCTTTAACTCTGTGTAGAGTAGAAAGGAATGGTCACAGCCTTTCATTTTCCTCCATATACGCTGAAAGTAATAGACAGGAGATGTAGAAGAACACAGTTTTATTTGCTTTACAAATGAGCAAACAGAAACTTGTGCAGGATTAATTGTAAGTCAAAGGCATAGAAACTTGTGTGTTATTACTCATCCTTTTCCAAAATTATCATATAACTTCACCGGGAAATAGAAATAAGAAGGCAGCAGAGAATGCATCCTGCAGCCATATCAGTAATCCCACTTTTCCAACCTCAAATTATATTCACTTATAGAAGTTTTTGGAAAATAATTTTGAACTCCATTTTTTTCCCCTCTTTACTGTATTATGATGACTATATTTCTGTTTACAGAATGAGTCAGATTTTTTTCATACTCTGAATTTTTGCTTGCCTTATCAACAGACTTGACAAATGAGGATGATAAAAAGAAATTTTTGGTCTGAATTAGGACAGATCGTATCCTTACATGAGACCTTTCTAGCTAAAATATTACATTTTTTATGTTAATATGTGCACTAACAAAGGTAAAGGTTAAGGTTTAAGATAGATGGGGATCTCTTTTACCAACTCCAACGTCTTTGCACTGTTACAAAAATTCTTTGAGTAACGAATACACAAGGTAATGTCCTTCCTGAGGTTTGTTTTCACGTGGAATAAGGTGTGTAACCCCAACTCTATTAGCTTAGTCTTGTCTGCAGATTTTCAACCTCTTATTGAGTTCTATGCAGTGACAAAAAAGGGCAGGTACCAGCTGGATAATAACATCCAGATTATGGATACCAGATGTTCAATACCTGTATTCCGCTATTGAATAAAATTGCCCCTGGAGATGTAAATAGGTGAAAGAAGTCTGAGTGCTTTTAGAAGAAAACAGTTTACAAAAACATCCAGCATCTTGGAAAGGTTCCACAAAAGATCCTGACTACTAAACCAGAATGATGTAATGGTCTCTATCACTTACAAGAACTCTCACAACAGAAAAACTAGAAAAATCAATACCCTTGTTTAGTATAGTCAAAGCTTGAAATATTTCATTTCAGTGAACAGTGTTAGATTTTTATTTAAAGAAAACAACCTATTTCTCATGCCAGGAATAAATAAGTCTTCTTCATTTGTTTATGTTTCATGAAAAGGATTAAGAACCCTGAACTGGATAGTTTAGTGCAGGTATGCGTGGTAGAAAGGAGTCACAAATCTGGGCTAATATTGTACATAAGTCCAGAATAGATTTCAAGAATCCCAAATGGCTAAAGAAAGGGGAGACTTGCAGATAAATAAGAACAATAAAAATAATAATACAATGAATACCATCATGACTCTTAATAAGGTTATAAATGCAAGGTGTACTTTAGAAATGCTGCAGTGCATGACAGTGCATTTCTACAGTCTGAATGTGTATTAGCCACAAGGAGATACTGCAAGAGGAAAATACATATGAAAAATCATCTATTTGGCATCTATTTATCTTTATTAATTATAGCTCCATCCCTCCTTCTATTTTTCTTCTTATTAAGAAGAGGCTTGAAATGTAAACTTTTAAAAAAAGTACTTGTTTCCTTACTGAGATCTCTGCTGTGGACTAGACACATTCATTTTGTATGTATCAATTTTATTCACCCGTAATTGAAATAAGTAAAGTGTGTACACTTCCAGATTTGTGAGGCCAGAAGGGTTGTCATTTTGTTGTTCAAGGAAAAAGGAAGGAATCAAGATAGAAAGAGAGAAAGCAAGAAAGAGAGAAAGAAGAGACCTGCAGCTCTCTGCAGCATGAAATTTCCCATTAAAAAAAAAAAAAAAAAAGAACCTTTTTACTATCTTTCTTCTTGTCAGCCAGCTAAGCTTCTGTATGCTCAGAGTAATGTGCATATTTTTCGTAGACAGTGAGAAATGATGAGTCACCGAAAAGCTACTTCTTGAGCGAAGGAGCCCAGCAATGATTCTGACAGTGAGCTCGCCAGGCTGGGAGCTGATCTAAGATATGGCTATGCTCTAATTATTCAAGTGCCGTGCTCTGCCAGAGTATTTGCTGAATTCCTTCTTTCCAGCCCCTTCTCTAACCTACACAAGATGTGTAATTTGGAGGAGGTTGAGCTAAAATCCCTGGGTAGTCTGTAACATGAAATGTTCAATGTAAAATAGAATGTTCAGTGTAAAATAGGGAAATTCAGTTGAAGAGGTTCTAGATGTAGTCCGAGCTCTTCACTGAAACACAATGTATAACCCTGTTCACCTTGGCCCCAGTGAAGGGAAAGCTGTCTGTGTTTATTTTATGCATTTCTGCTCTCAGCTACCTCAGGAAGTTTGAGACCCGGAGCTCGGCCAGTCGCCGTAGCCACACAGTTCCACTGTAACTCTGTTTGCTACTGAAGAGGACCCAGCTCTCTGTCAGTCCGTGTGTCAGATTTTGTCCTGCTTTCACAGCCATGTTTTGCACGTTTATAATAACGATTTTGTGTTAGCCGTTGACCTTGGCTGCCTCAGTGAGTGTCCACTTATTTGGGTCATTCTGTCCTCGGGGCTGCAGTCTACAGTTCTGACATTTACTGCATGGACAAGTAATGAGAAAGTCTGGAGGAATATCTGGGTAAGGAGGAAATATGACACTGAAATATGAAAGGACTAAAAAGTGTCAACTTTCATCTATGATGACAGAAAATATACCAGAGTCACCTTCAGAAATCTTGGAACTTCTGAAGGCTGTGGCAGTATATGTGCAGGAGGATGTTAAAAAGAAATTCTGGGGCTGGCTTCAGTAAACTTGAACAACTGAAATGGAGTAACAGGAAAACAATATCTGAATATGTTCAAAATATGACAATAAAATTTAGCCAATAAATCAAACCTTCCTGACCATTTCTATTCTCTCATCGTGTATCTTATTGTGAAGCAGTTTTGAAGGTCAAATCTATAGTGATAATGTATCCAATGCAAGAGGCAAAGCATTATGATGCTTGTTTGTTTATTGGAGAGGAAATCTTGTACATATAAATTGAAACCTCTTAATTTATTTAGAAGCTATTGGTCAACTCAAGTGACACAGTTTAAACATCTTGTAAATGTGACATGGTAGATTAAAATATTGGGCATACATACCAAACAGGATAAAAATAGGAGATTGATTTTTTCAGTGCAGTAGCAATATTGATGTAGGGTGAAGGGAACAAGAGTACAGTAAGAATTTATGGAGCAGAGCTATAGATGGAAAGAGCCTTTCATAGACACCTTCTTATGGATAAGACTGTTCATTTCAGCACTGAGGATGCTTTCTGCTCCTAGGGAATAAGGAAGTGGTGTCTTCCATTGTGTTAGTGGTAAAAATAAAGATTCCAGCCATGTTAGCAAAACACGGGGTTGTAGTGGTGGCACTTTTATAATTATTTGTTTAAAAAATATATTTTAATTAACTCAAGATAATGAAGATGCGTGAGTGCCACCAGGTGGATGGGCCAGCCAAACCCCCTCACAAGAAGGGTGGTACTTGATGGTATTATTTGTGTATAGAAAAAAGAGTCAGGAATGAGTGGCAAGTACAAAATACAGTAAAAAAAAGCTGCAATGCACTAAGCAACTTAGGTCAAGAGAAAACTGCTCCTCATAGTCTAAATAGATGAGACAGACTTTCCATGTGGGAGAAGGAGCATTTGCTACTCCTGTTCTACCTGTAGGGAGGTGCAGCAGAGAGCGTTGTGACTGAGGAGAGGAGCTGTGCCTGGGGCTTGTTACACTCTGAAATCAGTGAGCTCTCACCACTGCCCTCCTTCCCTTTCTCTACCATATGGCAGACTGGAAACAGCGTTCAGGTATCCCAGCTAGAGTAGGGAGATGAAGAAATAATTTTGGAAATTACTTGGTATCAGTGTCTGATGGCATGGACAGCCTACAGAAATGGATGGTGATTTGCAAGACAGCTCACAAAAGAAGACCAAGTCATTATTTTAAAATTGAAGGCACTATATGCAGTGTGCTGTCCCAGAGTTTTGACCATATGGTCTTCTTTCCTGTTTTTCTTCTGTAAAAAATTTAACTATTTTCTCATATCTTAAACCCAAGAAAATAAATTTGTTTTCTGATAAAAATTAAATTTTGAATTTATTCAGTTTTACTTAGAATTCACTACTATTTGAAGTGAAAACATGCCTGTGATTTAATAAAAGTTTTTTTATAGTCTTTAAATTATGTAAATTGCAATACTTCAGTGGTCATATTTTTCACAATGAAGTCCAAAATTATTCTCAATGTGCTATTCATTAGAATATTACTAGAAGCAGGGAGAAATAGACTTTCAAAATAAGACTTTAATTTGAGCATCTACAGAAATGTTAGGCATTTAAATAAATGCCCTTATCTGCTCACAGGTCGATTATTTTGACTTGCAATGTATGGAATTTTGCTGATTTTTTGTCAGAACTGATTAAGTGAAAACTGAATATCCAAAATCTCAAGCTGTGCTTCTTTCTTATAGGACAGTTTCTCTGTAATCCAAGACAGTACTCTCTTTTTTTTCCTAAGCTGTTATTCAGCCAAAATAGAAAATCCATCCCCTGTTCTGTGTATGGAATATTAAATGCTGTGTGAGAATACGTCTCACACACTTGAGAAGAACAACCACTGTGGGTAGATAATTCTCTGCTACTTCTGAAATTTCACAAGGCAATTGAGCAGGCCCAGCTCTGAGGAAATATCTTTTAGCATACACAGAAATAAACAGCAATAGGAGCTAAATATAAAATATATTTAACGAAATGTTTTTTCTTCTCTTTTATGTATGAAGTTTCTCCCCACTACTTAAAGAGTTAGGTTTGAGGTTTGAATTAATATTTTTAGTTTGTTGCTCATTGTGCCTTGTATTCTTTTTTAATTTTGAAAAGTTGTTTAATCCCTTAGGGGTCAGGAAGATGAATTAATTAACTCTAGTCAAGCAGGTTGGGATAGCAGCATAAAAGTCACTGTAAAACTGAAGTTGTACGTGTTACTGTAAAATTACATAGGCTGAAAGGTGAAGCTTTCATTGGACAGCAAATTGTGCCCTGCATTTTCCATTTTTGCTAAGGAGTTGTTTTCAGTAGGTTGTTACACACCAACATGTGTGACCTCTGAGGCAGGCAGAAAAGCACATCTTTGCAATTTAAATGAAGAGTAACCTATTTATAATTTCATTATTATTTCATTACTGCATGACTTCTGCTATTTGTAAATGTCAAATACAAAAAAAAAGAGTGCTTCAATTTAACCTTCCCTGTCATAGAATAAGAACTTTATTTCCACTGTCCTTAAGGAAGTACTTCATGTGTCAGGGTAAAATCTATTAGACTTAGCTCAACAGAGAATCATTTTGATGTGAATGGGGATGGGGAAAGATGGAATTTTTCTTTTAAAGCTGATTTCATACACACAGGGCATACAAGCACACAATATTTTCAGTTGAGTTTGGTCAGTCACTTCAGACATCCAATGGTCTTATGCTTGCTTCATTTTCTCCTGCTCTCTTTTGAAAGTAGGCAATTCATGCAACATAGACTGTACAAAGCTCTAGAGAAGGAAAACAGATTTCTGTATCTCATCTACTATATCCATCCAATCATCACGGTATTTTTCTTCTTTTTTTTAATGGGTGAGTTTTTCCCATAGAGCCATCACCAATGGCAGGAAAAATATTATAATAATGGAGAGAGTGCTGTTTATGCTGACAATACTGTGAATAACCTACCTTTTTCTAAATTTGTGTACATTTAAACCAAATATAAAGCAAAAGCTAAGGGACCTAGAAGGTGCTTAATATGCTGTTTTGAGGTAGTTTTTGAGTCCTATTCTACATTTAAAGGTCAGAAATCTCCCTTTGGTTTTAGCAGTCATTGGAGGAGAGCCTCTGCTGATCTCACATCTCCCTCCTTGGCAGTCTTTAGTACCTTGTTGGCTCAGTCTAGGTTCATGAAGCTTTGTCTGAACACGGATGATTTCAGGAAAAGTAAAAAACTGCTATACATGTTCTGTTCATTGTAATGGACTCGTTCTTTTTTCCAATATTAATATTCAATTTTGTACTGCCCTACTTTCCTATTCACAAAGACTGTCTTAAAATAATATAATACTTTAAAAAATTGCAATATTTTCTTGTATTCTTATGAATACCTTCACTTTTCCACCTTTTGCTCTAGCCAGCATCCTTCTACCACTTTCTTTTTTTCCCCAATATGAAATTTCCCTCAGATTGGCTTTCAGTCTTGTATTGCCAAGAAAATAGGGAGCTCTTTGTTCCTGTTTATGAGGGAATACATTTCCATATAGGTCTTCCACCCCCAAGAGCTGACTGGTTCTTGTTATTTCTGACTATCCTTGAAGAGCTTTTTAAACTAGAGAGAAATGTTTTCCATTGGAGAGTGCTAACTGGAAGAAACTGAAATACTTTGGGGGATCCTGGGTTTTTTGATTTTTTTCCATGAAACACTGCTGAAACAGATGAGTACTTTTTATTCTTGTCTTAGCTATTCCTTTGTGGAACTGGAGGAAAAAATTAAAGGATAGATTTTCAACTTGTCAAAACATATTGACAAGGTCATTTTTATTTTCCCTGAAATAAAGTTGCTTGGAATTATTATTTTTGTAAAAAGTTTCATCCTATTCTTCCAGCTGTGGGAAGAAAAAAATCAAAATAAGGAAATTTGGCATTAAATGGAAAAAGTAAATTGTTAACAGTGTGTTAGCTGCATTTATCCCACCAGGCATTTCAGCATTTCATTACAAGATTAGTAGGATCCACTTCTCTGAACTATCCAAAAGTTATTACAAGTAGCTTGTTTCTGGTCAGGTAATCTGGGCAACTCGTAACCCTGAACTTTCCCACACAGACTCCTAAATGTATTGCAAGCCTGAATTTACAGTAGTGAGGCCTTATCTGTGAAAGAATTAGATATTTGATACTACTATGTAAGTGCTACTCACAAGACATTGGGGAACTATTTCACAGCTGATAATGAGATTTTAAGAAGGCTTACCTGGACATAAAAGAATTACCTACTAGGAAAGTATGTCTGAAACCTGATTAAATAGGTTTGGATTTTTTTTTTTTTCTTAGAGTAATGCTCTTGTCAAAAAGATTAAAAAAAATAAACTAAATTACCTTTTAGGGGAGTTAGAAATTAATTGGTTAATTCTTTTCTTCCAGTATACAGTCTTCATATAATTTAAAATAGATTTTGTAGTTTCTACTTTCAATATTCTTCATTGTGTTATAGGGTTGGCAGAGTATTTGTGTAAAATCAGTCACAGGCTGTTTAGCATTCATCAGCATTGCCCAGTCTGCCACCTCAGCTCCTAACTGAAAATGAGAGCTAGAATTGTCCTGGATAATCAATTATGTTTTCAAGATTTATTTTTGAATGGGAGTTATACTGCACAGGGAGTTAGAGGAGGTTGTAATATAATCTAACTTCAGTCATCTTAAATAGGGAGTGAACAAAGTTGTCAGTGTTTAATTACCTTAAAGGCAGCAGTCTCCTGAAATAACAATAATAGTTCTTTTGCTAGGACTACAGCAATGACACCTTTCTGATTTTACATTTTTTGAATGCTACATTTCTGTAACTGGTGCTCACAGCTGCACAGGAGCAGTAAATCATCATCTGGTGGGAACTGTTTATCATTTTTGGCAGCCAGGCTCCAGCATGTACTAAATAAAGACCAGCTCGGTCATTTGCATTGGGCTGGACCAGCAGAAGACTTTCTGCATCACTGCAAGGCTGTTAATCAGTGACTTTCCTACGTAGTTCTGATTGGTAAATGTGAATTTCTAGTAAACTTTTAATGTACTGACATTTCTTGTCATCTGCCAACATAAACTAGTGGTGCAAGTTGTACATGACATGTACAAATTTCCTACAAGAAGTTAATGTTCTAAAATATTACGGACCATATCTCCACATGGCTGGGCCTCTTTGGAATCGTGCTCCCAATGTGTAGAGGATACAAGGGCAGGGACAGGATCTTTTCCCTTGCAGGGACTGAGGAAGGTCCTCACATCTCTGTACAGCTTGTACCTGGATACATAAGGAAGGAAGCAAAGAAAGAACTGTTCAGAAATAAAGATTTCAAATGTATAACATATATCATTAAAGAACAGAAAACCTTCTGCTTGTTTGTACAAGCATTGGGTTTTTTTTTCCTTCAATCAAGTAAAAGGTAACTTCTAATCTGAAATTTGTAAGTTAATAGAATTCTGGAGGGTATATTTGTCACAATCAGATCTGGAACTTCTCTTGGCGGAGTTATTCTAGATTTCAGTTGAGGAAGACCACATCTGAAGGTGCTTCAGTTAACACTCTTTGTTATATCAAAAATCCTTTTATCTAAAGGTTCAGGTTTTATTGACTCACTGGGCCTAATTCTGAGTTTATTTGAACCTTTTTCGATCATAACTGGCATGAGAAATTCAGACATTTCAGAATTCTCTTTGTATTTATGGATATAACTTTGGACAGAAGCAGCACCTTCCCAATCAGTGAAAATATTAATTTAACTGTGGTTTTTTTGTTCCAGCCCTTTGACATCAAACAGAATATTTAAAAGAGATGTATTCTGAAACAGGAGCAACTGATGCAAGAGCATGGAATTCTGGAACATTTAATTTGTTTTGTTTTGAAGGCAGAGAAGTGGTTTTGTTCCAGTACAGTCTGACCTCAGTGTAATCAGCCTCTTCCCAGTAATGGCTTGGGGGGCCTTGGTCCAGATAAGAGTTAGATCATGTGTTTGAATCCACTTTGTTTTCATCATCATTGTCCATTTTTCTAACTATAAACATAGAGGTGGCGAGGAGGACAGGGGAGTTATGTGGTTAGTTTTGAGATAAATTAGTTTTGCATATCCATGATGTTAGGGATGTGACTTCCTTGATGAAGGGACCTATGTTAAAGATTCTATGTGTAGTTATAGTTCTCTGCTGAAATCAGAGATATACTCTTGATGCAAAACTAATTTAAGTCGATTTGTACCTTTCAAACTTCAGGCATCAGGTCCTGGAAGCTATTCTAGTGGAAATAAGTGATAATTAGTCAAACCACTTCCAATACTGTGAATTATGCTCACACCAATAACTGATTTTCCAAAATTTACTCAGCTTCTAATTTGTGTCACTGTAAGTCTTTAGTCAGAAGAATGTTTTTCTTTCTTTTCTGAGGATATTCTATTCTGCGTTGCAAATATCTTTATTTCTCACAACAAATGGTGAATTAAATGTTAGTGATTCAAATTGTGTATATTTTCTAGCTGTTGATTGATCACAGTTTTGATTTTTTTAATATAAAAGTATTTTATGACAGATAATATTTCTGATAAGCTTTTGTTTGGCTGGTTTTTAAATAAAAAATAACTTGGATACTATCATCTGTGCCACTTGCCATCAGCTACCTTCAGTAGCTATTATTTCTTATCAAATCAGGCAGGCATAGGAAGCAAACTGATTACATTTGGCATGTTGCCCACCAAAAAAGAAAAAAAATGCAGTATTGCTGCCTAAATCCTGCTATTGCATTTATTCTTTTCAATGTATATATCATTTCATGGAAAAGCTTTGCCTGAAGGGTTTGACTCTGCATTTTGGATGCAAAATGCAAAGCAAACAACAAAAGCAGCATTTGATATGCTATTAAATCTTTCCATTGAGGACTGAATCTAATTCCAGTTACCTTCTAAGGTGATGCTGAACATTATTTAAACACGGTTTGTGACTTTGTAAGGGCACTGACATCTGGAGCTGAGAAGTAACACTGAAATTAGCTTAATAAGTGTCTTGTTTTCCTCTGTCAGGGCATCTCTGTGCAAACTTGTGCTCACGTTGCCAATGAATGTTTCTATTGTCTCCTTGAGTGGGTGGGTTCGGCACAGTGACCTTGCAGGCTTGGGAAACAAAGCAGAGAAGGAATGAGGGAGCATCTGTAACACAAGGATTCTGATTTACTGAAACACTTAAGCATTTGTTTAATTGTCACTTTATATAAATGCAGCTAAATTTTAGAGAGGAGAGAGGTGGCATTAGCCGACATCTAATAAAATAGAAAGCTCAAATTTCTTTTTCCCGAAATGCTGTTGGCATCAGTCATGTTACCAAAGATGGCTTTTTCGGTAACTGTTTGGTATAACAAATAAAAAATGATAATTTGTAGGCTGTCATCTAGAGAAACGAGAGAAATCATTTTTTTATGACTATTTTATGACATGCTGAATGTCTAAATTCCCTTTTCAGGTTAAATATTTAAAATGAAGGTGTACCGATCTTCTTAACACAAAAACTTTAGAGGTGTGGCTACTATGATAGCAGGTTTAAGGAAAGAAAAAGTATATCTAGAAAAGATAACAGGATGTAGAGCATCTTATTTGGTGCAGATAATTAAGTCTTTTGGAGAAACTTGAGTAATTCCTTAACTATAAAACTGTTTAGTGAAGGGAGCTGAAGGATCAAAGTAGGAAATAACTTTTTGTCTTGTAACATTATTGCAACTGGATGTAGCTGTGTTATTAGTATATTTTTGAAATATAATTTACATAACTAATTGGCTTCAGGTGGCTTTGATATGTTAATGATAATGATAATGTTAATGATATCTCTGAAGAAGACCCTGTAGAAATCAAGCAGTGGAACTGGATGTGCTTAGGGCCCTGATATTGTCTTTGCTGGAGAAAAAGCATGCAAAGTGATTTCAGTCTTAAGCTGATTAGAATATGCTTGAAACAAGAAAAAATCTCTGAGCAAGGCAATACAGTACTGTACAGTCAATGCACAGTGTCTGTGTCTAGACAGCTTGTGGGCACATGTGCCCCTGCTGGGTGGGAGTGAAGTAGGATGTGAGCATGGAATTGGAAGTAAAACACACTACTAACTCCCTCCTTTGCTCTAGATATTATCACAATACCAAGGGCACATATTCAAAAATAGTTTTGTTCCCAGTTACATTTAACAGAAATGTTCTGTAAGCCTCAGTTTCCTGAAATTACTCCTCACAACTTATTTTCAAAATTGTTCAAGCTTATAATTACTTCTGTAAAATTACATATTCCATTACTTTTCTCTGTCTCTTTGAGAAGAAAGGCTCATTGTTAGAGATACTTTTATGAACCTGCTGAGAAAAGAAGTATCCACAAACTGTTTTACTTTATGTGTGTAGTAGAAAATATTTTACCTTCAGTGAGGACGACAGAGACATTTGCTGCAGAAATGTAGATTTATTACTGGGAAAAAAAAAGGTAAAAACCCTTCAATCCAGTATAATATGAAGTCTACTTTGGTATTAGAGGTCTTGAAATAATTTATGGGAGGGATGAACTGTTAGTCAGATAGAGGAGATAGCAATATTACTGCTTTCAAAATGTGTATTTCACATCTCTATTGTGCTTAAACATTAATTTCTTAAAGCTCAGTTCTGAAGTAAAATTCTTTAACTTTTTCAGAAGTTAGAGAATTCTAGAGACAGCCGATGTCAAGTCACTAAATCAGTTTTGGGTATGCTCAAAGAGATTATTTCAATACTGGACCATAGAAATAGTATTTTAGAATATATTCACTCTCCAAGTACCTGCATGGCAGTGAAAGGATAGTATAAGATTTGTTTAACTGATACTTTTAGGATCTGTATGCATTTTTCCCCTGGGGGAGGCTATGGCCATTTTTCCAGTTATAGATTCCAAAGCTGACTCTGGGTCTGAGCTGAATGTCAGCACCTTACAAATGCAGACACTGCCTTTACTCTGATATTTAAATATATCTCACTGCTTTGATGTCTTTATTCCTACTCCTCACTATTGAGGGATTCAAGCCATGTGTACCTGTATATGTAAAAGAGCAGAAGCAATAAGATTAAAATTGCAGCTGTGTTGCTCTCATGGCTGTTCTAAGGACGGTCTCACTGTGGCTTGTGTAGTTTCCCCAGCCAGTTAACGTGGTACCTTAGTGCCTGACAGAGATGGTAAATAATGTAAGGTAGTGAGATAAAGTGTGTGCTGGGCCGAGGGCCTCAGCTGCAGCATTGCTGTGCAGCACAAAGTTTAAAGGCCAGAAGCATTGGATCAATTCCTGTTCAAGTTTGCTGTATGAAATGCAGATTCAAGTGGATTCCACACTGTTGGAACCCCTGCAAATGCTTCTTCTCATCTCTCATGATAACCAGAACTTTATGCTCTGAGCAACCTGGTCTAGGGGAAGGTGTCCTTGCCCGCAGCGGGGGTTGCAGCTAGATGATTTATAAAGTGACTTCCAACCCAAACCGTTTAAAATCCAGTAGATGTGGCACTTGGGGATATGGTTTAGTGGTGGAGTTGGCAGTGTTTGATGAACAACTGGAGCTGTTCTAAAGGGTCTTTTCCAACCTAACTGATGATTCTCTAAAGCACTGCTACATCACTGCTCTGGATTTTCCTCGAGACAAGAACAGCAAGGAGCTGCAGCACACTGAGTGGCACAAACAAGTAAAAACCCCACCCTCCTGGATCTGGGTTGCACAATAGCATTACAGGTCTAAGGGGAACACAGCCTCAAGAGAAAAGCCTACTTAAAGCTTGCACAGAAGAACAAGATAGCAAAAGGTACAAAGACAAAGCAGTAGAAAAGTTTTATACCAAACTAAACAAATATTGCCCACCAGGGAGTATAAGAGTAGATGAATCACTGCTATTGTACATTATTGTAATTACTATTTTTTTACTCTAAGTTGACACACACCACAGCTAGAATAATGCCTGTGAAATCAGTAGCCTTCATTTACTGAAATTCCCATCCTAATGTAGGAATCAGGATTTTTTTTTTTTGAAGATGTCATAGGATTATCTCGTTATTCATGTAAATATCTAAACTCTTAGCTGTTTTTATTTCTAGAAATCAGCTATATGATAAGCATAATGCCAATAACTCAGATGCATGTTTTGTCATCTTTTATTAGTCATGTCACTGCTTGCCTTCTCAGTAAGGAGAGGGTACCATGCAATTTCCTTCTGTCACTTATTATTAAATGTAAGATTTTCTTAGGGTGTCTTAAACTTTCCGCTGTCAGCTTATAACGTTCTTCTAAGTTCCAAAAGTCTTGGTTAATATAAGCTCAGAATTGGGCGAGTCACAGCTAAATCCCTGTCGAGGTCCTTATTGCAAGCTGATAGTTGGGACACTTTGTCACATTAAAAAAGGACTCTTATTTTCTTTCCTCCTTAATATCCTACAGTAGTTATTGGAGCAATATTAAAAATTGAACAAATATTTCTGGAGCTGTATTTTATTTTGACACTAACCTTCATTTGTTATTACATTAAATCTTCCTAGCTAAAGTACTTTGTGGCTATCCATATACACACACACACACATATATATATATCTTGTACTTTTATTTAAAGGATTAAATAAAGGTGTTCCTAGGGGAAGGCAATGTGAAGGCCAACACAGCATGAGCACATGGGCATTGGGAAATGACATTTATCTAAGTGCTGCTGGAAGTAATTTTTTCCATTTCTCAGCCTTTATCCAATTCTAAATGCCAACAGAACAGATGCATTGACAATGTAATAAGCGCAATAAATTCTAATATTTATAGTGGCATTGCTTGATAGATGAACACTGAGCATTTCCAATACTTGCACTTCATCCTAAAAATTTTTGCTAGGCAAGACAATGTGACTGTGACTCTCAGTCTGCTTTTGTTCTGATGATGTGGAGAGTAAGAGTTCTGTGGTGCTACCATGTTTTTTGACACTCTGGATCCACTTGCAATTAAATGATTGTATTATAAACATAATTTTTCTTAATAAATATTTTGAAAATCTATTTAAGTAAACAAGCTTTTGATAACAATGGAGATTCCACCTAGGGGTAACAAGTTGATGTGAGAAACTTCTTGCTGTCATTATTTTCGGTTTAATTCACAGCATCTGCTGGATGCTGGAATTCGTGTTAGAAAGCCAGAAACCAGGGAGTTTCTGATGAACAGATGATGAACAGGGAGTGCAGGATGGAGGAGGTACCTCATGAATGTGCTGAGTGGATGTGAAGAAACCTTATGAGGAATTGACCTGGTACCTGTTGGGAAAGTGTTTCAAGGACAGCCTCGGTGGAGTCCAGGTTAAGCTGTCTGGGTGCAGATGCTGAATATTTGCTGTGCTGTGGTGCTCATTGGAGCTGATGAGCTCTCTCAGCATGACTGTGGGTAAGATTTTACAGCTATGAACTCCACCCATGTGGTGAACTTGGTGGACGTGGCCCTGGGTAGTCACTGAACTGTTGTCACTTCCCAGTGCAGGCCTTCCAAGTTACTTTGGTGCTGCTCAGTTGGGAGCTGAGTTGGGTACAGGCTCTGCTCATGAGCGAGTTCATGGTTAAATTTTAGGAATTCACTCTTACTGCAATTCTAGCAAGCAATGAATGCAAAAATATTTCCTTTCCGTGATGAAGAACTTAACAAGAGAAGAAAGCCATCACTGGATGAGAAGCACAAGCACATCTTAGTAGCTTCCTGAAAGGTGTCCTCTAACACACTTGACAACTTTAATATATTGACATTTATTGAAGAATATATCTTCAAAAGAAATGAGTGCCTGGCTTAATTTCTGTGCTCCCATTTTTTATCTACCCATCAGAAAGGCGATGCATTTTAGGGACAGGCTCAGTAATTCCAACACTTAGATCATGGCAAATTCCCAAGTTTTGATAAAGCTGTCAGTTGTCTGCTTCAGGTATCTAGAAATACTTTCCAGGGGCAAGATTCCAAAGATAATTTTATGCTTGCTCTTTGCCAAAGGCTCAGTATTCCTAAACCAACTGCAGAGTGCATCTACCCTGCAGAAAACTAGTGAATGCAGGCAGTAATTAAACTGCCTATTTAAAACAGTGTCCTGAAGGGGAGAAAGAAGTTTGGCCTCCACTCACAGGAAGATTTGTGCAGTACCAGATCCCAAAATAAGCTTCTGTCACATGAAAGTGAAATATTTCTTTACTGAAATATTTCTACTGTCTCTTAAAACAGTAGTATCTGTTCTTTCTGTTTGCAAGTTTGTGTATAATCCTCTACAGTTTACTGCTTGTACAGGCCTCTGCAGCAAGCCATACATTTTCGTAGGCAGTAGCAGTAGCTTTTTCCTAGATAATCAGGAATTTTTAAATAATAGGATGTCATACAACAAATACACTTTTGCAGTGATTTCATAGACTGGCTGTCTACTTAATGAGAAATATTACTATCATAAAAATAGCAAGAACTTTAACTTTACAATCCAAACCTATGGAAAGCTATGCTGGATTACCCCCAGGGTTTTGTCTCACCTGCTGTTGTCTCTGAAACTGCAGTATTACACCAAACACTTCTCAAGATGTTGCAGGAAAATGTTTGGCAAGGGTCTAAAAAACTGTATTACAGCAGTAGAGAAATAGTGAAAATCCATAAAGTGGATCCAAGAGAAAGTCAGTGTGACACAATGGCATCGTGTGCTGGATACAGCCGCATTGCATTCAAACAGGTCCATCCTGCATGAAATAACACTGTATTATGTAGCTTTAGAAAGATTATAGCCTGCCTCTGCACACTTGTAATTGGCCAGAATAAAGTGTTCTGCTGCTCTTGGATAATGAGAATGTTCCAGCACATCCACCTGGCAGTGCACTGCATTTTAGAAACACTCTGGTGTTTCCAGCTCATGCACTGCCGTACAACTCTAGAATGAATCATATTGAAAGAAACAAAAACAAGAATTAAGAGAGTGCCCTTTGAAAATGGGATAATTATGTTGCAGAATATCAATTAATTTAAACCCAAAAGTAATCCAGAAGTTATTTCACTGTTGTCAGTCCTCTCCTAACTTGCACTCTGATGTTGGAAGGGGAGGGGAAAATGCCCAGAGATTTCTGAGTCTCAAACTGTGACTGCACTCCCCTAGGTATTCCTCCTGTCTTTTCTAAGATTTGGCCTATGATGAAATGCAGTTCATTTCCCGATTTAACAACTTTTGGTTCACCTGGGAAGTAGTGTCAGTTTTAAATAATAGCCTATGATTTAGGGTAGAGGGTTGGCAGTTGTCCCAACTAAGGCACAACATGAACAGGTTGTGATAATTTAGGATTCATTCCTTTTATTGCCCTCAGCTACCTGACATAAATACTGGAATTATTTAAGAGAAGACTTGTCTTAGTGTTTTGCTTAAAGGCCCCTTTATCCTTTGTTGTGTGTCCCAGATCTTATCTTAGAAACCAAATTAATGTGATTATGAAGAAGGTGGCAGTTTTGGTCAGTGGCTAGAGTACTGTTCTTTGCAAAGATTTATTACCCAATATAAGAGAAGAAAATAGCATAAATCAAACAAGCAGAAGGTGATGTTAGAAGCTGCAGCTCAGTACTTTGACAGGCAGGTACAGCTCCAGGACAAAGGGAAAAAAGTCAAGACAGAGTCAGGAAGAGGTAAAGAATTGACACTAATCCAAAAGTGCATAACACTCCCCAGGAGTCACTGTGTTTGGGCAGAAGAAAATTTGTATTTACTAACAAGCTGATGTCATTCTGAAGTGAATTATTAATTTTGAGGATTTTTCCATTTCAGAGTTATATGGAAATAAGAGAATAGTTAAAAACACCTATCAGCTTAGAAATTTCAGCAGCTCTGTATGAATGTATGGTTTGATTTTTTCTTTTCTGTAACAGAATCCAGGTTACATATAACAGCAGAGAATCTATAAGTTGAAATTGTATAGCAAAATTCAGGGGTAGGAACTGTGGACTATGAATTTTACTGCTACGGAAGAAATACTACACATTCTTACTACTGTTTTATCTATTTATTGTGAAGGAATGCAGACTCACATCTACTCTTGAGGACATTGGAGAAGGGTCCACACTCCCCTTCCAACCACAGGTGAATGCCTAAGACAGATTGCTGTAGGATCACAACTCCCCCATGCTCCCTTTCTGTTGCAGTGAATCCTTAATTCTTATTTACAGGTTGAAACTGCTACACTGGAAGTGCCCAGTCAGCCCAGAATAGAAACGAGTAAATTTTGTATCCATTTCCTGCACTGGATTATAATGAGTCATGAAATACCAATCTGAGTTTGCCATTTCCAAAGTTCTTGGTTATTAATTTTCGAGAGTGCAGTAACCATCGCAAAAGAGATGGCCTTATGTGAGGCAAGGTAGGTATATGCAGAGAGGGGAATTCTGGCCCTCTGTTGTTGCAATAGTAATATTAGTTTGAAGGTGTTCTGAAAGGAACAAGGAGCACACAGCTGGATTAATACCCTTTCCTAGGAAGCTGCAAGATACCTGTGAAATCTGTCTATCACTATAGAACCAAACAGAATCATAAACATTCCAGCAAAGATGAAAAAATAGCAAGAAAAATGTCCTTTTGAACCATCAGCCATGCCAACAGTGTCACTGCCTGTGGTGTAGAATTCTTTGCATATTTCTCTTCCTGTGACATGCACTGCCTTACACTTTGCAAGCCTGCTTCAGGGGTACATCACCTCTGCATTAGACATGCAGACTGAATTAAAATCAGAATTGTATAAAGCATCGCAGACCTCATTTGTTAATATTATTGCTCCTTTTAAAACAGGCTTAGATGCTGAAGGAACTATTTTTGTCAACATAATTATCATGGTGAACTAGACATGTGACAGCCTTTACAGAAATGGACCAAATGAGTTTACAGAAGAAAGTCATATGCCATATCTAGTTTGAAATATCCAGACAGCCTCTTTCCAACCTAAGGAGATTCAGATAAAAGACCAGTGACAAAAGGGTGTTAGGAGCACCTGTATATGTTTCTGAGAAAACTATTAGCTTGTCAAATCAATTTCCTTCCTTGTATTCTGCTCTTAACTAAATGAATTTGATGACATCTACTCTATACCCTCGATTAAACAGAAGTTAAATTGCCTTATAGAGAAATAAACTTCTGACTGAAATTCCTCATTGTAATTATGTTTGAACTCTAAACTCAAAGCAAGAACTAAGGCTGAAGAGTGAATTATGCATGTGTTGGGATGATGAAGGGAGCAGGATTTTAACAAAACATAGCCCACTTAACAATTCTATGTTTATGTTTTATGTTTTATCCCAAAAAAGGCAAAGTGGAGGCAATAAAAAGCATCAAGTCGCATCATTTCTAAGGCAGCTGTTTATCAATGAGTAGGTGCTGAAGCAGGGCTCTGCCATAATGCAGTGTTTTATTGCAGAGTTGTGTTTTGTCACATTCATGCAGAGATTTTCGCAAGCAGGAGGAAGTTCTTAAATCCTTGCAACCTGTGGTATATAAGAATGGGCCAGGCTTTAAGGACAGCTACATAAGGAGCATTTCTTAAAACTTTTAAGAATGTTAAGACTGTTCTCTTTTACCTGTATAAATTATTCCTGCATCTTTTCAATTTCTAATTTACATTCTGTTTTGCTGAGTCATTAGGTATATTCAGTCATGGTTTCGGTAATGTTATTAGGTTGTTTCTTTGTTCATGTGTTAAGATCAGCACTGACAAACAGGACTTCTGCTTTAAAAAATGCTTCTAAAACTACTCCCAACCAAGAAATAAATGTTTCAAAAGATAGGAACTCCTGTGACTTTAGAATACTGACACAGCTACATATTAGACACGGTGAAGATGAAAACACTTTCTTTATATTGTCTGGTAAGTCAGCTAAGCACTGATTTGGAACATCTATTTGTCCCCAGCTCAAACATAATTCAATATCTATCAAAGGACATCTGCTGCCCTCTATGAAGCCAAAATACCCAGTTCTGTTTGCTCACACGGTTTGATCATAAGTGCTACTCACACTGAAAAACAAACCCAAAGCAGCACTCAATGTAGTTGGTTTTGTACCAGCTCATTCAATGTCCAGGTATATCCAAACTTAACTTTAGGTTATTTGGACAGTTTTCCTTGAATACTTTTAAGCTATTTATCAAAAAGAGGGTGAAAAAGTAAGCCTGGAGACTTGTTAATAGCTTCTGAAAATTGTTGACTAAAGAAAGTATGAAGACAATATTGGTTTTTTCCCTTTCATTTTTTTTAATGAGACTGAGCAGCATTCTTATAGTGACATTGATGAAGTCACCTGTCAGTGAGAATTTAAAATACATTTAGAATGAGAAGCCTGGTGAGCAGCAGGTAATTTTTTTTGCAGTAGGCAATTTGTCTACAGCAATTTTAAGGAACAAAAGGTTTTAATATTGGCAGATTCCTAAGTTTCTTTTTGTCAAAGAAAAAGAAGGTCTTATCACATTACAATTGGCTTTTAATTTATTATGCAAAAAAGAAGTCACAGATTTAAAGAGATTAAGAGAGTAATATTCAGAGCAAAGATGTGAGCAGCTGAATGGATAGAACAAAAGTGTTGAAATCCTCATACACACACAGATGATACAGTTTCATGTCTTAGAGTTTGCTGAGTTGTCAGCTAAAGTACTATTAACATCAATTAAGTTACTCCTACTAAAGCTGGCTCTGGCAGAACAGTTTAAGCCTTTCTCTGTAAATATTTGATTTTTCTACTGGCTGTGGACTTCATCTCATTGGCAAAGCTCCCTTTTATCTCAGAAGAGCATGAATTGACTTCTGTTTGCATTTCTTTGGAGATGCATGTTGGATGTCCAAAATCAGCATTGCTGATGTAGGTCTAATTTCCAGTAACTGGTCTTTTTTGACTGTCTACTTCTCCTATTTCCTACCAAAGCAAAATCTACTCATTTAAATTTCATCCTTATCATTTCCAATTTCAATCTTGTGCAACACAAAACTTCATAGTTTATTTTCCTCCACTCTTAGATACAAGTCTATACCTTCTGTTAGAGCCCAGTTATTCAAGGTTAGAATTTTTCTATTTAAATCTTTTTGTCCTCTTTCTCTAAACACAGCAGAATAGTTTCTTCAGAAATTCCAGGTCATGAGCTGTGCAGACCATGCTGAGTAGTATCCGTTTTGTTTCTTCCTTGGCTGCCCTGTCCTTTCCTGCAGCACTGGAAGAGTTTAAAGGATTTGATGTAGTGGTCAGGTCTTGATGGATTGCACAGGGGCGTAGGAATCCTATGTGTATATAATTCCTTTATCTGTATTTTTGTCAACTATCCATGTTTTTGGTGGATGTAAATAATCCAGTGGTTTAAACCGAAGAGAAGGATCCATTTTTAAAATACACTTTTCTTGAAAGTTCTTGGAAACCAAAAGAATGTGTTTGCAGAGAGATGCTGTTTACATCTGCTTAGGTATTGCCAATACAACAATGTGGAATGTAAAATCTTGCTGATTTGTTAGACTAAAAAAGTAAGTAGGTTGTTTTAATTCCTGAACTGTCTGAATTAGCTATTTCAAGCTGGGGAGTGTACTTCCTACTGAAAAAAAATTCTGCATGCTACTTGTCTTTTGTGTCAGTGGGAAGAGGTGACGACATCTCAATTATAGTATTATTTGTGTTAATGTGACATTTCTATGTGAATGATTTTTCAAAACATGGGATGTGCATTCTCCAAACTTAATTCAGAAACACAGCGGGAGAGCAGCCATTTGCTTCTGTTTTAAATATAGTTTGGATTGACTTTAGTTGAATCTAGTACAGAGGAACTAACATTGCAAATGAATGGAATAGCAGGAAAATCTCATTTGACTTAATAACTTGTAATTTTATTTAATTGGTACTAACAGGCATCTAAAAATACATATGGTGGCATTTATAAAAATGCTCTCTTTTTTCTTTTTCTTTTTCTTTTTTTTTTTTTTGCCAAATATTGTCTGCCAGGAGCTACATTTTGATTTTACTCTGGAAGATATTCCATTTAATGTAGCTTTTTCTTGTTGAAGTCTCAATATTAGGATTTACATATTTAATATGCTGCTTGCAATATATTGCTTCCTGCTGAAAAGGATGAGAATCTTCATGTCCCACTCACCCCTGACCTCCTGCATTCAGGCTGCTGTTAATAAACACTGGATCAGTTCAAGGGAAGGGCAGACTGCCACCAACCCCGAGGTGTCACAACAACAAGCAAGCAAATGACCTGTAAATCCAAAAAGTAAAAAGTGCTATGCATAGCAGTAGTTCCTATGATGTTTGGCAGGACGTGAACAACCCAACTGGAATTTCTAAGCTTACCTGATCACAGCATGCGGATAACAAATGTTAGCAAAAATGGGATGCTAAATTATCTTTGTTCTTGACTTGAAAAAATATAGCTGTATTTAAGTAAAACCTGCATTCTGACTCTGTGTGGGCTTGAGTAAATTTTCAAATCATGACATTGACAACATTTTTTATATATTTTACAAAATCATAGTCCTCCCTGCAACTTAAAGTTTCTGCTTGCCCCTGAAAGAGATGAAGAAATTAAATTTCATTCTTTGCTTCTCCTTTCTTGAGCACTTGCATTTTTCTCAAAGAAATTTTTGCAGATTTTCTTGTGCAAAATAATTCAGTTTGACGCTCAGAACAAATAGTTATTGATTTGATTGATATTCAGATGATGTAATGTTTAATCAAATATACTGAATAAACAGTATGTGGTGATAAGTGCTAATTTACTACACAAACCTGTCTTCAAAGTGTTTGAGTAAGCAAAAATTCTAATGGTAAATATGTGCAAATTTTAGATACTTGGTTGTTTCCTTGGTGACCTGATACCAAGCTTCCACCCAGCACCATATATTTACCGTCTCCATTCCAAATCATAATGTACAGAATATTTACTGCATCCTGCTATGAATGAGTCTATAAAATCCTGTTTATAGGATTCTATAAACAGGACTTTCTTTCTCTGTGTGAAGAAACGAGCAATGAAAGCATGTTAATCTGGGAAGAATTAACCATATTTCCAATCATTCTCAGGAGCTGAAGGAGGTTTTTAATTGGTTTCACCCAGAGGCCTTGCTGTGGAATTTTCAGTATTGATGAGATTCAAAAATGTCTATGTATTTGAGGAATCTAGAGAGAAATTAAAAAGCAACCATTTGTCTTCATAAGTTACTCTTTGTCTTAAGAAATTTGCCAGCAAGATAAATTGTCCCATTTAAAAGATGGCAGAAATCTCTATTAGCAAAAATTTCTAACATTCCTATGTTGGATCTTTCACTGTTCTAATTCTCATGGGCTTCTTTAGCTGCCTACACTTTGCTCCAGCAGAAGAATAATGACCTTGATAAACAACCAGCAAAACCAAACTAGGAGACCCATAATGAAGTGATCACTAATAAGCAACATTATTGGTGATAAAAAAGTCGTGTGCCAGTTTTGACTGTGTGCAGTGCAACTTTAGTGACAAATACGCTGTCACATATCAAAAGTTGTTTAAAGGACAGGCAATATTTTGGAACTCACCTGCAATATTTTGTTTTCTTGGTTATGGATACTGTGCTTTTTGATTTTGGTGGTTGGTGACAGAGTGATCTGCTCTATTTATGCCTGTGTGTATATTAGGACAACCCATAAGATTCTTCAGGGTTAAAGAACAGCAAACCATGGATTGAACCTTAGGAGAAAATGTAACCTATGTCAGATCTAACGATTTCTGTAATATATAATAGCTTTGGATGGAGTTCATATTTCTTTGAATCCAAGAGAAGCCACTATGCCATGAACAGCTCAGGCTTTAATTTTGAAAGTTGTGGTGCAGCTTCATCTTTCGTGTCCATCTGTACTGCTGTGAGC
The DNA here is from genome assembly GCA_013398115.1 of Falcunculus frontatus. Taxonomy (NCBI): domain Eukaryota; kingdom Metazoa; phylum Chordata; class Aves; order Passeriformes; genus Falcunculus; species Falcunculus frontatus. The sequence continues at coordinate 1,654,969 of VZRV01000506.1, read as the reverse complement.
TTCTAATTATGCAACTTAAGTATAAAGCAGTGAGTTTTATCTGCACTGTTCCTCCATCACTAAGTTGCATATTGCACATGTTTATTGTTCACAGAAGCTGCCATTTAATTTCTCATTGGATAAAGAATGAAGTCAAATTCTGTGATATCTATACAGCTGCATCTCTATTTTTAAGTCACTTGTGTAGAAGTGAACTGTCAAATTGTCACCCAGTGTCACAAGCACAATGGAGTAGCATGAAAACACACAAAATCATAAATCTAAAATTTACGTGGTCTATGTTTTAAAGATTGCCATTAATTTTTACTCTAACTTTTATATAAGATGCTTGCCATGATACTCAATTCTTTTCAAATATGCAGGAGGAGATAAAATATAAGAATCACATTGAAAATATACTCTTCTGTCATCAGAACCCCAGCAGATTCAGTATCTTGAGGTCAGTTATATGGCATGAACATATTTGACATTAGTGACTGGCTTTAATGAATTCTGTCTGCTTGGAGCATAAGCAGCCTAAAATGTATCCCTAAGGCTGTGTTCCCAAGAAGAAATAAATCATGCTAATAAACTAAACACAGTTGTTAATATAGTGATTGCAATCATAAACCTACATTAAAAACAACAAAGAATGCTGATGTAGTATCAGATTCTTTTATTTAGCCTGAGTTGCCATAGCAACCACAGGACTCATGAGATCACATTTTAATTAAGAATATCCTAGTAATTGTGATTGTAACAGCCTGAAGTACATGGAATGCTGATCTGCATACTGAGTGCAGAGGAGGTTAATAAATGTACAGGTCGCTGGAATTCCAGTATAATTTCATTCTACTTTTGCCAGGGCAAATTCAGATTCAGCACATCAGATAATCTCAGTCTTTCATAATATTATGAAAAATAAGAGAAAAAATAAATATTCAAGAAAAACTAAAAACGAATCTTTGTCTTGTAGTATTCTAGGAAAAGATGGGGAAAGTAAGAAATATTGCCATGTCTTTGCACATTTTGAAATCAGCACATGGTAAAATGGTAACAATCCCCACTTCATTTTCCTAAAACATGTGCAGATTTCATAGCTATTGAATTTAGGAGTAACAGCTGTATAATCAGAATGAGAGACCAGGAAGCATGTTAACTGGTAAATGTCATATGTTCCTGAGAACTAAATATCTGGTTGGGGCATTTTGCATTTGAAGAGCTCCAAAACTGTCAGACATTTTAAAGTTTCTACCTCTGTGAGCCAGGGTTTTATATTTTTAATTTTTATTTTAGATGTTAGAATTTTTTATCTGTCCTAAACTGAATTGAAAATTTTAAACAGGAAATCTTGAAATATAGCCATAAATCAGATATGAATGTTTATTTGGGGGTAGTAGGGCTCAATAGTAGTCAATTATGGAAATAAACACAGTGAAGAGTTTCTTGAAGCTACAAATTTATCACAAATACGATCATCTTCTACTGGCAAAACATTTGGGGTGGAAGACATTTACACCAGAAAACTCATAACCACCACTTCTACTCAGGCAGTCTTGGAAAGTAACAGACAAAGCAGAAATCAATTTTGTAATTCAGCATAATCTCCAAAAGCTTAAATGTCTTTGCTAAATCAATTTCCTGATTGTTATTCAGAAATATTTACTTTGGTGATTACAACCTACATTTCTTCCAGTCAACAGATATATAAATCTTTTCATGTCTTCAACCACTTTGATCTTCATGATGTTTAAAAATTCTGTGAGTTCTGACTTCTTGTGGTTTCTAATAATTTCTGGAAAAGGTGTGAAACAAACGTTTCAAGTATGGTAGATTTATGCAATAGGATAGAACAGTAATATACTGTTTTAAAGTAGTTTTGATGAACACATTCGACTAAGCTGCTTGCCTTTAAACTGACATGAAGTATTGGCTAAAGTTTTCTACCTTTTGATGGTTCCGTGTAATAGTTGTCTCTTGGTAAAGATTGCAATAAAATGCAGCCTCATCTTTTATTCCAAGCCAACCATTGTACCATGTCTTCTTTTAATGTTCACACGGGATGCGAGGAGGAAATCGAGAAATAATATTCCTATATATGTCAGACAAGGCTGAAACAGGAAATTAGTGGCTGAATAGTTACTGGATGATTTAGTTCAGTCTCTCTGTTGCACTGAATGATGTTGTAATGATGGATACAAGCATTTCAAACTGACCTGGTTAAGACACTCATGGTATGCAATTCCAGTGGGGTATAATTGAATATCCTCCTCACAATGCATTAGCTGCTTAATTATTTGCACTAATGACATTGTCCAGCATTTTACACCCAATGACAGACAATTTCATTAAAGTAACAACTATCCTAAAATCTATTCATATAAAAATTAAGTAAGATTGCCCCAAGATACCACCGCCTGTAATACGATCAACTATAAATATCTATTCCAGATTATAATGAATTCACTCAATTGAAAGCAATGTTTCTAATAATTTTTTATGATAAATAAACAGACTCACATGCTTCCTTGTTATGCTATTATTTAGGTAAAAAATGCCTTTTTGTTGGTTTTTTTTGAGTTAGAACATATTTTATACTCACACAGACATAAAACAGAAGACAATAGCTCTAATCTGAAGTATAAAAGAATTATATGAACTTGAATATCCTCTAATATCGTCATTGAACTTGAAAAACATTTTCCATTTCTAATGGCAAAGTTAAAAGAAAAAAGAGAGGAGGTAACAACCAAGAAGAAAATTAGTTCTGGCTCAGAATAAATTACTCTTGTCATGACCACAAAATCTTCTTTCCCTGAATGAAGCACCACTTTGTGAAGGTTCATTATTCCTGTGTGGATGCGGTGTGCCACCATGTTTTCATAAGTAATGCAAGAAAAAAATAATCTATTTGGATTATAATCCTTTGTAGCTGTTCCATGAAACATAGTACTTTATTTAATTTTCTTTGTGTTTGTGTTCTACCTAGAATATGAAAAAGCCTACAAGTAGAACTTCATTGAACTTTGTATTTCTATTGTCTCTAGATATTGATTTTGAATGGTCAAAATTTTAAAAAATATTTGTAACAGCAGAGCAAAATAGGAACCGCTGGGATCTAAACACTTTTAAAAATGTCTGTTTTCTTCAGGTATCTACACAAGCCCTAAACCTTTATTTTCGTTACTTCAGGGGAAATGTAGAATAAGGCTAACCTGCTACTTTTCTGTTTTCCAACAGAAAACTTAAAAAAAAATTTATGGTCAAATTAAAGGTTAAATACAGATTAACCTCATCTAGTTTAACAAAAGAGATTGAAGGAAGCATTCAGAAAAATGCTGAACAGATATTAAAATTTAATGCTCTGATGTTAAATGATAATTTAACCTGGATGAAAAATCTAATATGGACCTAGTGAATGGGGTACAGATGCAAAATGGATCTTCTACAAGGTGCAAAAAACTCCTCCAAAGAATGTTTAGTAGAATTTTTATGTTAAAATTCGTGCTGGTGCCTCCAAAAAACAATGTGTACTAGCAATTTAACTAAATATGTGATTAATAATTTTAAAAAATGGTTGATTAGCAATTGCATGAAGAATGTAGGAGTGCCTGCATGTATATGAATGTCTATAAAAATAATCTCTGAATCATAAGAAGCTTTTAAAATCATTTAGAAATTGTTTGATGATGACGCAGGAGAGTACAATTTTCCATATAGTGTTTTCTCTCCAGCTCAAAACATCGCCTTCCGTATTGTGCCAGTTTGGCCAAATTTGGAAGAAAATATCTCCTGAGGGAAAAAAACAGGTTGCCACCACCCCTCCCCCTACCAGGTTCGGGAAAAAATAGCAGGTTTTTTCCATTTTTGTGCTACCTTTATGCCATCAGAATAAAAGTAATATCATTAGTGATCTCCAGTAAGTCACATTAGGGAATCTGGTACTAGTGTGTTGCGATTGCTTGACCACCTGCTGCTGCTGATGTGCATGAGAAGTAAAATTGCATGAAGCAGAACTTTTTTGTGTAGTGAGATCTCTCAAAATATGACCAGGAAAGTTATGTGCAATTCTGTAGTTAGTGACACAAGAACTTGATTTTGAAATTATTCCTTGGATTTTTCAGAATTCAAATTTCCTTGGTGTGTTCCTTGAGACTGGATTCTTTGTTCTGTTGTTTATGTCAGATTGCTTCTTCTTGTTTTTTTTTTTTTTTTGGGGGGTGTTTTTTTCTAACGTGATTTTTTAAAATATCCAAGTTAGACCTTTATGCTGGGCTAATGGTATTCATTTTGCTTCTGGTTTCATTTATGACTTTTTCATTAAATATAGGACTTCCTGCTACACAGTGTGTGGACTTTTTAGTTCTCTAATAGAGGTCCTTTTTCAGTCTAGTTATGATATACTTCAGCAGTACAGGGGTCTCTGTAAAATGCAAAAGCTTGGCTGGTTCCTGGTGTGTTCTGCTGCTCTGTTTAACATTAATAAAGTTTTTGTCAATCTTATGACCATATTTAATATCAGTCTCAGATAGTTCTACTCTGCCTAGAACATCTTTTTCACTGTGTCTTCCCAAGAAGACTCATGCCCAGCTTATTCAAGTTGATCAAGTAACCATTTCTTCTAAATTTTGCTTGGTCACAAAGGCTGGAGTTGTTTTATGCTTGAATCAGGAATTATGTGCTATTCATCATGCCACAGCACTCAGCCAGATAAACACGGAAACGATCCACCATGGTCTTTGTTATTTCTAACAAAAACAATTTATTTTATTCAAATTAAACTAAATATGTTAAATATGTCATACCTAAGGGAAAGACCATGTAATTACTGTAACTTGGATGTTATTAAGCTTTTGTAGCAATGAAAAACCATTTACAAGGTATATGTAAAAATTATGTTGTTCTGTAGACTTTTTACCACCCTCCTGTTTCCTTGCTTTTCTAATGAAGTTAGCACCAATGGAAAGTAATTTAAATTTTAATTTGAAGAAGGTTCTTTTACACCTACAGCTCTTTTGAGTCAATGTGAAATATGTCAGCTGCTCATGTCCATGCACCATTGACCCTCCCAGTGATAGAAGACCATAACTGAGGCAAAGGGCTGCACTATCCAATGACCTTTAGCTTTATTAGATTGACCAGAAAAGCAAGTTTATAGGCACCTTGTACTATGCCTAGAGGAAAGTAAGCTCTAGCTCTGTATTTATTGTGCAAATAGCTTTTATGTGTTTCATGTGACCTAATTTAGGGTAAAGGCATGAAATATCCTATAGGTATTACATTATTTGTGTATAATTTTATGTACAATATCTAACCAAGAGGTATAGGTTTCCCCAGTGACCCCACATACATTTGATTTTTATTACAGAATAGTTAGCATTTGAAACTTCATTTTTGAATGTCAATGCAGAAATTTTGGTGAAGGATAATTATCATGTGGTACATCATTTCCATTTTGCAATTGCCAGTGCTGTTTATTTTATTTTGTATTTGCTACGGAAAATGAAATGCACAGATACTTTGGAAAGAGTAAGTGATATAGATTAGAACATGTTCTAGAGATGTGATACATTTTTACAATTAAAAGGAAGAAATATGCAAACAGATTAAAAGCTGGGACAGAATAAGATCTGCAGACTTTTGCTTGAGAAATACACAAAGAGGACAGGAGAGGCCTCATCTGGGATTTTATAATGTGGTTTCTTATCCTTTAAAACTAAAATCAAGCAGAAAAAAATTCTAACAGGAAACAGAAGTTTACATTTTAATTTGACGTTTTTCAGTTGTAGGACCTTCCCTTAGAAAGGCAGGTGCAAAGACGAGGCTGTGGACTTTTGAAGAGTTATATAAAGGCTCTTCTGTGGCCTTTTTTATATTACTGCAGCAGCATATATTTTTTGCTAACCAACATTTCTTGCTGTAACTAATTTTCAATCCATTTTATCACCTCCCCTACACCTGATATGTTACAAACAAAAGCCTGATGCTCATTACAGTATAAAAGCCCTTGGTGCGGCTATAAAATTGAGTATAATTTAAAAATAAAAATGGGAAAACCTTGACTCCTCTGCTCTTCTGACATTGTATTTTTATGTAGAACACAAGTAAGCTAAAGCAACTGAAATTCTAATGCATGTTTCTGAAAAATGAAGCTCTTGGCAGAGGCACATTTCTAAATTAAAATTATTTTAATAACACCTAAGTTCAGTTTTCAAGGGTTTTTTTTCCCCTATATTATGTTTTTTCACTAGAAATTAATTATATTTTTATATGGTGCCTAGAACTGGTAAAAAATTTTAAATCCAGATATAGCATAGGAATATTTTAACATCATTGATGGTTTAATTGTGGAACAATGAGACTGTGTAGTTTCTTTCTTAATTTACCAGTAGCAATGCTTTTTTTCAATTATTATCATGTTGTTTTATTATATTTCTATTTACTAAGTTGAAATTTCTGAAGAAAAACTAGTGTTGTTTCTAAAAAGGCTGGAGGTTCACAAGAATGTATTAACCTCTAATTGTTTAAAAAAGCATCTTGTTCAGCAGAGCCAAACATCATTTGGGTGAGACAAAAGAGTGAAGGAGGAATTCATGTTCTCTTTTGTATAGTCCCTATAAACATAGTTATTTTGTTAATAGGGACGACAGACCAACTGACCTGATAGGTACTGGATTTGAACATTAACCTACAAAATCAATGATGTCAGTTCACATTTTTTTGAGGCTTCCTCTTATTTAATTTAGAGACATGCATCAGCAGTGGAAGAGAAAACTTAATTCTGTAACTATCATGCATAAAAAATTAATGCTGCCACAAATACTATTTACTAATAAAACATGTATTCAACTAATATACCTTTAAATCATACATTCGGTGTTATCATGCTCCATTTCTAGTTAGTAGTCAAGAACTGAACCCAAAGAGTTTCTAATTATATCAAGTAATGCTAAAGAAAGTGTAATCTTTTAAAATACGTTGCATGAAAGGGAGAAACGAAGGGTAATTTTTGGCAGGGCTTGGGATTCTCATCATGTGGAATATGGAAAAGTTCTTTATAAGAAATCATCTTAATTCTTTTTCTCTAAGAGACAACTAAAGAAATTAATTCTGGGCATGTTAAGGCACCATTATGGCAGTTATTGAAAGAATTTCGTTTTATAACGAGGTCATGGCCATTACGTAGTGATAACCTACTTTAGGAAAAGCTCACCCATTTATTCATAGTTCAAAGGTTTTCTATGTGCATTAATCTTACCCCTATGAACAAATAGGAATATGAGAACTTTGTCCTTCTTTCCAATCAGAAAATTTTGGAACAGGCAAGACCAGATGGAAGCAAATGATTGCAGCAATAATATTTTTAAATACTGAAACTCTTATGGTCTGATGTTGCAAAAATGCCTGTGGTTGATAACAGGGAGTATAGAAACCTAATTTTGTCTCATTTCTGTTATATGACACTGCAGAGTTACTAAATTAACATAATTTCCTCAATATTCCATTTAGGGAGTAAAAGAAGAGATGAGCAGTAAGACCAAGCCAGGCTGGGAGGTGACTGACAGCAAAGTGTGAATAGAAATCTATTTCAGGTTCATTTTTGTGCAATATTCATCTATGATGAGGGCCTGCAGTGTATGAAAACACATTTGGATTTGTTAAACACATAAACCAAGAAACTCATTTTCCATGGTTCTTTGTTCTTGGTTCCACAAATCTAATCTTGCTACATTCAATAATTTCAATGAGAGAGAGAATACACTGGAAGCTTTAGGATACCAAATTATTTCTTCTGAATGATTTCTTTTTTCATATTCAAGGTATTCAGGGATTAGTTGCACATATGGTCTCTGAATTGAACTCTAAAGCTCTGAATTCTACCCAATAAATGCTTCCTACAATCTAAACAGGAACTAAACGCCATGGAAGTCATACATAAGAGACAGGTAAATAAGTGGGGACCATTCCAAGGTAACCCATGGAAAATGCTGAATAAAGGAGAGCTCACATCTAGCTATTTGACTCCTCTGTGCCAGAGAGAGGAAAGCTAGGGAGAAAATAACCTAATTTAAAGACAACATACGTTGCTTGTTGCTTTGTTATGCGTTTTCACATGCATGTCTGAGTATTTTCCTGTCAGTAAGTGCAAAATAAAAAATAGTTCTTTGTTTGGATTTACTAGAAATACGGTCATTTAATTAAATTTTAACATTTTGTGGTCTCTCACTTTTATACATGGTACATTAATTTTCTATGATGATGGCATACTGTGCTGATGGATTTCTCAGTCAAAGAAATGAAGTAAACCAGGGATTTTTCAGGCTGTTTAATTTTTTCCTAGAAGTGATGGCATTAACGTTCTTTTTGGGAAGACAGTTATCAAAACTTGACATTCCATTCAATGTTTGAAATTCTCTTGTAATATGTATTAACTCTTGTCAATGTAGTAATAATTGCTTGTTCCACACCAACTTTGTTAGTGAAAATATCACAGCCTTATGCAATGACAGTTGGGCTTTATTATCAAAGAGAAATTGTTTAAGAAACTGCAGGTCATAAATAAATTTCTATTTTGGCAGTAATTGTTGCCATCATCGGTAATGTAAAAAAAAATTAATATAGTCTTATTGTTAAGTTTTGTATGATTTGTTTTATTTTATTTTTAAATTTTTAATTAAAAAAGGGAAGCTTGCCTTGAACCATTTCTTTTTTTGTCAGTGATCAAATTCCTTGTCCCATAATAAGTACAGTTTTAAATTTTTTTATGCAGGACTGTTCTGCAACTACTTTGTGTGACCTGATGATAAGGAAAATAAGTTGCAAACCACCCTTTTTTCCTTTCCTTTTATGGGTCAGTGATCAGTATGAACCAGAAGATTTTTGTTTCTTCTTAACTGCTTTCCTGAAGTGGGGATTCCTTGGGACACCCTCTTGCGTGTTCGTATCAGGAAAATGTTCCCTGAGCATCTCCTGGTTATGCTTATATCTTAGTATTCGTGAATATGGGTGTCCTTTTCCAGATTCTCTACTGCATATGCAAGAAGTTCTGTTCCTAGGAGTTTGAAATAAAAGATTAGAGACAACAGATAAGAAAGGAGTGGGGTGAAAAAGCTGTATATTGGTGTTTGAACACTGGTGTAATAAGCTTTCTAACAGACAGTTTTACAATGTTGCTATTGTACCTTCATTTTTTGATCCCTTACAGTGACCTCTTAATGAGGGATAATTTTTCTAATGCCTTTGCATTGATTTTGGTGAGGAATTCCTCCAAAGGAAAAACATTGACATTATTTCTGACATTACCTTCAAGAGTATACTGGAGTTCAGACTGAGTTTTTCAGATATTAATGAAACATAAGTGTGATGTGAAGAGTCTGAAGAGAAAGATGGACATGGTGAGGGAAGCAATGAGACAGGAGATGTGATTCAAGATTGGGTTTTTGTGGCTTAATTCTACAGATTTCACTGTTGCATACTGGAAAATGCAGTTGAATTATTGCATGTACCTAGTAAAAAATAAAGGGTATTATAGGAATAAAACACAGGATGTATCCTGGGCAAACATTTGAAGTCTGAGCATTGAATGAAAGTGACATCTATAGCACGGCTTCACTGCATGTGAAGATTAGGGGAGTTTTCCATCTAGATCCTTGCAATGTGGAAAGATAGGAGGCAGATGGGTCTTTTAGATACCTACAATATATGAATTTTAGGACTATAGGTACAGTGTTTAAAATCTGAGGTTTTCCAGAGGTTTTTATTTTTTCACTGGCTCTCATACTCCAAGGACAGAATGTATATGGACAGCAATGCAGGTAAAGGATCTTATGTGCGACAAAGGTTTCTGTGGCTGTGTACAATATGTTGTGATGCAGGATTGCTTCTGAAAGGGCAGTGTTATGCAGCTTGATAGGCATTCTACACTCTCCTGCTCATTAATTCAAATTTACTGCACTTTGTTTCCTTCTTGGTACTTAGAAAAGATTATTGAAAGGGATATTGAAATACTGTAGGTAGATAAGACGCATTTTCAGGCTGTAAAATCACAGAGGTAATAGATAACATTTAAGTAGGAAGCACTTACCATAAATGATCAGTTATTGTTGGTTTGGGGTTTTTCGTCAGACATCTAGTTTAACGTGTAATTTACGACACTTTTTTCCAGCTAGTTTTGCTTCACAGTCTTGATTTTTAAGCTATGAGATGAAACCTTTACTGAATCTCGCATTTAACTCTATTAGAAACATTTAACGTGTGCTTAGCTGACATCTCTTTTGCAGCAATTTTCTGGTGGAACTATTCCAGTACTCCTGCTTTTAGGTACTGCATCAAAGGGTGTCCAGCCCAAAGAGATGACAAGCATTTAACAAACCCTTCCTCATCTAGAAGGAGATGTTGTTGCAAAGAGAGGATTATTTTGCTGTGTATATGGTGATTGTCATGGTGACAACTTAGCTGCATCACAACCAGAATTTGCAATACTACCCAGGCTTCTCAATCTGCCACCTATGTCAACACTGCTCCTCACCTCAGCTTTAATATAGCAGCACACTGAGTTTACTGACCCCAGGCTGAGATGTTCCTAATCACCTCTGTAACCTGTGCATTCACTGGCTGTGTTGATTTAGTAGGAAATATGGGGTTTTCAGAAAAGCAAAGTGCCAAATCCTGTTTTATTGCTTAGCTTCACTGCACTCACACTAAAAGGATTCTCTCATCCATGAGAACACGGTGGTGTTTACTTTCCAGAAGCAAAAGATACGTGCTGGATGGACTTTTTCTGTGTCAAAATTTTTTTTTTCCTCTGCTTCCTTCCTGCATCAGTTAACAAGGGTGTTTCTCAGCACTGTGGCAGCAGAGTTTGGCAGAGGTGACTGAGGTGGTGCTGGGTTGTGATGCTGCACAGCAGGCTAATCTAAGCAAGCCATTAGTGCAACCCTTGGTGGGGTGGGATTCAAGATTAAAAGTGACTTCAATTTCCTAATCACTGGGAGGGCTACTTCCAGTAGGGCTGTTTGGTGTGGAAAATGGTAACACCAAGCACTGTAAATAACAGGAATGTGTTTGATCTGACTGAGAGTTGAACTTTTGCCTTCCTAATGCATCACACAAGGCATATTAATATGCTAAAGATTGTGACTGTGATTCCCTTAGCATGTGTATTTGCAGCTGCTTTTTAACACGGTGCAGGAGTGTGCTATGCAGAGATGACTGGTTGGAGGCTGCCTGCGTGGCAAGGTGTTTTATCTCTGGTGTGTCTTCATCTAGTCATCTTGCTTTCAAAGTGAAAAGAAAATTTACTTCAAGGAGCTCAAAAAATAATCCTCAAATCTTTTTCTATTCTTTGACTTTAATATAATCATTACATTCACATTTTGCATTCACAAGTCCTTTAAAAGGGCTCGATAATTATTTTTGCTGTTCAGACCTATCAAATCCTGCATGCGATTTGTGTAATCTACTGAAGTTCTTTGTGGTTGTTTTAAAATCCTCATCCTAACACAGCTGACCTGGATAAAATGTGTAATAACTCACATTTTGTGGTTTACCAGGAGAGAATTATAATAATGCCAGAGTCTATTAAAGTAAAAGGCTATGCTTTTATTACTTAAAGGTCAGTGAAGTCCTCTCCCATGACATCTGTGTTCCTGTATTGTGTTCCCAACCTTTATGTTTTCATATGTTTTGAAATTGATCATGAATATTGGGGAAAGAGTATTACAAAATAATTCATATTTAGCATTTTTATCATGAAGTAACTTGCTATCACCAGCTTACTGCAATTTGACTGCTTTTTCCCTTTAGCAATGATTACACTTTCCCCTAATTTTGTCAGACAGGACGGTAATAGCCTTAGGCAATTATGCTAAAATAACTTGTCGGCTACTCATTGTTTTATTTTTTATGTGCTAAGAAATTAAATGCTCCAAAATGCAACAGACTAAAGGCTGAATCAATTTTTTATTCACAGGGTGTCTTCAGAAGACACCATGGCTGATCATGCCCCCAGCTGCCCGGCAGTACAGGCGGTGACAGCCCTGCACAGCCCCAGGGCATCCCACCCTGCCCACCTCAGCCTCGGCCAGGCACAGGGAGAGAAGAGGGAAATGTCTGGTTTCTTGGAGGAAATTTATTCCCGTTTCTCTTGGGAGTTTGACCTCCTCAAAAGGGCAGGAGTTGAGGAGCAGAGAAGGAAAGCTGTGGTGACTGATGGCCTGAGGAGTTCAGTAGGAGCTGCTGTTTGTGATCTTAGATCAGATCACCCTCCATGACAAAATGCTCACACAGCCAGAAGAGCTGATGTGCTGGAAGGCTCAGGGAGTCTCTCCTGATCCAGCTGGACCACTGCAATGGTCACTCCTCTCACCATCCAGACAGCCCTTGACCATGCTGCTTGAGAGGCCTCATTCCCCAAAAAGGCGTTGCCCTGTTATGGTTATTATGTTCTTTTAACAAGCGCTCTCTCCGTGGGCATCTGTGCAACACATGAAATATGCACATACACAGAAAACATCATCTCACTATAAAATTCCACTTTGAACTTGTGGAGGAGAAAGAGCCAAGGGATTTGGTGGCTGTGCAGTGCTCCAGAGAAGGTGTCTGAATACCCTGGGCTTTGTTTCTCATGTAAAAGAAATTAAGGCCAGCAGTGCTTTGGTCTGTGAGAGGTTCTTGGCCTTGCTGAGTGCACTGCGTCTCCTCCTGTGTCTGGGAGATCTGCTTTGTGTTAAAGAGCAAAGGACAGCTTTTACTGAGATGCTTTATAGATTAAGAGCAGCGTGCCTGCTCTACAGCATGCTGCTTTCAGGTTTCACTTTGACTAGGAGAGTATTTTATTATAATCAACAGCCTTTGAAAACGTGTGTTTCGGGTAATTTTCACAGATCTCATTGATGTTTTTCTGCTACATACTGCAATGTACTTTCAAAAATGACATACTGCCATCAGGAATGAAAATGATAATCTGACCAATTCTAAGAGAATCAGTATTCCAACCTTTGAAATTCATTTTGTATAACTAGTGTGCGAAAATCTCCTGATTTAAAAAAACCCGATACCTTTCATCCCACTTTATCTCTTGATAGATAACTGACCATTACACCTCCTTGTTCTCTTTCATGATTATTAACAGCTTAGACATATTTCTTGTAATATCTCTCTATAAATAATTCTAGGCTCAGAAGTTTGTTTCTTTTATAAATTAAGCTATCCAAAAGTGATAGCTCATTTCTGCATAACTAGAATCTGTCTTCTCTAGAGGCAATTTATCTTTTCAGCAGCTAACCCTTAGGCATTATTTATTTCATAAACTTTCACTAATCATCTTTGCCAGTTTCTCTCACTCTTTCTCTTCTACAGTCTTCTGCTACACTCAGAACACCCACCAAGTTTTCCAAATATTTATACTGCTGGTTTTAGAGGAAAAGAATTGTCCGAGAGACTGTTTTATTAAACTTTGATTGTTTAAATACCAGTCATCAGGGATTGCTCATGTAAAACTCAAATCTGACTTGTGTTGTAGAGTAGGGAATGCTTGTTTTGTGAAGTAAGTCTGTACAACAGGGGTGGATACACAATCACTATGGATTACCTCTGGGAAAGGCAGCTGCAAGGAATGGAAATTAATGTGAAGAAAGATGGCAAAAACTAGCCTCAGTGCTTTTGAGTTTTTCTTGCACTGGCTAGAAAGGAAGAAGTCTCTTGGTAAGAATGTCTTTCCAAGCCTCTTGTGCCGACTGTTGAGCCTCAGTGTCCATGATCAGAGTAAGAGAGACCTGCCTTTGAGAAACCTCCCCTGCCATTTCACCCACCATTCCTAGGGGAGCTGAGACTGCTCAGTGAGAGGGATGGACTCTGTGAGGGCAGATGGATGCAGCCACCACCTTCTTCTTTGCCAAAGCTATCAAGAGAACACTAGGCAGAGATGAGAAACTCATAGTAAGGGTGAGATTATAGAGTTTGCAAAGCTGGCATGGTCAGGACATAAACCAGACTGGCATGCCTATACACTTAAGATAGATATTTGAGGTTCCTTCTATATTAAAAAATTAAGATATGCCTTAGAGAATTTAGTGTTGTCCCTGTAGCCATAACTCATGCTGCAGGCAGAACTGCAGTTCGTGTGTTCATTGCAAGTCCTTTATAGGCTATTTTAAACATTATTGAGCCAGGTGTTGCTGCTAGTTGCACTATTTCTTTTATACTGATTAAGAAATTTAATCAAATGGATTTTTTTTTTATGGCTCCAAACAGTCTAAATAATTCATAAGCTGCATTTTTAACTTGCCATCTCAACAAATACAGGTTCTAATGTGTTTAAACTGTAAAAGAGTATTCTTAATTTTTTTGCTGTATGCATTGTTGAAGAAAAGAGCATGTGAAAATCTACATAAGTGTTGGCATTTTTGGGGGGGTTTTTCCTGTATGATTCATCAGGGTTTTTTCCAATACTGGTGATCTGTGAACAACAATGAAGAGAACTTCCTGTGACAACTCTATTCTGTAATTTAATAAAAAAAGAAAATTTATCAATGCTTCACCTCAGCATATGCTCTTTAGCTCAGAAAAGTTACCTGGAGTCTTACAGGAAACCAGTGAGGTTGACAAGGATTATCTATAATAATCCTACTTAGGCTCCATCTTATTTCCATGCAGGTGAATATATGTATTTGTATATATACCCAGAACTGCAAATATAGTTTTATTTATATGTGAACAGCAAGACTTAAAATTTGATACTATTGCCTTAAAGTATCTACTTAGTTTGCAGAGTAGAATTATTTATTCTGATGTTAATGACTGGGGAATGAGACAGAAATAGAGCTCTCAGATTTCAAGGTGACCAGAAATCCCACTTGAGTCCATTATCAACTGTGCCTACAAATGTCTGTCAGTAATGACTGAATCTACCCATGAAAGCTTTCAGTGTAAGAAACTCTAAAAACTTTATATATTCCATTCCTCACCTCTCTGCACTTTGAGAATGCTTTTCCTGATGCCTGTCTTGTACCTTTCGTGCTGCAATTTAAACCTTGTTTTTAGTTTTCCTATCAGTGGTAGAGATCTCATTTTCCCCTTCAATTTTGCTGTGTCACTTCAATCTTCTCTGTGCTAACCTAAAATTATGATACCTGGTAATACTTCCTCTATCTTCTTATTCACTCTATAATAGAGAATGTTTTCCTTTATTACACAAGGTCCAAGTTCTTCACCCTGCAGTGTCTCAAAAAGTGATTTGCATACCTCATCAATATCCCCAGATTTGGTGATTATAATTGGTTTTTTTTCTTTTTTTTTCCACTACTTTCATTTCAGCTGTATGAAGGTCAACTTCTTTAGTCCATCAGGATGTAAGTATTTCTCTACGAGTCCAAATGCAGGTGAGGAGACAAGTTTTTTCCTCCTTGTCTGGTAATAGAGTAGATTATAGATCAAAATCTGGGAATAGGTCTTCATTTTTCTTTTGTCATGTTAATTGTTATGGTTTCTGACTCCCTAGACGAATTGCAAAAATGCCACTCCTCTGAAATGAAACCACTCTGAAATCAGTATTCTGTTGCTGTCTGTTTAAACAGACCAAACATTGTTTGTGCACTGGTTTTGGAGAAGCTGAAAGTGCTGGTTTTGTCTGATTACTTTTTTCTCAGTCCCTGATAGAATAGTCACTTTGGAAGAGAGATTGGTACACTCTACCCAATTTGCAGATGCAGGCATTAACTTGTGTCTTCAGGCTTTGAAACGGTAATGGCAAAGAGCTGCTTATAAATCTTAAGTTAATTTAGGATATTTAGTCTTCTGTCTCTTAGATGGATATACCTTGGCACTTTAATTAACTGCTTGTTAATTCTAGACTTTCATGTTGTTCTGTGCAGAGACTTTAAATAAGATATGCCTATACTGAGACTATATTAAAGGGCATATTTTAGTGGTAAATAGATTCCAACTTTATGTTTTATGCATCCTGTTGATCACGTGGCTTGTGATTCAAAACACACAAGACATGTTTCCGGGGTTTCATGCACTGTAAATAAATGTAAAACAAGCTCCTTGCAGTAACGTGTTGCAGAGTAATCAGCACCAGGAAAGCTAAGAAGCTAAATGATACTTGGAAGACTGTAATTAATATTATTCTCTTGCATGCCAGTACAAGTGATTTAACTACTCCACCTCTTTTGCCTGATATGCAAATCTGGCTAAATGGCAACATCCTATGACAAATGCAACTGTAGCAGCCACTGGTTGAATTTAAATACATAGCAAGGGGGTCAGAATGTAAGACAACATGTACACAGTTAAAGAATGTCATCACCTTAAAGCCTGTTGGTGCCTGTTTTCATTGATAACAGGAAAGGACAGAGATTTTACTTTTTTTTTGGTCTGAATTAGCCCAGGTAGAAATCCAATCTCCCGTATTCTCTTTGCCAGAGTGTTTTCCTTCAAATTAAGAAAAGCAACCCACAAAGTTTCTGGTAAATATGGCTGGACAGTTATCCAAGTCACTACTGTAAACTATGTGTTCTAGGCTTCTCCCTGCTTTCAGTGTGAGAAGAGATAAAAATACTTCATTTTCAGAGTACTTGCAAAATTTTTTTCCATTTTGATATTTCCCAGTATTTTTTATCCACATTTCCATGAATTGGGAAAGCGTGAAAACACCACTTTGTTTTCAGTTTTTACAAACGTTTTGTATTTTGTATATCAGATCCCTTTTTTTCTCAAACCTTCTTGGAAATGAAATTAAGTCTAATTTTACAGTTTATAGCATGTCAGTAAATTTTTATGGAACATTTTAAATTTAAAAGGTGACTTCCTTTCAAGTATCTCCCTCTTTTCCATATTTTTATCTGTACTACTTTGCAATTACTGGAGCAACATGAACAATTTGATTCTTGAGAGAATTCTTCCCAGGGGAGTTTTATTTGGTGTAATTTGCTCCTGATATTTGGATAAGAATAACATGAATAGAGTTTAATTTTCATATTCAAACTAGGTCTGGGTTTGATGTCTTCATTTATTTTATTATTTAGTAATATTCCCTTTAGGTTTTTGCCAAGGCCTAAGATTAACTGACCATCTGTCTATTTTCTACAAAGCAGGATCTACTACTCATTACTGGCAGTTAATTTTGTGGCAAAAATTCACGGAACGTGGTCTGGTGTTCTGATTTATTCAGTGACATTTTTAGAAATCTAGCAAATCCAGTCCGAGAATTCAAGGATACTCAGCAGAAGAAAAGTATCATGAAAAATGTTCACAACTGCCACTATTCAGAAATATGGCAATGATATGCTTGCATGTCATACCACTGGTCCAGATTTACTCTGTATAGTTCAAACTTTTATAAGTATTTCCATCAAGAAGGTGTAGGATCACTGGACACAGGCCTGGAATATTTCTGCCTGTGTGAGGGATCTTGTGCCTGCACAGTGCACTAAGAATATGAAGAGATTTGACTCCCAGGTATTAAATACTGTGGGCTTATATCCATTTTTACATTATGCCATTAAGTCATAAATATGTAATAAGATAGGTCATAAAGGTGTGCTTAGAAGCAAAAAGATGACTGGAGATAATCAGCTGTTTTCTGTTTAACTTCTCAAAACTAACAAGTTTTTTAAATATTTCAGTTCCTCTCAAAGGTATCCTGAACACTTATAGATAAAAAAAGACATCCATTTCAACAGAATCCACCATTTGAATTTTAACGTTATTGCAGTTTGGGCAAATTTTTAAAATCTTCTGATTTCTGTCATTTCATTTTTGTTGGTGTATTTAGATGAATTTCAGATGTCCTTATCAGAGCAATTTTCACCCTAATTCTTTGACTTAAGATTAAGATGTCCTGTTCAACAAAGTTCTTCACAGAGCTGCTGCCAGTAATTGTTGTTTTATTCTTTTGTCTTTTATGACTTTGTCCCCTTTTCCCCATTACTTTGGAGTTTAAAGTGAACTCAGTGCCAGTGCATAACAACTGCACTGCTTGTCAGACACAGATATTTTTTACAATGCATGATTCTCCTTTAGGGAAATGAGTACAGGTTGCCGCTGCTGTTCCTTTGTGCTAACCACCATGTCACACTGTAATAACTGGAGTTGCCTATTTCTGGTGAAAAAGCATCTTTAGAGCATCTAAAACTATGTTGTGCTGTGGATTGTGGTTTATATTTAAGAATGCTTGTGTTAATTTTAGATGTAATAAGAGTCTAGAAACATCTATGTAGGCCCACTTAATCTTCAGTTTTCTCTGTGGGAGACTGATTTTCTGAAAAAGACATAATAATGCTGCTGCTCATTGAGTAGCTCCTTTCCCTCATACATGGAATGGTCTCTCCAGCTGCTTGTGTGGCTGTTGTCAGAGGCTGAAGCAGTGAGCACTGACACCCAAAGATCTCATGGTTACACTTTCTGTGCTTTCTGTGCACTCAGGCTGGACTCAGAGCTGGGGCAGATGCTCTTGACTGCCAGAGCAGCAGGCGTATCCTAATACTGCAAGTTTGGGGAAAGAATTTCCCCATGGGACCATTACTGTGCATTGGCAGTGGGTTTTGATGTGGTTATCTTCATGCTTTTCTAATATTCATATTAGGCTTTTAGTGTTTTCCTGTGAAAAAAAAGGGAATCAGAAACACTTTGAGTACCTTTTCTAGCATTTGGACAGTTGCCTGAGCCTTTCTATACACACTGCAGAAGAACACTGTAGAAAATAAGCAAAACCATACCAAGGTAGCTCTATTGCCTTTTGGATGTGCTGTGTGGATATAAAGGCTTGCTCAGGAGTATCTGCCACATTTGTGTGGTGTTGTGTGTGTAGTCCAGGGTCTCGGTTTGTCTGAAAGTCATAAAGCGTCTTACTTTTGTCAATAATTTTACAAAGCTCATTGGCAGCAGAAAATATTGATGTGCAATTCAATTTTGTTCCAAACTTGGTTATGCAATTTTGTGTAAAAATGAAAAATCAAAGTCTATCATCAAAAAAGCAAATATAATCAGGAAATTAAATTAAAATATTTACATGTCTCTGATGGAAAAGTGGCTGTTCTACTTCTATTATATCAGAATATGCTAGTCTTGATATTGAAAGTGAAACTAAGCTTCTGCAATGCACATTTTATCGACTAAAAGGGTTTCTGCATTTGAGAAGTTCATTAAATGGTACAAAAAAATTCCAAAAATTGCATGCACATGAGTGCGTGCAATGTCCTTCCATGTCAAAAAAAAAAAATGTGTAAGATTGCAGAAGCTGAGTTTCACTTCCAATATTTAATGTTACCAGTATTTCTGAAATGTTTTCACATAAAATTAACAGCGTGGGGGGATGCTATTTATCAAAGCAGTTTGCTTCTGCTGCTCAAATAAATATTTATTTTTATCAACATTTAATACTTTAATTCAAGATTAATGATTTAATTCAAGATTAGTGATTTGATCAAATGAAAGAACAGCAAAACAATTATCCCTCCCCTCCCACAATCAGCTTGAGCTTTTCAGAGGTGTTGCAGAAGGAGTGTGAAATATTTTCTTTTCACTTACATTATAATGACACTTTGCAGGTGTCCTTAGACTCTATCATCCACGACTTTCACATATGCTACACATTGGGAACAGTCCCTTTGAAGTTAATTGGGTTTCACCTGTTTACTCCAGCAGAGAGTGAAACCTTGTTTACCAAATTTTAAATTAAATATAAACACATTAAAATAGAAAACTGTACTTTAACTCCTGGTAGTTCTATTATGCATGTTGTAGGCTTTCTCAATTAAAATACATCCAATTAGATGTATTTAAAGATGAAATCATCCTCTGAGGCGTTGGGTGTAGGAACGGATTAAAAACTAATTAAATGTAAGCCTCTTGAGACCTAAATTACTTTCCCCTCCCCCTAAAATCAGATATATGTCTAAATGAGAAGAAGATCTGAAGGTTAGTGATAACCTCAGGGTTCTTGGCTTTTATTTGCTCTCAGATCACCTGACATGGGCTACTATGTTCCATCATACAAAATATTTCCTTCTGTTTAACTTTCTGGGGACTGAAATATGACTTCAGGTGCTTCCAACGGTGTTATTGTTATTAAGGTTAAATAACATGCATTTTTAGCAGCTTTTTCCTAAACAAAGTAATAAAATTACAATTGAAATTTTCCAGAGGAGTGGAATCTAAGGTAAAGCCTGACACTATACCCAGAATAACTCCATCAAGGAGTAAAATGAAAGTATCAGAACCATCAAAAAAAAAAGGGATTTCTTTTCTCACATGTGATTGTGGCTGTCTGCTTCAGGGTGAACAGAAGTTGAATTGATTGAATGACTTTACAGAGAAAACTTCATTACTTTGGGAACTAGTTTGAAATAAATTGGACAAAAATTAAATTTATATTTTGTAATGGGCCAGATCATATGAGATTTCGCCTCAGTAGGAACTGGGCATTCAATATTACCCACATCTTAGCTCAAAGGCACCTTAACTCAATTTATATAACTTCTACTACTGGAAGAGCCCACGTTTATTAAGGATCACCAATATGTTTATACCTGGAGGATATGAATCTGTATAATTAGAATTTAAAAGACCAAAATATTTTTTAGGTGATATTAAAAAGTGAATCTCATGCAGGGCACCATGGTGCATGGTGTAAAAGCAAGATATCACTCAGCTGAAAGTGAAAAAACCTGAAATTACTTTCAAAATGAAGTGTAGATGTTTTGGACACAGATGTTGATGTATGAGAGATGCTGAGAGGAATACAGGCAGAATGGAGAGTAGCTGTCATGGGGTGCTGAGGAACTGCAGCTGGAGGTAGCCAGTTCCAAACTCGTGTTCAGCTTGGAGCTGTTTGATTGCTGTTGTGCCTGTGCTCAGGGAAAGCAGAGAGTGACCCGAGGAATCACAACCAATTTATGTCCAGGAGAGGAAGCAGTGAATATCAGTGTCAGTGTGGGTTTTGCACTGAAATAAAATTTATGCACAGAAATTATACTTGACACTATGGCAGCACTTCATTTTTTTTTTTTCTTTTTTTTTTTTTTTTTTTTGTGTAAAGGGGGTAAGTACTTTGCTTATATTTTAAACAGTACCTGCAGTGTCTCTTTGATCCCCATAGCTCTGATCAGAGTTTGCTTACCTGTGCCATAGCAATGCCAACACTTCTTGAGCTCTGTGGCATAATCCCTAATTTAAGATCTTGACAAGAATGTGGTCTAAACAGCACAGGAAATCTGCAAAAGGGCAGCAACATTGGAAAGGGCAGATTTAAGCCCAGGGTGCCATCACCTTTAGTGATCACCTTTAGTAACAGCAGCGTTCCTAGTGAAGGTCTTGCTTAGCAGGGAAATCCTACCTCACAGATAGCTGTTTAAATTACTTGTGAAACAAATACATTTTAATTTAACTTTTGTACAAAATCTCTACAAAACTATTAATTTCGTTACAATGTATATTCCTTTTGAAAAACTTTTTTCATTTGTTTGTTTCTTTGTGGTTTTTCCTTGTTTATTTAGCTCTTTCTAGTTCAGATTCTTTACTCTTTATCTGTGGGGCACTTGCAGTAATTCCAGTGAGATTTGCAAATCACTGACATTTTAGTCAGGAGGGAGCAGTGATTGATAGACCAGACCCCAATACTGATGCTGAGGAGAGCAGGGGATAGTTCTTTATTAAGCCAAGCAGCTCTGGAGCTGGAAATGCAACAAGAGACATGTTTTGGAAGGAATGCATTCTAGAGAGAAGACTCTGCTGGCACAGCCCTGGCATGCAGCGAGGCAGTGGGAGGGGGACTGAATGAAGAGGCAGTCTCTAGCAGTTTCCTTGTCAGTCTCTAACAGTTGTCAGGTGTATTTGAGAAGTATCACTAAACTGGAATTGAGGAGGAGTAGTGACATGAAGGAGGCCCGAATGTTTCAGAGTCTAATTCCTGGATGTTGCTGTCCTCTTTCCTTATCCCTCCAAAAGCTTTAGAAGGTTTGCAAGTTCTCTAGTCGTGCCCACGACCATAAACACCACCAGCAAGGGACACAAAATCAAGACAGAAAATCTTTTCCCCCTCCCATGGGGCAATCCTTCCCTGCAAGTTTGCTTGGTGACCCTAAAGAGCACAGTGCCACATGACTGAAGTAAATGATTAATGAAGTTGTTTTTAACAGATCAGAGTATGTTACACTGTGGACTTTTATGATGTGTCAGACTTCTCTTAATATTTAGTTATATATTATTCTCCAATTATTATGTATAGACATCTGTGCAGCTATTCATATATGTTGATGCTAACCCCAAGAACTAATAAGATGTTCAGACTGTGCTTTGGGCTATAATGTAGGGTCTTAAGGTACAAAATAAAGACATTAAACACAGATTGTTTTTCTTGATGTGATTAAAAGTGATTCCCATTGTTACTATAGTGTGGTTTTTAATCTTTTATGTAATACTTCAAGGCAATCTGTTGAATAGAAACCATAACACTATTAATTTAGTGTAGCACTAAGCCTCAGGAGCAAATGCTAAATAACATTTTAGTAATGGGTTTTATAACAAATTTATGGAGCTCCTTATGTGTGCTTTTCACTCTTTTTCAATGCTAATGTTGTTATCCATTAGCACTCGGATGTTCTTTCTCATGATACAATAGCTTTTGCAGTCTGCATACACAGACACCAAATAATTTAATCTAATGCTTGTTGGAGACAATACAAAGAATTCATGGGTGTCAGATAATATCCTCTACAAAACCAGCTTTAAATACAACACGCTGCTTTTCCAAGTTCTTGAGCATGAATTTATATTCTATCACTCGACACAACAAAAAAGGCCAAGGTTTGTCAATGTGCCTAAAGTAAGGTTTGTACCACGTGTGAGGAGCAGGGAGCGACATATTTCAGATACGTGTTAAGAAGTTCGCTGGGTAAGTGGTCACAAAACATTATTCCATGAGGCAGGAAGGAAGACAATGTAATAACAGGCCTGACCAATGTTCTTGAAAACAAGATTCAGTGGACTCAGTGGTCTCTGAATCTAGTTCCTTTTCTGATTCTCTCATAGCTGAGTAAAAGATATTTCTGGCTCCACTAGACTTGAATGCCTATTCCCAGAAAGGATGAAGCAAGCAGCTATTCAAGCTTCTGCTCCATAAATGATTCTGTGGAGGACAAGTTTGTACACAATGTTCTCACCTCTCTGAGATCAGGAAGGAAAATGTAAAAGGTTTTGTTTCCATATATGTGCAACCCCACCACCTGTGGTCAGGATTTAAAAACAAACAAACAAACAAACAGACTTAATACTTCAAGCTGAAAGACAGGGCCAAAAATACTCATAAAATGGAATTTTTTAGTTGGGAGTTCAGTAAATTAATTAAATATTTAACTTGACAAAGACGTCAGTAAAACAGAACATTTTCTGCATTAGACAAACTTTTAGGCCTTCCTCACGAGATTTCTATAATTTTTTTAAGATTGCTTTGTGTTGGTCGCCTAAGAAATAAGACCTGCAATTCCTAGATAATTTCTTTTTTTAAAAAACTGTAGGTCAAATCTCTGTTTAATACATATGTCTTTGAAAATTCTCCATAATGGTAGTTTCGACATAAAAACGTGTGGTGGTGGTATCAATAATACTTCTTTTTAGAGTTTAATTTTACACTAAATTTTAATTTCCCCCACCTGAATATTCATTGTTTTTTCCTGTAGATTAGCAGAATTTGTTCTCACCTATTCTTAAATATAACCTATTAGATTATTATTTTGGTGCCTGTGACAATAAAAGTGAGGTGCAGCAACATTTATATTCATTTGAGTTTTATTTATCTTCTCATGGAAATGTCATTATTCTACCCTGGGTGGCAAAGTCCTTAAAATGAAATAATTCGTGCTGTAGAAAGCAGAGAAGGGAGAAAGCTGAAATAACTTTTTATAACCTCTAAGATCAATGCCAAATGTACGTCTAATGTAGATGACTTCTATATTTCTTTTATGGCTAGATCATCCACTTCACTGGTTGTCGTGGGTTGACCCTGAGTCTGATGGACAGATCTCTTGACCAGTCACGCTTCTCGAAATTTCCATATTTAAGCCAGTGGAGACACAGGAAGTGTCCCTTTTTCTTCTGCTCAAACCTCCTGGCGGGGAGTTTGGGGGTGGGGGGAATTGGCCAGGGCTCTTTGGAGCGGCCCTGGGCCTCCCCTCCCCCGGCCCCGGCGGGCATGGGCCCCGGCCCCGGCTGGCACGGGCCCCGGCTCTGGGAGAGTCCCCTCGGAGCCGTGGGCAGCAGCTGCTGCTGCAGAGCCGAGACCGTCTGAAGCTACTGCTGAGGAACCCCCCCACATGACCGTGAGGAGGCGGCGGGAGCTGACGGAGCTTTCCTACAACCAACTCAGCCTATACTGAACTGTAAAATAACATCAAGTGCAAGCAGCATAACAGGAGCGAGCTTTTCTCCATCGCAAGACCCGAGAAAAAGAGGATTGGTTTCCTCATCATGGCTTCCTCGGTGTCAGAGAGAAGGAGAAAGTGAGTGAAGCTGAAAAGATGGCGGCGGGGAAGAGAGGGCGGAGACGTGCTTTTTAGCGCGCAGCTTAAATCTGCTTTTTACAGACCGTGGTATGGACTGTAATATCAAACTGTTTTCTCCCTCTTTAATCCATTTAACATAAGGGGGGGGATGAGAATTCAGCGTGCAGCCTGCGAGAGAGATAAAGGCTGTTAGCTGGTGCAGTTTGGGAAAAACCACGCGACGTAAAAGAGACCTCTATTTCCTCAAATTAACAGAGAGAGACTTTTAAGAATTGTGAATGCTGACCAAAATGCCGTGTTTTGTCATTATTTGTGCTGGAGGAAGTAGGAGGGGGGGGGTGTTGGAGGAAAAAGGGGTTTTTGTCTTAATCTCTTATTTCATTTTACTCTTAACTCTGTTAGTAATAAACTTTCTTTCATATTCTTTAAGTTTGAGCCTGCTTTGCCTTTCTTCAAACCTCTTATTTCACAGAAGGTAAGAAATGCGAACTAAACCACTACACTGGTTTACTGTTTTAACAAAGGTAAAGTTCTCAACCAGCAAATATTAGATCTTTAATGGATTTTTCATTTTTCAGGAGTGCAGTTCACTAACTGCACTATAAATATGCAAATATTTATTACATTGGTTGTATTGGTTCATGAAAATATCAATTCCCATGTAGATATTAGGATTTTCTAAATAATCAAAAAGTTTCAAGTTTTCTGAACTATGAAATAATATTAGGTACATACATTTTTCTGGGAAAGAGAGTGTTCTTCCAACTTTTCTGCAGCATTGGCACTTCGAGTTAGTAATTGATTCCTCAGAATTAAGTTGCATGTTTACTTCCTGAAGCTATTCTGTGTCGTCTGTCCAGAACACGGGTGAGAAAAAGCGCATTTCTTAAGGTGGCTGGCACAAGAATCCATTTTTATGAATGAGCCACATGGTACATAAGCATTGCCTACAGCTTTTGTTTTTCCCCTCATTGTGATTATCACCAAGTTAATAGATGGAAAGAAAGGTTTTTGCTTCATCCAGCCCATCATCCCTGACAGTTCACATTTATTCTCTGGAGCAGAGTTTCTGTAGTTGCATTTTGTTTAGCGCTAAAACATCTGTAAAGGGCTTATCTATCTCCTCCTCCACTTGCTGCCTGGAACACTGTGGAGAGCAGCATCCTTAAACCTTGCAGGCTCTCTCCTGACATCTCTGCAGTGTTTGTGGCACCTGCAAATAGATATTTCTGCTCTGGTGTAGTAAATTAGTGTGCTCTGTGTGGAAACAAAAAACAAACCAGAAAAAAACCCAGAGAGTGAATTAAGGCTTACTGCACTGTCAGTGTTGCCCACGGGGAAATCTGTGATTGGTAGGAGATGCCTCTTCTTATTTGTGATTGTTTATCAGTTTCTGTAAATGTCACCACTCGAAGACCGAGATACAAACATTGCCATGAGCAAGACAACTTAGGAGGCTTTTGTAGCACATGTAAAGTCTGTGCAGACATTTGAATATGACTGACTTTCAGTGTAATTTTTCAGAAAAAGAGAAGACCGTAGCAGTGTAATGTGAGACACAGGATTAGGCTTGGCTCAGTCACCAGAGCTCTGGATTTGCTCTCCCAGTTGAAGGGTCAATTGCTAACATTCAGACAGCCATGCTCCTGCTCTTTACGCCAGGAAAACTGGAATATATTAATGCATCACGGATCCAACATGAGGGTTGGAGAATGCCTCCATCCAAAATATAAGCTACATGTGTGTCCTTTTGCCAGCCAGGAAGCTGGATCCCAACCCTGAGAGCCTTCCATCTGGCCTGTTGCCTTTTGTTTGAAACAGAGGGGCAGTGGCCAAACGGCTGTGAATGATGAGAGCTGGAGACTCCCCTCTTCAGGGACAGAGGGGGTTCAGCTAGAGTCATATCCACACCTGTTCATGCATGTGGCTTGTTTTCTACAGTCACTGCCACATCAGGGAAGTCTATAAAGAAGTGCTGCATGATTGAAACTCAGCTCACGTGGCTGAAGAGGTGGAAAATCTTTACTGTCAGCGTGGAGGGAAAAGGGAAAATTTGACCCTTGGTACAAAAATGGGAGTGGTGACTCAGAAGTACAGGGACCAAGTAAAAGCAAGTAAATGTAATCTCTCTGAGTTTAACTATAACTACAAAACACTATAAAATAGAGTGTTTGCTTTTTCTCTGTTCCTGCATCAAGATTAATGGGAAAAGTTTAAGCATTTCTAAATTACATTACTTGCCTCAGGAAAATGAAATGGTAATAGTGTGTATTTTCATAGTTATTTCAAGTTGCTCATGTATGTGTTAGTTGATGT
Organism: Falcunculus frontatus; assembly: GCA_013398115.1. Taxonomy (NCBI): domain Eukaryota; kingdom Metazoa; phylum Chordata; class Aves; order Passeriformes; genus Falcunculus; species Falcunculus frontatus. Next base: position 1,628,174 of record VZRV01000506.1, on the reverse strand, counting down.
TGGCATAAGTAAACTGTTTCTCTGGTGTTTCGTTTTCTAGATTTTTAGGAATTCAGATTAATTTTCAATGTCTGCTTTCTGCAGGCATGTGTATCAGCATATATCTGCAGGCATGTATATCACACTCATTTTCTTCTTGTCTCCCTGACACAATTCCATGTGTGAAGTCACATTTAACTAATATGCTCAGATAATTTCATGTACCCTGAAGCTGTATTGATTGTATTATCAGTTCTGTACTGTCATGTAGAGTAAGGCTTAGTTTCTGAATGTCTTCTTACATCTGTCAGGGATAATGCAATACGCCAAGGATATGCTGTCTGATTTAGCAGAGATATTTTAAGAGAGTAAATTGTTAGACATTTACATGACCTAATTATTTTACTGCTGTTCATTCTGCTTTTTTTTCCCTCTTAACCACTGCTTGTTTTTCTTGGATTTGTCTTTACTAAATACTTTAATAAACTCTTCATTTATGTTATATCACCACCAAATTTGGTATTTACCTGCTAAAACCTCTCTAACAAAAGAGCTGTTCCCTTCCATTTTCATAGATGTTGAGACCTTGTGTGTGTTATTGGTAGTGATTCCTACTTTCCAAGGATGGGTGCACTTACATCAGCTATAACTGACTAAACCTGTATCATCTGCTTGATATATTTCTTTAATTGTGTTGTATTTTCTTTGGATTGGAGTCAAAGATGAAACTTCACAGTTAAAATATGCATGTTCAGGATTATGAACGAAAATCATGACTGCTGGAAAGTATGAAGTGAGCACATTTCAGAGCTGTAGTAGCAAGATTTAAAGCTTCAAATAAAGGAGAAAGGATAGAGTGGATCAGTAACTGAAACAAGCTTAGATGATGCATGTCTGGAATAGAAACAGAAAATCTCAGAAAAAATTCTCTGAGACACACCATGGACTGGAGTAGATAAGTAATTGTTTAGAAAGGATGAAGGGTCCGTGGTCTCCTTAAGCCAAAGGGAGCAGTAAAGCAGAGGGGGGAATATGGGACTGGATGTGCTCTTCTGCAGGCTTTGCAGCTTGCCTGATGTAAGGAATGGGTTTTCCTTCAAATCCCAGGCAGCCAGTGGACACCAGTTAATGCTGCATAAACCCAGAGAAGGTGCTGATCTGACGCCTGAAACCTGCATCAGCTGCAGCCCATAGGAAGGTGTTCCTTTCTTCTATATTTTATGTAAATGAACACCGAGTGACAAAACGAAGAAATCCACCTTTCCTTGCTGGAATCAGCAAATCTCTTGTATGGCAATTACAGTTACAAGATTAAGCTTTTTACCTGGTTAAATATTCTCTGAAGCACTATTCTTTGAATTGTAGGAACTGTGAGCTATGTGATTAAGAGTATTTTTGTTATTTAACCAATTTAACCAATGGACACATGGCTAGATTTTATTTTGAAAACAAATTTTTGCCTGTGACAGTCCCAGAGTGAGGAGGATATTCTATGTGGTGTTGAGAAGCTGTACTTTCATTGCAAGTTGATTTTTCATTAATTTTGTTCCTGGGCTTGCTGAAAAATAAAAAAAGAAAAGGGGATCCTTCCTTCAAAGAAGCCTTAGGAATCTATTGTTTTAGTTATTGGTAAAAACATGTAACAAATTTTTCCAGGTTAGGTCACACTGTGGCTAATGTTTGCATTCCTCAGTATATATTGCCAAACATTTTATGACATTGGTTTAATGTGAAATGTACTATAGTTTTTCATGTGAAAATCAAATTTCCTATGTTCATTACCATATTAATATAAAATAAGATATTGTACCACCAGAAATATTTTGCTATAATTGTATTGATTATATAATGTCTGCTACTCCTGTGGCAAAGAAAGCCTCTCTTCCTTTTTCCCATTATAATTACCAACTGCACAGTTTTCAGAGTATCCAGTCTGCTAATTAATGATGATACTGAAGGATGGGCATCTGATAACAAAAACTAATTTGCATAAGCTGCCTGCTGGAATGAAAGAGCATCTTCCTTTGCAAATCCCCTATAAATGAGCATAAACTAAGAGATTACATTTAGATCTTGAAAGCCACCTGAGGGATTCATGGCTTTGAAAATCTCAGCCGTAATGTGTACTGCTATAAATGAGAGCAAAGCAATTCAAATGCGTAACAGCATGGGGAGAAAAAATTAACATGTGTAAATAATTTAGAAATGAGGCTGTTCTTTGGAGGACTAGCTGTATGAGCTTCATCATAGTAGCTGTTGTCTTGAGTGTTGCTGGGAGTTGCTGCATTGCAGTTACAGTTCATCTGGACCCAAGAAATGCCTCTCTGCTCTGATTTGCAGGCAAATCCTTCAGTAACATAAGAACACTCTCACCTGGGGAGGTGGAACGATGGGACTGCCTGTGGTGAGAAAAATATTTCTCTCTTCATTGCAGTCCCTACAGAGAGAACATTTGGAAACCTGAAAGGGTCAGGAATGATAAATAGGAAATCTTCATCTGTTGTGGTTTAGAGTATACTCAGAAAAGCTGTTGTTGTTGAAGGCCTTCCAAATTGAATTGAGTGTCTTTTTAATATTCTTATATACAGACAAATGAGATATTCTACAAGTGCTCATACTTATTTGTCTTTAATATAGCAGAATACAGGAAGAGCTGTGAGACAAGAAGATAAATCTGTGGATATTTTTCCTACTCAGTAAGAAACAAATGCTAGAATTCTACAAAACTTGTTGCAATTTAGGCAACTCACATTCTGTCTTTTAATGAAGGGTAGTATCTTCCTTCTATCTTTTTACAGTAATGGATAAGAAGCAGACATTTGACAGCTGTTTATTTACCTGAATTTAGAGTTGACTGACACATTCTCAGTAAATTGACATTTAATTTAGTTTAATCTTTTGCCATACATTTGATCCTTCTAAAAATTCTTTTAAAGTATTTCAACTCTGTCTTCCAGGAAATCTGATTATAAGAAGCTGCTGAATCTTGTCTACTTTTCCCCCAATGCTTTTCTTTCAGAAATATTGTTTTTGGTTGTAAATGATATTTTTATGCATGACTATTTAACGTTATTTACTATGCGTTAACAACGGAGTATCAGTGCACAACTCACCATCTATTGCTGGAAACTCTTAGGTTTTTTGGTAGTTTATATTGTTTTATTGCTTCCCCAAGCATGCTGGCAGCTGTTACTAGTGTGATGTTATCTGCTGGCTTCTGCCTAGGAACTTCTGTGAGTTTCTTCAGTTACAGGAGGATGATTGTTTTTTTCTCTTTGGTTTTGAAGTTTGTTTTTTTCTCTGCATTTTTCAAGTAGCAGGTGGAAGAAAGGTGGGACAAAATGTCAGATAGTGAGGAAAAATAGATAAAAGCATGACATGGTATTGCCTTCTCATCCATTCTTCCCTGGACCTGTCAAGCATCATGCAAAACAGATGGCAGAGGCAGCACTGTTCCACAGGAGAGCTTTTGATCTTTGGTGCTGACTTTCATTGCAAAATTGTCCAATCACCTTGTGAGCAGGCAAAATGCCATAGCAACAGATGAGAAGGAGTGTGAGTACCCATATATCATATCTGTTTGTCGAGCTGAGACTGTCCAAAGGGCTTGGGGTTCAAATAAACAGCTTGCCTGCACTTGGTGCAACAAAGGGGCAAGGAAAGAAGGTGATTCAAAGCCAAGTCTGTTCTTCCCAGTTCTTATGCTATACATTGATATTGAAAAGATGCTCTTCAATATAGCTTAGAGCAGCAAAAAATAAATCTAGCAAGTAGATTCATGGTAGGTTGCTTCACAAAATATAGGTCTGCTCTCCTATCTTGTTGCATCACCTCCAATGCTCCTGTAAGTATGGGATGTAGCTGTAAGTACAATGTGTAGGAACCACCACGATGCAAACATTCACTTTAAAAGTCTATGCTTGCCAAACTTGATTGTTTCTTGTGCAGGAACCAGCACAATAAGGTTCAGTTTCATAATCAGGACCCTTAGACTCTATTCCAGTGCATTTTTGCTAGTAATGTCCAGTGGTATTCGAGATTCTGTGGACATCTTGTTTTCTACCCACAGACATATTTTGTATTGCGGGGTTGCTGATAAGCACTTGTGTTCAGGGCACAGTGGGAGTGGGTTCTTACTTTTGGGTTGTCATATTCAAGCAAGAGGGGAAATAAAGATATCTGCCTTATGTGACATTTAATTTTGTTTGATAAGATTTTCTCAGAGAAAAAATGGAAAATTTAATGCTAATTTCCATAACTAGGGTTTTCAATCTCACTTTGGGTTTGCAACATAGTATTAAATACTGACATAAATGCTGTTCAGGAGAAGAGCCAAAAAAAATCCACATTGTCTTACTGTTTCTTCACATGGAATGAAATTTCTTATGACACCCTGTTCTAATATTTTTTCAAGTATGTCATTTTAAGTGTAACATTACTGAAAAAGCTTAAAGATTGTGAAGACTAAGCCTGTGTGGTTCACTAGAAATGTAATTTACCTCAACAGAAATTGCTGTGAGGAAACCAGAGAATTAAATAGAACATGCAAATGTTGCTCTAAGCTCTTAAAGCATTTTATAAAAGGATATGATTTTCAGTGAGATTATGAACATTTTCCAGAAGGACAAATCAGAGTCAAAACACAATATAACTTGAAAATATTATTCATCTGAGAAAACTGTATTTACTCCTTTCAAAGATATATTCATTTAGTAATTTCTGAGTAGCAATTTTCCTGTTGAATTTCATTACTTTATTATTAACCTTAGCATCTTTAGTTTTCATCAGTCAGCTCATAGAATAAGCTACTTATTTTGATAACTTTATTTTTCATAAAAAAGAAAGGAAATATCACTATTTTTAACATATTTTTAGTTTTCAACCATAAAAGGGAAAAAAAAAAACCCTAGAGTGAAAAACTAAAAAATAATCCCCTCTCAAGTTTAACGTAAAAAATAATAAATTTTAATGTCTTGAAATATATTATTTAATTGGATTGCTAAATCCAGCTGACAGCTGGCTGTGATAACTTCTATCTGAACTTGACTGCAAGGGAAAGTATTAAAATGTGTTTACTTTTTCTTTTTTCCACTTGTCCAGAATTTTCTTTGACAAAAGAACTGACAAGTTCATCCCAGTTTACAGTTTTATAGTCTGAGAATCCCTGGGAAGAAATGAGATATGAGTGTGGATCTGTTAAAAATTTTGCTTGCACTTTTGTACAGAAACAACTTTGTTTAATCTTCTGGAATTATTTCTCAGATTTCTCAGATAATCGTTTCCTGTGCTGATAAAGTGAGTATATAAATTATAGAGACTGATTTAACACATTGTTCTAAGGATGCTTTCTCCAGAGCTTATCTTGCTGTGTTCCTTTTGCATTTGTAGGGAGAGATATTTTTTATGAGCAAGTTTAATGCTGAGAAGGCTGAATAAGAAATAAGCACATATTTTTTTATTTCTTTCCCCACTCTTTTTGAGCAATTGCACTTCTGCCTTGCTCTAATTTCCCTGTACAATTCAGTTGTTGTAAATTTGTGCAGGCAGCTCGTGAATACTTGTTCAGTAAGTTTGTAGAGTTTCAATAAAAATAAAAACCCCAAAATCTTGAAAGTAAAGTTGCAGATGAACCATCTTATTATAACAAATAAGGATGTTCCAATTTAATTTATCTCTAAACTGGTTAGTCTACATGGCAGGACTGAGTTCTTTCATTGATTCCACTGCTTTTGTTAATGTACTCCAAAAATTTAACTCCCCAACTATTTTTTTTTTTAATGCAAGAGTTTTTAGGTCTGGTTTTCAGAATTTTTAAAACATATTTTACAAACTAATACTCACTCTCATATCACATGGTCAATATAACAATTTACTCAAGTGTGGCCTTTGGTGCCATGCGAATGATTTTGAGAATTTGTAGCGAGATTTCATTCAGCTGTTAATAAGAAACTGAAACCATAGAAAGGAAGACAAAAGATATCATCCAGTAACTAGATGAACAGTAATTCTGCTTATTCATCTCTTTTTCATTTGTCTTCTATTTCTGCAAGGCAATTCAGCATGGAAACATTGTGGCAACTCTCCCTCTTTTAACACCGTAAGGACAAGTAAAATCCTAAAATGCTTTCACGCTGCTCTTCACCTTTTCTTCAAGCTCATTTCTTTGGCTGGGTTTTCTGAGCTGTGGAAGAGATTTCTCTGCTTCTTCGTGTTCAAAGTCAAATTCAGACTTGAGTTCAGCAAATGGTTTCTTGCTTATCCCTGTTTTTTTCCTAGATATCCATGATTACCGGGTATAACTGTTTCTCTGAAGCTGCTGCTCTGATCCCATTGTCTTAGCAGCAAAAATCAGTGGCAAAGGAAGTCTCCCAGGCTCCTCTCTGAATCTCCAGATTTCTCTTTCACGTTTCTACGATTGCCTAACAGTCTGTAGACCTCTTGCTGTGATTGTAAGTGCTTCACTTACCTGACCTTTCAACTGAGAATTTCATTGCTGGTTTTCACTTTCTTTTTAACGACTTGATTGCTTCAACTGCAATTATTTCAAGACAGCCCCATGCAGGCCCAACTACACTTCCATTATACATAGCTAAAGTATTTGGAGTTTAGGCATACTCAGTGTTTCTCATGTTCTAAAATCCCAGCCAAAAAATTTCCCAGCATCCTTCCGTAATCAGGTCATCCCAATAAACCTCATCTGTTTGTTCATCTCAAGAGTCCTTCACAGAAACCATTCTGTCAGCAAATGCGCTCAATTTTGTCACAGAAGGTTAGAGTTCATGAGAAGAGATGAAGTCTGCCATGGTCAGACTCCAAATTAAAATCAGTCTGTTAGGAATAGATCTAAGGTTTACGTGAATTTAAGCCAGAAGTTGGATTAGAAGTGGGACCAGTCTGAAGATAGTAATTAGCATTCTGGCTATATTTGGCCATGTTATCAAGTAGCTAAAGGTCGTGTTTTGTACCATGGCTGTTTATCACATGAGAAACCCGCCCCCAGCAGATAAGCAGACAAAGGCAGCTGCTTTTGTAACTGGACGTTTCTGTGTCTGGCCAAGCAAAACAGAATGAGGGCAATCAACACTGAAGAGACATGAGTCTAGCTGTTGGTATGTGCATCCAGACTCTGATGTCTTTTAGGATTTTTACCCCTTCCCTTAAAGTGTTGACACATTTTCCTTGAATAACAAAACGTTGTTAAAATACCATTAGCAAAAATTTTGGTCTGGAACTGGGGCAAGGGGACTTTTTGTGTCAGCAATTGAAAGTGGGCATTTCTCATGTTTGGTACCAGTGCACATGCACTGCTGTCACATTTGTTTGCAGTAAAATATGTTTTAAATTATTAGGTGATGTGCATTTTGATTTGGTTTCCTGTATATTCAGATTTTTCTTTTCTTCTATAATTTCTTCTTTCAGATGTATTTTTTAGATAAAGTTAATAGTGCATAGTACAATACATAAAATCTCATTTGTGAGCACTCTAGTGTTAATTCGTTTACTGCTTGTCTGGAGTGGGCTGCCAAATTGTTCTGGTTTTGAAAAAAGCAACTTAATGTCTCCACTTGACCACAGTTACCAAAATGATGAGTTGTGAAGGCTAACCCAATGGATTTTATGGACGAATGCTTAAAAATACAGAAGTCTTCAGAGTATTCAGATATAAGTTGCCTTTTCTGAGTCTCTATGGTGCATAGTGGGGGTGCTGAAGTAGCCTAAGGAAAAAACCTTAAGGGACAAACAGCATAAAAATGGAGCTCATAGGTTTTTTTCTAAAAGAGATGGGAATGTTGTTGGTCACTCAATCTGCAAACTAGCACTCCAAACAGCAGTGACAGTATCTCTATCAGCAAAAAATTATTTAATCATAATTTTACTTGTTAAAAGTGAAATGAACTGCAAACTTCTATGAGACGAGGGAGAAATCATCTTTATCTTAGCATGCAACTATGTCTTTTATTAATATTTTAAAGCAGTAACGCAAGTGTGTGTATCCAGCAGTGTCCTATTGTCTGCCGCAAAAAAAACAAAAGATATAAGATCTTTGGGATAACTTCATCACTTTGCCTCATATATTTTTTAAAACTATACTTCTTTTCTAATAGTTGTGGTTCTAAAAGGCTTTAATGTGAATTACTTAAAGAAAGGAATTAATACAAAATTCATTAAAAGATGAGGGGCTTTTTAATGTCAAAATCTTCAGTTAAATCAAGTATATGCAAAGCAAACCTGTAAGACAAGGGCTATATTCAGTTTGATACAATTTTTATTAATACAAAAGAACTAATTTTTTTTCTTCTTGCTGCCTTCTATGGGAGTATGAGACTGTGAAGTCAGAAATAATACCATTAGAGCTTACATATAAGTCCACATTTAACAAACTTGGCAAGCATGAAGAGAAATATTTCCCTGAGTACCCTGCTGAAAGAGCCCCTTAGTTCCCATCTGTGGGATGAATGTGTGCTGCAGTCCCTTAAATAACGTTTTGTAATCCCACTGCAGATGGAAATTGGTTACAACAACTGGAACTGGTTTGGCTTTCCCTGTATATTCAAGATACTTTTGGTGGTTTGGTTTTTTTTCTGCTAAGGTAATGTAGGTCAATGTTTTAGTTAACTCACAATATGTGTAAGCTCTGAACTTCAATTTAGAAGAAATCAGGAATCTGAAATCTCATTAAGATGTGGATCTTTAAATGTCAGTTTTGGAAGGGGATTATGAAGTAATAGAAAGTAAATAGGAAAAATGTACGTTGGTATTATTCACCATTTTAGTACATACACTAAATATGCATATCTTAAATATTAAATTATGCTATTAGAAGTAACAGGTGAATTTAAATGCAAATGGTGACATTTTGATAGCATAATTTTGCACCTGTAACTCATTCCCTATTGGTGTCCTGACAGAATTTTGTACAGCAATGTCATACTGAATCATCCGTATTAGTGGTAGCTGGTATTTTGAACACCCCTCACTTCCCACCCTGCCACAGTCCTGCTTCTTCGGGCTTGTCTTCCTTTCTCCTCTGTCACTTCTGCTCTCATTTTACCTTCCCCTTGTAAAGGCTCTGCCCCTTGGAGCAGCTAGATTAAATTGTTCAGAAGACTTGAATCACCTTAGGTAGAATCAAAATGGCCTTAACCTAACTCTATGGAGAGGAAGGTTGATCCCTCTGTACTATAACACTGCTTTAACTGAAAGTTATTTGTCTGGCTTCTGTGGATAATACGAGTTACTGATTAAAGCTCAATGGTTCTCAAACAAGTCCTAGGACTGCCTAATCTTAGTTTTTCTCCTATTCATATTTCAAACTGGAATTTTATCTAGCTATATGGAAACTTTGAAGTTTGTTTTCAGATTTCTAAGTTTTATTTCATGCTCAGTTGTCAATATTTCTTTGTTTTTCTGATTTTGGGACTGGATCACAGATTAAAGAGCATTTCTTTTCATAATTTGCCTCTGAAATCTGTTTCATTTTTTGGTGTATTAACCAATAGCATACGTAGAGTGTTGTAAATAGTATTTGACAAAAATACATCTGACTAGCTACCCAGATAAAAGAAAATTATTATGCTTTCATTGCCTTTATGCCACTTTTCAAAATGTGTTTACTGACTAAGGCATTTTTTTTTTCAGAAAAAAAAAATCATATAGATATTAGGGAATTTTGAACCTGTTAAAATATGCAAAAAGGGAACTTTATTCTAAAATCTATTCTCTACTTGTCATTGAAAAGAAAGTATGCCTCATTATTTGCAAATATTATATGATGGGTCAACATTTTCATAACAACTTCCTGATCTGTGAATGGCTTTCAGCCCAAGCACTAGTGGCAGAAATAGGAAAGTATATGCTAAATAATTTAAGATAGTTTGAAAAATCAGAATATTGTTGTGGGCAATGTGAGTAGAACAAAACACTGGATACAACACATAACTTGCTAGAAATTATTTCAATTATTTTTAGCGCCAGGCCAAGTTTGATTTGTGCATATGTGACTTAATGAAGCAGCTCAGATGCTTGATATTAAGCATAAGATTATGTGCTCCACTGGATCAAGACCCTGTTTGATAGTACCTTGTCCTTTGAGCTATGCTAATTCATGTTCTAGAAGATTACAGTGGCCTATAAAGAGTGTGAAATTGCTTTCCACTGGAATTTTCTCACTGTGATAGCAATATGTGCATCTTTTGAAGGCTATCTGCCCAGGATTCATCATCTGTGGTGCAGTGAAATTCTCCTCCCCATATTTCTTTCATGAACCATGATTTATACCTTTTAGCTCTATTCAGGGCTGAATAGAAGCAGCAGTTTCTGTCTCATTTTCTTGAGTTCTTGAAATTACTTTCCAAGCTGGGACATATTTTGAGAAGTTTCTGCCAAATCAGCTGTTACGTACAGGTTGTGTGAGTTTGCTGGAACTTCTGTTGTTGGTGGCGTAATTACAAAGACTTCATCTTTGAAACCCGTTAGTTGAGGGGATGCAGTGATTTAATTTCTGTATCATCTTGTTGACTCCTTGTAAAATGCATTGCTGTTGAAACCTCCTATCTCACAGGGGTTTACTTATCAGACCCCAGAATCATCACCGTTATCATCTGTCTCAGGCCATGCCAGTCTGCTTAAGAGGCTGAGAAAAGGAAGGGTGAAGGGACATTCCCACACACCCGCGCCACCTGGGAAGTTTTTCTGATACATGAAATATTGACATGGGTTCTGTTCAGTTTCCTGGCACAACAACCCTTTCCCAAATGTGCCAGATGATCTGCAAAGCATGTTGCTTGCTGCCCTTGCAAAAAAAGAGTCAGGACCAAGAGACTTGTTTAGTATTCCACATCTGTGGCTAGGGATATGAAAGTTTCCCACTTGGTGTCTTGGAGGAGTCATGAGCTGGTCAGAAAGGGAATTGTTTTGAGAAAGAAATTTCATTTCTAAGCGTACTTAGAGGAAGTTCTTCTGTGGGAATTCTGTGTTTTAGATTCTCTGAATGACAATTGAGTCAAAATTCAGCATCAATCTCTAGCCTTCTCTCAGGTCAAATTAAGGAAGCCTGTCACAAAAGGCACATTTTCAGCCCAATTGTTTGTATTTGGACACTGCCATGACTGTCAGTTGGTGGCCTGTCCTTGTAAATAGGAACCATCAGATGTAAGCCCTTCTACTGTCTATTTCTGGCTTAGGATGTTTATTTTGCTTAAAGAGAGAAACTCTACAAAAAGAATAAATGGTTTGCAGAGGGATGAGAAAGCAGCTGGAGGAATGTTCTTTCCTCCAGCTGGCCTGCTTGTTGGAGAACAGGAATGGGGCCTACCAATTACTGTCTGAATAGCTCTTTGAAAAGAGCAGAACCACCCATGAGTTTAGTACCCGCTCCAGAAAACCTACCCAGTGCTGAAAACCATTATCCTCCTGCAGGTTGTGTTGAAGAACAGTTGAACTTCAGACTCACAAAACTCCGGCTGAATCCTACATGGCATCACATTTGAGGTCCACAGTCTCAAGTGATCCAAATCTTTTACAGTCATTAGCTTTCTGGCACTTATGTTGAAATGCAAAGTATTATGAGTTACCAACAAAATGATCCTGTTTGTTTGCAGAGAAAACTGCAGGTTTGGATTTCTATCCAATCCACTTGAGACTTTTCATTTTCAAATAATATAATTCTTTAGAACAGATTACTCTTAATTGTGTCTTCTTGCACAGCTTTGTAACCTTCCAAATTTTCTTTCAGGAGAAAATACATCTTGAGTTTTAGATTCTTATTTTGCTTTTTATGCCTTTCATTCTCTGCTCACAAAATCAGTCAAACACACTAGACAGCACCAGCTGTCTCCTAGGGCTCTAAAACTCTTTCTCATTGCTCAGTAGGAGATCAGCTGCAGACCAAGAATAACAGGAAATACATTATTTATGTGCTCCATTCCTTCTGAGCTGGCAGCTCCAGAATTCTGGGAGGTGTAAACCGTATTGAATTTTCCACATCTCGATGTAAATTGCAACATGCTCTTATTAAACATTCTGGAAGTTCTGAAAATATTTCAGTTATTGGATCATATCCATCATTTTCTATCTTTCTTTTCCTCCTGCTTTTCTTTTTTTGCTTTCTTATAAGTATGTTATCTATGATATTTTGCAAAAACCCAAATGGATAAATGTTTATTCTACACACAATTTGCTTTACAATTCTCCCAATTCCTGTCCTCATTTAAAAGTTTAATACTGTGAAGACGAAGACCTGAGTTGTCCCTGGGACAATCCATACAAAATTGTTGGATAAATCCAGCCTTGCTCAAGTGTCCTTGGCCAGGACTTCTAGTGATGACCATAAGATATGGCCCTCTTTGGAGACATATTCACTGGAGGAATCTGCTTGCAAAAATATTTTGATTTGTAATATCCACTTATGTCAAAAAAACATAACAAGAGAAAGCTTCCACAGCTGCCTGGAATATTGAGTTCACTTGTTCAAATGGCCTGCATACAGCTTAAGCCTTCTTTTACCTTTTAAAATATCAACAAGACAGAGTTTCCAGTTGCTGCATCTTCAGACTAAATGGATTACCCCACACACCTGTAATTATGTGGCCTCTAACCCAATGGGGGTGTGATTTGTTTGAGCACATCAGGGAAGGGTAAGATAATATTGCAGGAGGAGGGTTGAAGCAATTTCTAACATAATTCCAGCATAAGACATGAAATATATTTCAGGAAGAATGTTTCCCGTCAACAGGTGGATCAATTTCCGCAGCAGTGTCAGGAGTGCCTGTTTGGTTGGTGGGGTTTAATTAGCATTCCAGTGATCTCGATATGCTTATTATGCAGTTCAACTCTATTTCTCACAAATGATGTGTTTGTAAAAGCAGCTGCTGCTTTTCTGTGCTTCGCAAGAAGACAAAAAGGCTTTATCTGTCACACACACACAAAGCTGCTTTTTCTCCTCTTTAAAAATCTTTTTGGACTGAGGCAGGCGAAGGGTAGAGGTAATAGGCAAATCAGATTTCTACCTGGTCACATTTTGGTTACACTTTCAGAATTTTTAGACTGATGACAAGACTAATCTTTTAAGTATAAAATCATATTTCTACTTCTCTGGTCTGTGAAAGTAGGCCTCAAAATATAAATTTTATGTCGATGTTTTCTTCCTTGGTCTCGTTTTCTTCTTTTCTTTTTCTCCTTCCACTTTTATTTTCTCCTTGGTCTGATCTATGTCCTTTCTCTCTTCTGAGTTACACTCTTTTTGCCTGTCTTTTACTAACTGCCAGATATTATCTCCCTCTATACAGAGAGCTATTTGATGTATTTTACTTCAAAAGCAAGTTCTGTTTGACCGAACACCATTGTGTTAACAAAAAAGCAGAGAAACTACTCCTTCTTCGTAATAAATATGATAAATCCTGGCTATTGTCTGGCTTTTCAACCATAGTAATAAAGCCATAGCAGTTAATGGTTATGTCCAAATTAGCAATACTATACTTTTTCTAAATCTTTTTAGCTACCCCGGTAATACCTGTAGAGTACAACACAAGAACAATTGTAACCAGCTTAGATTATGCTGTGTGATTAAATAGTAAAATATGGATTTAGTATGTGACACCATTCTACATATTTATTAATCTTTCTATATTGAAGTAGTATTCTTTATTCATTAGAACTTCAGTGAAAAGGACCAATGTGTCTTTCACTGCCTGTTGCAATAAAAAGATGAAATATTGTGTCGGTATCAATGTATTCATTATATGCATTTTTAATTACTTACATTAATAATAATAGATAAAACTAAGCTTAGATAAAGCAACAGAAGATTAAATTCTATTTTGTTTAGATGATCAAATTGAAAGCATTGCAAAGGGTACTACAGTACTTTTTTGTTAATGTTCTGTTGAAATGATTTCTGCATTTGTTGGTTTGGAATATGTTTATTGTTGAGAACTGATCCTGGTGTTGTAGTCATATTTTAATAATGGTCACATTTAAATTTGCCTGCTTTATTGGTCTGGAGTACAATCTGTAAATGCCCTTTCTCTCCCAGTGTGTCTATACTAATTTGCTTTGCTGCCTCAGCCACAATTCTGGGCACCTTTTGAATGTCTAATGTCTGTGTATTTAGAGCAGCAGCTGGAAAAGGGAGCCCTTGGGGCTCTTTGCTTTTGTATAAAACCTACACCTATACACACTCAAATAAGTGGAGATGTCAAGCTATATGGTATTTATAGAATTGTAAAGGTTGTCTGTACTTTACATTGCATGTCATCTGAAAATCTTTTCAAATGTGGGATAATCAATTAAATGCATTTCAAGATTCTTTGCATTTAGATAACTCAAAAGGACATAGGCCAGTATCTGTTTTATGAAGATGAAATTTTTACAGCGTAGAAAAATGTCAGTGAAGTGCAGTTCCTTCAAAAAAGTAGTCAACTTCAGAATTAATTTCAAGTTCAAAGGTAAAATCTTCCATCAGTGCTGTTTCTACCACAAAGACACCATTGATTAGTGTTATATTCCAGAATGAGATCTCTGCAAAAACCCCCAACCTAACAATGAGAAACTAAAGGTGCTTTCTTGAAAATAGTTTAAGGCAATCACATATGGACAATCGTCTTCAGGAGTATCTTATCCACCTCTTCATTTGATTGTGGGTTAGCAGTGTGTCTCCCTTCTAGCCAGGGTTACCTGACAGGGAAAGAATCAAATTTCTCACTGTTATCCACTCATATTTTACTGACATAAGTAAATCTTGAAGAATAACATAATATGGGTAAAATTATTGGTCTGAAGAGATATTTAAACATTTTCATTTCACTGGAAATACTCCTCAGTTTTTCCCTTCTCCATCTGTCAAAAAATCCAAACATCTGTATCTTCAATTAAGTAGAAAATCAAAGAAACCTTGGTGCTGTAACATTGAATGGTTTTCCCTGAGCTTTTAGTTACTGGCTTTTTTCCCCTATGAAAAACATTGGGAAATAGATATGTCCTTTTTTATGGAATGAGATGCTTGTTCCTTTCGTCACTGAACAGCAAGCCACTTCATCTGTGCTCTGATTTGTTGGTTCATGTGTTTGTTGTACCATAGATGCAAAGATATTTGACCAAACCACCCTTGTCCCGGCCTCCAATACTTCAGAGGAAAGCCACAGTTTGTCAGCCTGCCCAAATGAAAATTAGGGCAGCGTCTGAGCGAGGGGCAGATCAGCGTCATGCTGCTGCACAAACAACGACAACAACAAACCCACTCTTGATTTCAACTAAGCGTTTTGATTTGGGTTGATTCAGCATATTAAAGTGCAGTTTAGCTACAGTCTTCCTGTCTTCCTCATGGTTTAGAGTTTTGGAAATTTTTAAGAAACGGCACAGATGAAAATTGAGAGAGATTTTCCCTCTGTCTTGTAATTTTTCCCTCTGTTCTTTATTCAGCACGCTAGAGATAAAATGAAATGCAGGACCATTCTCGGGATACAAATTTCAATCAATTCTTTTATCCTAGCTTTTCTTAGGAACAGTTGTCTGTCGCAATACACTAACACATTTAAGAAGCCACAGAGTAGAAATTCTTTGAGTTAAAACTATATTCCATTGAAACAATTGGGAGTTTTTCCTTCACTGACTTTTGTGGAACTAGGATTTTGCACCTCCAGCACCTGAGGAGAACACAAATCTATTCTCATGTTGGAAGTCCTCTTTCTCAAGCTTGCTTCAGTCAGAAGTTGCTTGCTCTCACGATCAATATTATGTAAAAGCCACGTTATTTTAATCTCTATTTTTAAAATTACATTCATAATGAGCATCAAGGAGCATACTTCCTTGGTGTCAAATATATTCTTCCATCTGGAAAACCATAATATACTCTTTGTTTGCATTTTCTTATAAAAGGATGTCTCTCCCAGCTTCACACAATCTTCCCAGAATTTCTAGATGCAGACCATTGCTCTATATCAGAAATGCTGACACTTATTGCTAGTTTTCAAGGCTAGCTTTCAGATAAAAATCAAAGAAAGAAGCATGAAACAATCTCATTTTATAAAGTCCTTTTAAAGTTGCTACATGAAAAAAAGTTTGATTATCAAAAAAGCTTAGATTACTTGCACCAGGACGTATAGGACCTAAGGGTTGGGTTATTTTCTTCCTCCTGTATATTTCTTACTATGAGTGCTAAAATAATTTAGAGAACCAATCTGTAAGTCATAAATTTAAAAAAACCCTGATTTTTTCTGTGTTGATGTAATTTTAAATTGAATTTTAAATAATTTTTTTCTTGAATTATTTTTCTGTTTCTTTTGATTTACCAAAATTTTTGAAATTAAAATATTTAAATATTTTTTTAGTCACAGAAAAAATTTTAATAAAATCAGTATTATTTATAGAAATGTCCCCAACTTACATAATCAGTATAAAGTACATATCCTTTATGGTCTGCATCATTTAGATCCGCCCTTCTAAAATACTACCTCATTTTATTTTCTGTCATGAATTTCACACTGGGAAAAGAAAATGGATAAAACCATTTTTGGGAAATGAATACATTTCCAGTAGGCTGTTATGTTTGTTTTTTTTTTAATAAGAAAACCCCATCTCCAGCCTTTTAAACTATTAGGATTTAAGCAGTGGGAACTTTCCACATTACCTTTCGTTTCCACATTACCTTTCCTTTTCCACATTACCTTGCTGTCCCATTTACAAACGGCAAGAGAAACAAGGGAATAATCAGAACCACAGGGTGTCATCTCTAGTAAAAAGGAAATATTTCAATTGCAGTACCAAGGCATTGACACAGATTTTTGTTTATCAGAAAATCACACGTAGTCCACCCTTCCACAAAGGATTGCCTACAGGGCAAAGGATTCTCAGTAAATTGCAGCTACTGTTGAGCACTTTATTGACTTTCACTTCTCATGTATCTGTGCAGAAGTTCTGTGGATTTGCAACATGCCAGGGTTGTTCTGAAAGCAGAAACCTCAAACTTGCCCATGGATTTAGAGAGGATGAATGGGTTCAGTTCCTAGGATGAGACAGGCAACAGACAAAAGCAACAGAACAATGCTATAAACTAACCTCAGCTGTTTCAAGCAGTTCCCTTTTATCCTTAAATGAAGGAATTCTGTAATGAAAAGTGACAGAGAGAATACAGATAAAAGACTAAGTACTTTGTTATTTTCAGTCAGACATGTTTCTGATGTGTTTTATAAAAGAAAACCAAGCTACAAAGAAGTAGGCATCAAGTAGGGTGGGTGTGGGTGTATGTATTGGGGGAATTTTATGAGAGATCTTGAGCTATTCAAAGCTGCAAAAATGTGTGTGTGGAAATAGACTTCCTCAGTTACAGATTCTTACCTTAAAAAGCTGGAACCGTGTAAACCCAGGATTACTCTCTAAATCTCTGCGATGATGCTGTTCTTGGTGCTACTGGAAATATTTAGAATCCTGAAGTACTTGTGCTATCACTGATGACTCTCTTATGTAAGGCATATCTTGCCCAATATCCCACTGAAGTATGAACCAATCCTCTGGTAGAACCTTTCTTTGGTTCCTAAACACTTCTCACTCTTCCCAGCACAGAAATAGTAATAGAAGGCTGACAGGGAAAAAAAGGTGTCTACATCTAATTACTTTAATGACAGATGTTTGGGGAGAACAGAGAGACACAGAACCAAGATGGAAATGGAGTCGAGAAGGCAGAGGGGAGATTACATGAGATGAGCTGAAGACTAAAGTAAACATTTGTATCCTGCTTAAAAACCCACTGCAGCCGTAAGTGTCTATCAAATGACTCGAGTAAGCTCTAACACTGCCATTTGATTCATTTGCTGGCAGGAGACCAAGTTATATATTTACAGATTCTGCAAAAATAGAGCTTATGCTGTCCTGTAGTACAATCTCTATTGGGAGGTTATTGTTGTTGCTTAAGAAAAAAAACCAAACAGCTGAAAGACTGAAATTAAAATGGTCCTCAGCTGTATAAAATTTAAGTCCTGCAATAGTAATTCAAGCAATTCTATTATACACATCCAGCTTTCTGATAGGCAATATTTGTGGAAATACCTTTCTCATCAAAACCACATTCAGTTATAGCAGAAGCAAGAGAGAAAAGAAAGCTTTGTATAAATTTGGCATTGGAGCTGCCAATTTTATAGTAGCTCCCATTCTCTAGGAATGGAAGGCATAATGACTAAACAAAATAAAACCAGTTGAGATGTCTGAAATAGAAAATGTCCTTTTAGATTATTATACCTTTAGACAAAAATTGCCTCAGATGTTCTGCTAAAAGAAGACATACAGACATAAAGACAGAACTTAACATAATCATCCATTCTGTAAAGGACTATTTTAATGGGAGAAAAGTACAGCACAAGAGAGAACAACATCCACTTTCAAAAACCATCAGTGCCAAATTAATCGAAAGTGTTAAAGCTAGCATAAAATCCAGGAAGAAGTTCTATTTTCTTAGTGTATAAAAGGAGCTAATCTCAAATCAAACACTCTTTATGATCTCTGCTGCACACTTCTCTCATGATTTCTCTCTCTGCTCTTGGTCCAAGCATCTCAAAGACCACCACCATACTCTAAAAGAACAGAGAATGATAGTAGTAATTAAAACCCTGTAACACAGCCTCCCAATGGGTAGTGCCTGTCCAAAAGGCCTCTAGGATACACATTATTTATTTTTTTGAGGTTTTGTCATAATATTTTTTGTATTGCCTGACAAAAAATGAGTGAAGCCAGATAACCTATAGAATGGGGAGTGTGCATCAGTGTATGTTGCAAATTCTATTGTTTCTTGCTTTACAAATTATACATTCTATTGCTCATATAAAACAATTCTAGTTTAACTATGTTACACCTATTTACATTTTGTCAGCCTTTTAAAATCCAGCACCTCTGAGTAATGTAAGATGTCATGTAAACCAAGTGGTGATCTACACAGTATTCCATATTTTAGTGTTTTTTAAACATTATCTCCAAGATCTATTATAGAAAAAGAGCTGTCAGCAAAATACTTCTCAGTCCCTAAAGTGTCATTTACATTTCAAAGAGCAGTTTCTCTGATGAACTGAGAAATATCACTGACTGCATTCACAAAAAAATAATATTTTAAAAAAGAAACCTAAGCTTTATGATATATATTGGGTTCTGTATCAGTATTTCATTTACCTCCTTACAATATTTATTGCAAATTTTTAATACATGCATTACTGCTAGAAATGCAATAATCAAGTAGGAATTCATTTCCCTTCCATCTGAAATTTATCCTCAAAAAAAAAAAAAAAAAAAAAAAAAAGATAGCACAAGCAACAAAATGGATCTCGTAAGCAGAGGGGAGGTGCTTCCAGATTTCATTGTGGCTTCAGGCAGAGCACTGAGAAATGGGGCATTTGCCCTGCACCAGCAGCACCTGGGTTGCTCCTTTGAGTCCCCAGGGAGCCATAATTCCACTTCTACTTCCATTGCTTGAGTGGGAGGGAGAGCAATTTACCTGGACTGTACCAGCAGCAAATAAGATCCAAATTCTGACAAGAGAAGGAACAAAGTAATGTTTTCTCCCATGTCTCTGCTCTGGCCTTCCTCTGCTCTTTAGGAAAATCAGAATTATCTTCCTTCAAGCCAAGAGTCAAGGTTGGGATATTCTGTATTTCGTTGGTTCCAAACAGTAAGGTCCAGCTTGCTTGGCAAATAACAAGATAATAAAGTTTAAAGAATAATATTTCATCTTGTCCATTTTGATTGGGAGTAACCATAAAGATAATTGTGCTCTAGATGGAACAAATCCAAAAATATTGCAGGCACATAAAACTTTTTGTTGATGAACCCTCTTAAGAAAGCAATAGCTCCTTACTTTTTGTGAATAATTAGTCTTCATTTCTTTTCTATTCAGTCACAGGGGGAGGATGATAGAATATGAACTTATTTACATAGGCCTATAGGAATGCAGTGCTGCAATTTTTCATTCCCTAGTTTTGTTTTTTTTCTGTTTATAAGAGCAAGAAGAATAATTAATTTCATGGTGTGCTACTTTTGGCTTGACAAGTGTGTCATTTCAGAAAATAACATTTGAATACATAGACTCTTTAGTGGTGTTAGCAAAGTCAGATTATGTTTAAAATAAACTTATCTGTAAGATTAATGCAAAACAACATTGAGATTATAATGATAATGTTATATATGAATGGTATAAGTGGAAATTTATTCTATAAAGAATCATTCAGACCGGATTGTAGAGTATATGAACTATGAATAAGGACATAAAAAGGGCCATAGAAACAGGATTTTGTAGGATAGAAAATATTTGAGAATAGTGGTTTCAACGGTGTGAGACCTCAATATCCATGATCCATCTTATCCTTTCCAGGAAAAAGAGTGAGAAGAATGGCTGGAGTTTTCCTTTATGTTGATAATAGTATTACACTTGGATCTTTTTATCTCTGCTTGCAAGCATGCAGTATTGGCTATAACAGCTTTAATACCCATCATATCATTAAGAAATCTAATTCCAGATGTGCTGTAAGTTTTGCTTAACTTGAAACCATCACATAGCTCAGTACCTCAGTGGATGTTTCCACATTCAGCCAAATATATTCTTTCACTACTTTCCCACAAAAGCCACTTAATTTTTTTCTTGTCTCTAAGCACAGAATAATGTTCTACTAATTAAAAAAAAAAATTATGAAAGCACAAGTCCTGATGGCCTTAAGTGATACAATATGTAGATCCTGAAGATATGAAGTTATCACACATGAAGTTTTCCACTCCTGAGTAATTAAACTAGCTAAAAGCAAGTTCCAACCTCAGATGTGCAATGTGTGTTAGAGGAAAAACCCACTGTATAGGACACTTGAGTTTGAGATTTGCATTTGCAGTTCTCACAAAGTGTATTGATTCTAGTAGTAAACAACACCTGTCAAGGTTATTAGGAAATTTGCTATTATGAGCACTGAAATCCACAAATTGAAATTCCTTTATTGTATTTTAAAATCATGTCCAATCTTGCTTGATTCCCACCCTTTTCTTTACATTATCTATAAAATATTTTCTTGGTTTTTTTCCTGCAAAATGGAATTTGAGTCCTCTTCCAGTTCATATTACTGGTGAGAGGTGTGATTTATCTACACATTTTCTCCTTTTCAGCCATTTAGTAATGGAGGTTTGCTCCATTTTTTATTCACTAAAATTTGAAGAAACTTGCGCGCTCTTCTGCACGCTGTCATCAGCACATGGATTCACTTTGACCACAAAACAGCTCTAAAATATAATTCTTTCTGCCTGCTAAATGGAAAAAAACCAAACAGTACTAAAATAAACCTTTCATTTTATTACTGCATTTCCATGAACTACTTCAATCTCCTTATATGTGCTTTATCAAATCCCATTTCACAGATTGCTAAACAGAATGCTTTTCTGCATCTATTCTTTCCGGCTGATCACTTGTTCCGTTGAATATTTTCCTTGATTACATTATTCTTGCACCACGTAGTCTCTGCTTCCAGTGCTTTATTGATCTTAGCTGTATGTCCCTGTCTTTTCCCATATCTACACCAAAGTGCCTCTCTTTGCATCATCATCCCATTTTCTTTGAATGGTTTTTAAGTGGTCTTTATTTTTCTTCCTCTTCACCCACTGATTCTTTCATTTTTATTATCCAAGCATGCATCTCTTCCTACCCTCCCATATAATCCTCTAATTGTATTTTTTCGTGCTGTTTGAGGTATAAACACCAAGCAGGGTTTGGTCAGTGTTTGGTCAGTGACTTGCCAATGCTGTATCAAGTGCATTTTTAAGCACTTTGGTAGCACTGAAGTCACATGCTGTACGATATCAAGTACTTCAGGGCCCATCAGTTTTACAATGATGAATGGGAGCAGCAATTTCTGTGTTTCTTGGCATTACAGCAACTGTCACTATATGGAAAGAATATTTCCCTAAGTTTCACCAAACAGACCTATAAACCATAACTATGGCAGTAACTGAGGAAACATAAAACCTTAGCAGCTTTGGAATGGAGCCAATCATAAATACATACAAATGGTCTATTCCTGCTAAGAAAAAAACAGCTATTTCACAGTGCTGTCAGTCAGATTAATATACCCCAAAAGTACTAAAATATGACAAGCTGAGCAATTTTGATTCTCCTCTTAGAAACTTTATCTGTAGTGTCCAGGATGCTATTGTAGACATACACTTCAGTAACATGTCAGAAAAGTTCTTATCTTCAGATCTGAAACCTGAACTGAAAATACTTCTCTACTGACATATTAGACCAAATTTGTTTTTAATGTTTTTCTTATATAGAGCAAATATGAATACAGGAATAATACGAGCCTTTTAAAGTCAGCAATATTATGTATTCACTTGTGATGATATAATAATTTTATCCAAGTGGAGTCACATTGATTTATTGAAAGATAGATCTGAATTCTTCCTATGACTACCTGCATAGGCAGGCAAAGTTCATGGTTTTATTGATTTAAGGTTTGTTTCTGTTTTCTGTTCAGTAGTGTAGATTAGGAGAAAGTGGAAGCACAGCAAGCTGTGAATGAGGCTGAGAGCCTGGGGTTAATTTTGTAATTAATGCAGATTGCATTAGGGGAGCATCTCAAAAACTTTTTCTTCTTATGTGTAAGAGATATTTATTCTGCATTTAGTAAGACCTATTCTGGTTTACAGCTGCATCAGGAGGGCTGAGCCATAATGGATGGAGCTGCTCCATTGACATCACAGGCAGGACTGGAATTATTGGAGGTATCTGTCTTTGTGAAGAGCTCTTGAGCAAATGAGCCTTCGCAGGTTGTGGAGATGATTGTCAAAGGAGCAGGATCAGTAACTTGGAGGTATTTAAAACTTTTCAGGACAAAGCTGTGACAAATATCATCTGTTTTGAATAGGGCCTGGACTAAAAAACATTTTGTGTTCCTTCAAACCTAAATTATCCTGTGATTCAACTAGATTTTAGAAACACACATACCTTCTGCCATCATATGGATTAGATTCAGGAGTTTCCCACTAAACAAGTCTATCAGTTGGAAGTCCATATTTACATATTCATTTCAGGAAAATGCTTCTATTTTAAAAAAATATTTTCCTACCATTAAAAAAAAATCAGTCAAATACACACTTGGTGTGAAATCATACAACTCCTCTGTTGCAGAGAATCTGTAGTGTGTTCAGAAAGGGGAGATGCTGAATATTGCTTGAACCATCAATTCACATGGATGTGCTGATGGAGCAGTTGGAAGCAGAAGCTGATATCTAGTGATGAGAAAAGAGGGCCAGAGATTTATGAAAAAAACAAGAAAACAAGAGAGCCATTCCCTGTCACATCAGGAAAAACAAATGTTGTTTGTTAGTGGGGACAGGCAGAAAAGAAGCTGGTGGCAGTTGACATGAACTATCCAGCTTTTTACTGCTTTTGACTTTTAGGTGTAATGATTGAGAGGATGAAGGAAGTGCTCCAGATGGGGGTCCCATCATAGTTATCTTACCTGAGATATGTAGCTGTGGGATCAGAGACAGGATCCCTGCCCTGCCACAGTGCTCCAGCTTACAGAGTGCACTGGGCTGGGCTCCTCTGGCCCCAGTGCAGCCAGCTGCAAGTACTGCATTGTGTGTGGGTGAGTGTGAGGTTTTCTCATTGCTGCAGGGTTATCCAGGGCTGTTTGCCCACAGGATTTGATCACAGTGATGTAATTTGTAAAGAAAACGCATCAGCGCCACATTCAGCTTCTGCCGCTCGTGCAGGCTATTTCCATCAGGCCATCAATATCTGCAGTGAGAAAATATTAGATGGGTGGGTTTTGACCTACATTTTTGTTTGGGTTCTGCATGTAACCCAAATAGCGGTCATGGCATATAATTTTGTATGTTTTGGAGCTATCACACCAGGTGAGTTTCCCCTCTGACTGCTGCATATTAACCACAGCTGAGACTTACAAAGGAGATTTACAGAACTTCCATAGGATAAATAGAAGAAAGGGAGCCAGTTCCTGTACAGTATTTCTGCAGGAGAAGTGGGGTTTGGAACTTGTATTTCAGTCCTGGGTCCATGATAAGTCATTACAAAGAATAGCAAGATTCAGGAGTGGGATTTGGCAATTCCTTGGCCTCTTTGAAAAGGCATCATTCTCTAAATTTTGCTAAGATTGTTAACTACAGAATGCACTGAGATGGAAAATGAACATCAGGCTGTGATTTTAACTTATGGACAAGGATTTCAAGAGACCTGACTTGCTCTGTGGGTTTGTCCTCCTTAATATTTAGTGCCTTTTCCCCCTTAAATTATTGTATTAATTAATTGCATATTAGCTTCAACAGACTTGTCACTGGTATTAAGAGATAGCTTATCTTCTGTTTTCCTGTTAATATAACAAGATTTCCACTGCATTTTTATTCAGCTGCATCTATGTTGGTGTCGTGTTTTCTCTGTATTTCTTTTAAACCATCTCTTAATATATTCAAGGTAATTACCTTTTCCTCATTGGAGGATATGGCAATTCAAACATTTGGCACATATTTTTCTTTTTGTGTATTATTTTGAAGGCTTTTTCTTGAGTAATTTTTAGGCAGCTAGTCTTACAGGTCATTAATATTTTAGGACTAATAATACTAATTTATAGATGGATTTGGGGGCAAATCCATCAGTAAATAGGACTCTGGATATAGAGTTCATTCTTCATCTGTGCACGTTACACTAAGTCATGAAAGTCCAGAATGTGGCTCTTTAGGACAGTGGTGACATTTATTGGCAGTTGATATTGAAGTAGATTAATTACTTGAATAACAAGGTTCATAATAATCCTTTATCTAAAACTACCTGGCATACTATTATCATCAAAGAGCTCTCTCTGCACTGAAGTAATTAACAAAGGTCAAATTTTCCTAGCTGGTGTTTCAATTTCTTTTGCCAGTTCCTTCTATTTAAAATATATGTTCATATGGTTTAATGTGATATAATGACATTACCAGTGAGGTAATGTATCCAAAATTCCAGCAGTTAGTCTAAAAATAATTCCTTCTATTTAAAATATAAATCCAAAATAGAAAAATTCATGTTAATGTACTCCTATTGTTTTTGAAATTATGTAGTATTCTTTAAAGCCTCAAATGGGTCACTTTAATTATCTGAATAGAAAGATGTATGCTTTTCCAGAAGATTAATGGATATTGAGTGTGTTTTTCATCTTTTTTTCTTTTTATATGCCAGGAAACTGCAATTTATTTGTAATGATTTGATTTTCAGAAAGATTGCACATAGTTATTTCTAATGTTCAGTGGGTATTATGGTATACTTATATAAAATTGGAAACACTAAGGATAATGCATTGGCCAGAGGAAAATAAGGTACTAAATTAAATGAGAACTTGATAATGAACTGTAAAATTAGGAATTTGGACTAGAAATCATTCCTTTTGCTATGACCCTGAGTGTATACACCTTTTGGAAATCACAAGGACTGGAATAAGGGCCAAAAAAGAATTTAAAATATCCCTGTGTCACACTTAATCAAAACAGCTTTTTTTAAAAATAATGTTACCATATTTTATTGATATTAGAAATCAGACAGAGATTAGAAATATATCATGATTTTAACATTATGGTTAGATTACAGTTGGTAGATTCAAGATTGACCTTATGTTCTATATTTAATCATGTCTATTAGTAGTGATTTCCTTAACTTGCATATTCATTAACAGTTGAAAGAGCTACAGCTTCAGAGGAAGGGATGTGCAGTTGGTTGCAATTTTCTTATGGGCTGCATATCTTTTATTTTGGAGACCTTTTTTGATTTAGACCAAATCCTACTGGTGTTTTTTAAAGCTCCAGAGAAGGTATAAAGATAGAATCAGGTCTTTTGTGAAACCTTATGTATTTCCTAATGCTGAGAGCTACAATTTAGGTTGTAATTACATAGTCTTTTCTGCAGTGGAGCATGCATTGAACCGCCAGTCCTGGGCACAGTAAATGCTGTTCCATAGTTAAAGCTGCAGCATTTAGAATTAATTCATTACTCTTAATTTTTCTTCCCTAATGACATAACCTTTCAGAAGCATCCTCTTTTCATTGCTTTTATACTCTAAAAGAAAGTTTGTTAAAAGAGAATTGGATTTTCAGCATGGTCAATAAAACTAAGACTTAACTACTCATGGATCCCCTCATTCACTCTTTTCCCTCACTGCTTTATCACTCTTTAAGATTCCCTTGAGTCCTCTAAAACACCCAACCAGAGAAAGGGAACAGAAGCATCTTGAGTATAGGCCTGTCCCTGACAGGAACTGTCTGTCCATGGTGTAATTTCAGTTTATTACTGAGGTCTACAACTTTCTGCAGATAATTCCTTTAGAGAGGAACTTTTCTTTTGGTGAGGAAAAGTTTTATTTAGGAAACTAATGGTCCTTGTGTTAAGATATGAATATGAAAAGTGAGAGTCCTGGATTCAAATAACATGAACTTCAAGAGCTGCTTTTAAACAAGCACTGTTTTCTCCAAAATGATGACTTTGGCTGTGGTTTCACACCTAGTGGCTCCAAACTGATCAAGCTGGAAGATTTGTCCTTTTTGTGTGCTTTGATTTTGGGTTTGTTTTTTTCCCTCAAGTGAAACCAGTTCTGTGGCAGCTGTGTCCTAGCCCTTACACCAGGTGGTGGTACAGGAATTCAGATGTCTTCTGTAACAGAGGGGCAGCAGGATACTTCAGTCATCACCAAAAAAACTGCATTAAACAGCTTTTGGCATGTGGTGAGCTTAATGATTCGCTCAAAATCTCATTGAGATTGGCCATAGATAATGGTAGGAGGGCACAGCTGGCCTGAGTATTTGCATTAGTGACAAGAATAATCAGCAAAAGCAAGAAATATTGCACATGGTATGAAGGAACATCTTGTCTAGAGTTCCCATTTCCTTCTTTGTTTCCATCTGTATGTGAAATAACACTTTTTTCCTTGGTAAATACCAAGTTTCTTTTCAGAAAATCAGCATGGATATATTTGCAACTTGCCCGTTAATTGCCCCAATTATTTCTGAAAGGTAAGAGGTTTAGTGAAAGTTAGGAAGAGTGACAGGGAGTCAATTAAAAACTGAAAAAAATTGGTCTATAATTCTGTCTAATGCTTAGGTTTGTGAAGGAAGACTTGGTAAGGCTGTAGGAGAGAGGCTGAATAGCAGTATTTACTATTTATTTATTAATTTTTTTCCTGTATGACTTTCAGTC
This sequence comes from Falcunculus frontatus, assembly GCA_013398115.1. Lineage (NCBI taxonomy): Eukaryota > Metazoa > Chordata > Aves > Passeriformes > Falcunculus > Falcunculus frontatus. Next base: position 1,601,002 of record VZRV01000506.1, on the reverse strand, counting down.
TTCATGTGAGCAAGGCATGACTCTTCCTTATTTAGAAGAGAAGAAATTTAACATTTATTACAGCATTGAAAGATAACTGCATTTGGGGCAGTCAAATCAAGATTGAAGCTGTTTTTCTGCCGAGTAAAGAAAACCCGTAAAGATTTAAAGCAAAGCCTAAAAAGACAGAATTGTTGTGGGATGGCTTAGGGGATGACACTTTAGTAAAATCAGGAAAATCGCAGTCTGGAAAAGGGAAAAAAAACCCAAAACCACACACAACCAAACTCTCTTTTGCACTTGGATGAAGAGAATAGGATTAGAAGTCTAAACTGGGGGAAGATTGGCCCCAGGCAAGGAGCCAGCTGGCTGCCCAAAGCTCTGCAGAATAAGCCAAATAATGGGTTATAAACAAGAGTGAACAATAACTGTGATGGGGAGAGCAAAAATCCATCAGGTTGTGATGGATGAGCTGGAAGAGCTCACCTGATGTGCAGCATTTTAGTCTGGCTGTTATTGTTAGGGAAGTCCAGAGGAGTGCACAGAGGAGGTTAAGAGAACTATGGCCTGGGAAAAGAAGGGCTGAGTAAGGCCTGAGACAAAGGCTTTAGACAGTTCTTTATGTCTGTGGTGGGCAGGCCGAGGGGAAGAATTCTGCCTTGTGGGGAGAAATGGTGTTAGAAGAAACCATCTGAAGATGAAGCACCAGCCTAGGCTGCATTTGGAGCTTGTTAAATCCTCACTGCTGAAGGTCTTTAATAACAGGTCTGAGCAGGAATTCATAAAACATGGTGTGTGTAGCCCACGTGTGAGCACGTGCTGAGAAGTGCAGGTCTCAGCTGTGGGTGGATTTCCCTGTTCAGGGAGGGGCAGGTGCTGCCTGGGACCGTGTCCCTTTGCAGGAAGCAGGGGACCAGCAGTGAGTTAGTGCCTGCAGACACCAGGGGCAAGCAGCAGGCCAAGGCAGCTGGGCTGGAGAGATTCCTGTCTCAGTGTAAACACCCTTACTGCTCCTGCCCTGGCACAAAGGGATGAATTACATCAGCTCTCGAAGGGCCTTTTAACCCTGTTTTTTACCAGGATTGCTTGAGTAAAACTTTGCTCTAAATGCTCTAAAATTGTAAGCATATTCCAATGAAATAACTCTTGAATGATGAGAGTCCAAGAGCTGCACACCTTCCCCAGATGCCAGTGTTATTTCCAACAAACAACAAATCCAGAAGGGGAAATGCACAGAAGAAATTGGCTAGAACACAGTGAAAGCCAGAATATGAGATTATTGCTATTATCTTTTGTTTAGAAACACTTCCATCTCCAGCTAAATTGGTCTGAGGCAATGTCTGCACTTAGATTATCACTTGTGCAAACAGTTCTTTTGCTAAGCTATTATGGTGGGAGATAACAGTACAGATAACTTCTGTGGGGGAGAAGTCTCTTTCTCAGAACTGAGTCTAATTATTTACTTATCTTTCAGTCAGATAATGCTGCAAGAGTTCATACTTGTTTACTAAAACAGTAATTTGAGCTGTCACCTTGCTACTAGCTATAGCTAATAATATAGCTATTATTTCTAATATTGGGAATAATTTTCAACATGTGACTTCTAGCCGGAAAGCATTCTGTCAGTACAGATATTCCTGAGTCTTGGATGCCTAATTCAGGAAAATATCAAAGACCTTTTAATATCAGAAAATAACCAGGAAGATCAAATTTCTTCTTGCTTGAAGAAAATATAAATATGAGGCCACTTTAAAAGATAATACAAAGTCAGCATGTACACCCCCCTCATATAATACACCAAATATTAAAATTAAGAACAGAGTATTTGGAAGAAAAAGAAAAAAAATAATACCAAATACCACAGTCTATTTATCAGCTGTATATAAAACACTATATTTAAGCCCCTGATTAAATGTTTCACCTGTCAGAACTGAAAGATATCAGTACATCTGGAATTTGGCCTCATCTTTTACAGGTCAACCACAGGATTTATTCTCCTCGCTGCTGTGTTGTCATGTTGAACATGTTCTACTCACAAAACATTGGCAAGCTTCAGCTTGGAGAAGTCCCTATGGAATTTATGCAAACACAGCTTTCACTGGTTTATGGCTCATTTCACTGGGATGGCAAAAATCATCCTGCTGACCCAGAATAACTATCAAGAGATGCTCTAGAAAATTAAGCATTTGAGACTTGTGCTGATACAATTTTACATCCCTTTAACATCAAAACTGAGTGTTTTTCCTAGCCTTTTTAAAAATAAGCCTCAGTAGCAGTAGTAATAATAATATAACTAAAAACTAGCAAAGATATATATGCACTGGAAATTGTCTCTGTAGGAAAGTACATATGTTCTGAGTTTCTGAGGTCTCTGATTTTTGTCTCTGCTTCCTCTTTCTTGTTTACAAAATCAGCTTTTCTTATTGCCTGGCAAATCTAAGTCTCCCACTGAGCCTGCCTGCCAGCTTGTACAATCAGTCTCCAAGCAGGTCTAGCAGACACAGAAACAACTTTCCCGGAGTGTTTGACAGAGAATTTTGTACTATAAAGTTTCCCAGTCCCTTAAGGGGGGACAAGTGTTTACCAAACCCACATGAAATTACTTTTCCCCCAAACACACTTTAATAATGAAGCAAAGTCGAGTTCATTGTAATCAAATACAAAACAAACCAATTCCCTTGTGCTTGGAAGCAGGTGCTGTGCAGGGAAACAGCAATAGCTACCTGCAGATTTGGCTTCACTTCAGGCTGTTTTCTCTGGACTGTGAACTGAACTATCAGGAGGATCTGCTCAGGTGTAAGAAATGGAACTGATTCTCAGATAATTTGCATTTCTCAGGCATTCTGTTTCCATGTTAAAATCCAGTTTGGAGGTAAATTCTTCCTGGGAATCTCAGAAGAGTGAATACATCTCTAGGGAAGAGGGCTTACTCTGACTCTTGATAATTAAATTCAGCCATAAAGTAAGATTTAACCTGCCTGTTAATGAATTATATATTACTCTTGCACTGGTAGCGCTTGATGTGCAAAGGTACTCTGATTCCACTTCCTGATGACAGATTTAAGAAAAACTTAATATTTATCTGTCCAGTGCTAACCCATTCATACAATACACATTTTATCCTACTCAGGTAGTAACCATCCAGATTCACTGTGTAAAGTTCTTGTCAACATACCAGTCTAGTGCTGTAGCTTAAAAACAATGCAAAATGTGCTCATGTTTGTAAAAACATTCATCACTAACTATTGAACAGTGACTAACATTGGGGAGAATTTGTCTGTGGACTTTCTATTATTGCAAAACTTAAATTGCGTTACCCGGGTTGTTGGATTTAACAGAAAATCCTGTCCTTAGTAAACTAACTTCTTCTTTCTTAGTTTAATTTTGGCTCTTTAAAAAATAAAAATCTAAAGAAGAATTTTGGTTTTGCTGGACATATTGGACAGTTATAAATATTCTTGTGACTGTTTTATGTAGTTCATACATCAGTGTGGTCAAGATGTGTAGTCTAAATAATAGTTTACCCTTGGCTTCGAGAACTGTTTCAACCCCAAAGATCAGATTCTCCATGTTTTAAGTTTATAGTTTTGAAATCTAATGAGTTACAAACCTGTAATGCCTTGTACTTCAGTTGTCTGATAAATCCACAATCTAGAAAATACAATTTAATTTAAGCTACATTTTAATCTGGCTCTGCTAAAACAGATCGTGTTTGTTTTTATTAGCATCCTGGGTTTCCTCAAGCTGGGGACTATGGTCTTCTTTCCTTGCTTTTGTCAATAGACAGAAAGAGGTAAAGTTCTACCTTTAGTCGCCTTTCCATTGCTTTGTTCTCTTTTGTTGTCATTCTGTTCTGGGAATCTGTGAGAGGAATGGGTAATTTCTTAACTACAGTGAATCAACAATGCTTTTATCTGGTTCAGTATGTCAGGTCGATGAAGAAGGCAGAAGGAGGGAGGATAGAACAAAAGATTCAAATTGAAAGTCTCAAGTGCAAAGAAATGATTTTAATAATTTCTTCTACTGGAAGAAATAGACTAACTTAACACAAAGTAGCAGCCATACACCAATTGGGTATGGAGAAATCACAGTCGTATTTCTGCAAGACAACTGTTATATTTTCATATACTAACAGAGTCATTTTAACCACAGACATTTAAAACACAATTAAATGTCACTTCAGTGATTACGTGACTCATGACTGAGCATGTCATGAGTGACGTGCTCAGTGACTGAGTACTCTGAAAGTGACACCTTCACTCTGTTATGCATGAAAGGAACAAACTGCATTTTTAAAAGATGTAAATGTATCTAGGCACAGGAGTATTTAGAGACATACTTTTATGTGACTATGTATTTTCTACCATTTCTAGCACTGAATGTTTTATGTATGTGAAGGAAATAAGAGTAGAGGCTTCTACCTTTTCTTTTTGGTACTGACTGAAAATCAGATAATGATGTCCTCTATTGCAGTACTTTCCAATTTAATCTCTTAGTTGCAGTGATGGTTTCAGAAAATTCCTGACTAAAAGCTTTTCAAAACCTCTATTTTCAAGCAGTTATTTACTAATATTTCCAATCATATTGCATCCTCAGCTTTGGCTGGGCAAGATGGAGAAAAAAGATGGATAGCAACTAACAAATGTTCTTTCTAATTACATAATGCTGAAAATAAAAATTATTTGTTATGCTGTGACTTTAAGTCTTCAATTCAGTTCGAATAAACCTTGCATAAAAATCCCCATATTCTGAAAGAAATTTGTTATAGCAATGTAGAAAAATTAAAAATAAAAAATGTAAAAACATTACATAAAAAAATGTAAAAACATTTTTTTAAAAGAAATAAGACATCTGAGAGGTCTCTGGGAGCATAAGACATGATTCAACAAATCCCTAATTTCTTCAAGAAATGTATCTCTAAGGAGATAAAAAGAGATTTCAATAACAGTCACTTCTCCCTCATGTCTACAGGAAAGCAGGCTTTATGTCTTTGGGGCTTGTGTCTTTCAGTACTTTCCTCATAACATCTCAGTGCTTCATGGCCTCATGAGCTTGGTGTGTGTGAGGACTGTCACTGATGTTCTGCAGATGCTTTTTTTTTCATTTAAAACAAGCTGGTCTTCAGGGAATGATTCCAGATGCCCAAAAGAGGTCTGTTAGAAGTTCAGATGCCCTACTGAACTTTTAATGTGTGTCTTTATTGTGGGAAAATGACCCCTGAAGAAACTGGACACCCTGAAGAGGTTTATACCTCACAGTACCTGATAACTGGGGACTCTTTGTGAGCATTAAGTTTTGATCTGGTAATGCAAGAGAGGAACAAATATGTAAAGCAAAAGACAGAGGCAATCATTCATTAAGGATAGGTTTAGGGGACTCCTGGTTACCCATCACCTTTTTGTTGATGTTATCTTCTAAAGGATTTAAAATTGTATTAACTCATTTTATTATTCTTTCTTCTCCAAAGGATGAGTGCTACAGACTGAACCTTTACAGTTTTGGCTCCTACCACTGAGAACAACCCCAGTGTTTACCGTGAGGCATTTTCCAAGCCACACAAACTTCTTTGACGCTTGAATCTGTAGGAGAAAGTCCAGTGAAGCTTCAGAGATGATTCTCTATCCCGCACTGACTTTAGCAAAAAATAACCAGTTTTCAGCAGATCCCTGAAAGGTCTAACTCCTGGGCTGTCTCTGCCAGGTTTCAAGTCACTTTCCTGATCCACATTTAACTTCTGGGCAATACAGTACTGCAGAACTCAAGACTGAAAACATCTAAAATAGTAGGGAATAACTTGTTTCAAAACCCAAACTCTTACTCTAAGGCCAGCATCAGAAATTGCTGCTTTTTTGTCAGTGTAACTTGGTGAGCAGAGGGCGTGCAGAACATCCACAGCAGTGATTTACATAGGATGGCTTTGTATCTCCTCTAGAACCCTTCTGGAAACTTGTCTGAAAAGTGTTGCAGTCTTTTTGGAGTTGAGACTCGTGGTTTGCCCTGATCTGTGGTTGTTTTTGAATAATGGGTCCAATATGCTAATTATCAATAATTACACAAAGCAATAATTGCACAGGCATTTTGATTCAGTGTTCTGTCTGCATCCACATCTAAAACTAAAACTAGGTCAAAGCAGGAGGTGCTCAGTTGTTGAAGGAAGCAATATCAAACTTATTCCTTTTTCATTTATTTCTATCATTCTAGACTGAATTCCTCAGAGCTTGTTTATCAGCAGTATAAGGGTTTGCATTTTCATTTCTCAGTGTAGTAAGGGAAACTTTAGCCTTTAAATAGCCTCTCAATTACAGGATTGTTCTTAAAAAACTTGTCTGTTCTTCTAAGAGTAGCTGATAAAAATTGATGGTGGATAGAATCCGTAATGTTTCAGTTACCTCTTAGAAGATATTAGACTCTGTGAAAAACAGGTATTTTCCAGCCTCAGAAATATATATAAGGCACTATATATATTTCCTTATACTAAGGAACTATTTCCTTATACCAAGGAAAAGGAACATTTGCAAGATTTGAAGAAATTTACTTAAAGGCCATAATAATCTACATTTATAATCATCTCAGTAACTAAACACCCTGACATACATCTTCTTGATGATTTTTCTAGTGTAAATTACTATTCCAAATTCATAGATTTGAATGATATCTGCCCAGAATTATTTCTCTTTTGACATGAAGAATATTTAAAACATCAAGAAAAACTGCTTTGGACAAGGAGAATATTTATTCTTTCAAAAAAACTCTCACTGTGATCAGAGATTATTTTCATAGAATCATGAGACATATGGGCCCTTAACTATCATCTAATTCCATCCCCCACTGCCATGGGCAGGGACACCTTCCACTAGACCTGGTCCCTCATCCAGCATGCCCTCTAACACTTCCAGGGATGGGACAACCAAAACTTCTCTGAACAACGTGTTCCAAAGCCTCACCACTCCCATAGTAAGGAATCTCTCCCTAACAGCTGATCTAAACCTACCCATTTCCAGTTTAAAGCCATTCCCCCTTTTTCTGCCACTACACACCTTTGTAAATACTCCATCAATTCTCTTGTAGAACCCCTGCAGGTACTGCAAGGGGCTCTAAGGTCTCCCTGGAGTCTTCTCTTCTCCAGGCTGAGTAACCCCAGCTCTCTCAGCCTGTCTCCATCGCAGTTGTGCTTCACAATCACCTTCGTGGCCTCCTCTGGACTTGCTCCAACAGCTCCATGTCCTTCCTGTGCTGAGAATTCCAGAGCTGGATGCAGCTCTGCAGGTAGGGTCTCACCAGAGCAGAGCAGAGGGGCAGAATCCCCTCCCTGCCCTGCTGCCCACAGTGCTCTGGATGCAGCCAGCACACATTTGTCTCTCTGGGCTGTGAGTGCTCATGGCCGGCTCATGTTGAGCTTCTCCTCCACCAGCACCCCCAAGTGCTTCCCCTCAGGGCTGCTCTTCACCCCTTCTCTGCCCAGCCTCTGCTTGGGATTGCCCTGACCCAGGTGCAGGACCTTGCACTTGGTCTTGTTGAACACCACCAGGTCCACACAGGGCCACCTCTCCAGCCTGTCCAGGTCCCTCTGGATGGCATCCCTTCCCTCCAGCACATTGACCACACCACACAGCTCGGTGTCATCAGCAAACTTGCTGAGGGTGCACAGGTTGGTTGTACTCTTTTAACCAGTGTTATCTAGCAGACATGTATTTGAAGGACTAAACATGTGCATACAGGAGATCTAATACATAAATGAAAAAAAAAAGAAAAGATTTTGATAACTCATTGCAACTGTTTGCCATCACATTTTTGCCACAAGCAATTTGTTAAAAAAGCAGTTGAATTTAAATATATCTATTCCAGGAGATAAATTTTCAACACTTTGTGAATGGTTTTACAGCTTGGTAAGGAAAATATTTATTTTTGATATGAACCCTATTTGGTGTGAGCTGCAGTGTGAATAACTGTGAACCTTTCAAAATGAATCAATTTCAGTTCTGTTACTTCCCTTTCCTCATTAAAGTCTTTACATCTTGCTTCAGACCAAGTCAGATATTTTGGTAAGGTTAAAAAAAGGAAGCCACTGCATGAAAAAGAATATTTTTGTTCTTGTTAAAATTGTCTTGCTAAGTAAATATTGATCAGATGCTGCAAAACCCTGTGGCTGAATTCATTCCATTTGAGGAGGAGGGAGGAGGGAAGAACTGCCTCAGGCTACTGTAACTTATGAAACTATGATGAGCAAAATAGGCATGTACTGTACTTTCAGCTGGGATGCTGGTACAAAAAAGAGGAGTTTTGAGCAAAGTCCTTTGAACCCATTAAATTCTCTCTCCCTCTTGCAGGGTTATTGATTAGGCCTACTCCAGCAACAGATGAAGGCTGCAGGGGGAAAAGCAACTCCTCAGTCAGATCTGCTGACATTATTAGCTCTGTAAGAGACAAAGCTTCTCAGTGGCCATGGTGGGAGGGCTGTGCAAGACCTGAGTGCCTTATTTTGTCTTCTTAGTTCTCTTTCTCCGCATTTTAAAAATACGTACAAGCTTATCAAATCTTTTCTCATTCCCCATAGAGCTTTACCACATCAAATAGCTGGTTTCCAATAGAAGCTCTGAGCTGTGCTAGGCTGGGATTACTATCAGTGGCTTAGAGAAAAGGCTGGTTAAATCACTGCTCTCCCTGAAGCAGAGCAGAGATCTGCCTCTTTCCACAGAGCTTGGAAGGGATCACAGGGACAGAGGGAAGGAGCAGCCTTGTAATCCCCAGCTCATGGAGAGGTTCATGGTGAGGCTGACCTTGGGGGCAGGAATGGAGAGGAAGCTGGGCTCTGTGTACATGCAATGTTTCCTTAGGTTAATCTCAAGAGATTTCCCATGATACCATCAGTTAGGAGGCATGTGGAAATTAGTCTGTAAAACTGTAATTGTTTACAGGCCTACTCATTCATCCCTCACTCATCTTGGTGTAAATACTTAACAATGACAATTCCCTGAATGCTGTGAAATGTACCCCAAAATACTTTGCTCTTTCCATGTCCATCTAATTGTCTGCTTCCACACCGCTTTTTCCATGCTTTTGTGTGTAATTTTGGTCCCACAGCTTTTGTAAAGGACAGAATTCTCAGCTCAGCTGCTGAAGTTTGTGTTCCACACTGTGATACCTCCCTGAGGTTTATCTGTTCAAGGTCAAGCACAGATTCTCTGCAGGTGGCCTCCAAATATCTTGGAAAGTTTACAAGTTCATCAGCAAAGTCTGAGGTTTATGTTTCTAAGGCATTTATCACCACAGGCTTTGGAGAAAATTGGAGCTTCTAAGTGCTAAAAAGGAATATTTCTTACGTCTCTTCCAAATAGATGTGTTTAAATTCAGAAGCTTATTATGTATAATACACTGCAAAACTAATCTACTAATCTACAATCTAATATTGAGTTACAGACAAGCAAATCAGTTTTGCTTAAACAACAGCACGAGCTTCAGGCATCTGTTACGTCTAACAAGAAATCAAAGGGTTTAACTTTTTCTTCTGTATACTAGTATCTCTGTATATTTTTCCTTTTTTCTTATTATTCTTATGCAATTTTTACAAAATAAGGCATTCATTTATGTCTTTGAACAAATATGTAATGCTCAGATGCTGATTATCTTTTTACCCCAAAATTATCTTGGAGCATGCTAGGGAAAAAATGGATTACATTCCTTTTGGACTTAAAGGATGGATTTATTTCCAGTGTCCTGCTCTGGTGTGGTTTGTAATTTTTTAATGCTGACCAAGCTTATTTGCTGGTCAAAACCCAAATATCTTACTTGCTGGTTAACTGTCACTTGGTAAGAGAAATTTTATTAAAAAGTGTTCAAAAGTTCATTAGCAATTTTTTCTTATGCTAAATCTTTCCATATTTGAAATCATTCTTTAATCTGCTAATGACATTCAAGTTGTCTGGAATTCTCTGTAACATAGTGGCAACAGTAAGAGAACACCTATACTAAATGCAATTTGCAAGTGTATAAGCAAAAATGGATTAAATAAGATGGATTTTATTACAAAGAAACTACTGTTACCTGTGAAAATCTTTCAATTTTTTTTCCAACCAAGCATGCCTTGAAAAAGGAAGCCTAGTATGAAAATAGAAAATTGCCACCTTCCAATCATAATTTTTTGTGAGTTGTGCTTCCCTTTTTGCCATGTTCCTTTGAAATTCCAGTGCAGCTTTGAAAATAAGCAGCAGTGGCCCAGTGCTGCCTCTCAGTCTCTGGGAACCATTTGGCTGCTGACTGTGTGTTCTCTTTTTAGCCAATCAACTCTAACATTTTAAGGGAAGGTGATTTCATCATGATGGCACGTTCCAAGTTTGCATGGATTTGGCATTTTTAAGATGTGGGGTTTTTAATCTATTCTTTCTGCAGTTTTTGAAAGGTACATCGTTATTACTCACTGTGTTCTCAGAAATACAGCTGGAGATAGTCGTCTCCCTTGGATTTGATTATGATTTCTCATTGTATTTCATAGTTCTTTACTGACACTGACAATTCAATCAAGTGACCATCTACATGGAAAAAAGTAACAAAACCAAATATGTTTTCCAGGAATTTCATCTGTCTGTAATCTTTATGCTAAGATAGTTTTGTTTTAAAAGAAACATTTTTCCAGTTGAATTCTTGTACTTCATAAATCCTGTGATCAATATCTAATAATTAAATAATGACACAGTATCTGATTAGCTCCAAAGAAGGATTAGTCCTAGGATTAGTACTAGGAATAATGTCTGCAGTAAATAATCACTTGTAATTAGAAAAGAAACTGGTCCAAATCTTGGAACTCATGGAAACTATAAAGTCCTAGACAACAGACTTGTGACAATCTAAACATGAGACTTGAATAATCCACAGGAATCAATTAAAGTTGTTGTCATGGAAGATGTGGAACAGTGACCAAACACTGGATATCACACAGAATAGTAATAACTTCAGAAATTTCTCCAAGACAGAAACGTTAAGCTTATCCTGACAGTACTACAAGCATTTTCTATGTATTAAAAGTTTCAGAAAAATTTGAATTTTGGCGTGGGTTTGGGCCATCACACCTCCCTCAGGCCTGCTTCTTTTGAAGAAATGTAGGATCTTGTTTGGGAAAAAAACCCCAGCTTAAACAGAGTCAAGGTACACTTCTTTTTCCTTCATAATTACTAGAAAATAATTTATTCTTCAATATCAAATCCATTCTTCCCTGATAGCAGTTTAAAAAAAAATGTAGGATATTTATAACTTTTCCAGTCAAGTTTTAAATTTCTTCTGACTAAAGCCCTGAAAGTGATTATCTTTTGTTTCACTGCATTAGCTTGCTTCTGTTAAAGAAGCACTTCACGGGTGCCCTTGAACCAACAGGCAGTCACATCACTCTTCCTGACTGCATGGTAATAGTAGAGCTCCTTGGCTTCTTTATTTTAAACACCATTTAGACAGCACAATATACAACTTGTTTTCAGCCATTATCTGATATGGAACACATACAGTAATCCCCAAGGCTGGCATCCATGTACATTTTTTATCACTTTGAGACTCAGCATATCAGTGTTTTCTGATTGCCTTATTTTTAAGCTAAGTTCAGCAAGAAATGTTCCCTGAAGATCTAAATTGTGCAGGAAGGTATTGCTTTGTTATGACAACCAAGCATCCCTTCTCACCCACATGATCCTCTCTCATTTCACATTATTGCTTTTTTTGCCTACACTTCTTTCTTTTGAAATATATAGTAAAGTTTAATATCCAGTATAAAAAAATCTTTATTTCTCTGTTTCAATTTCTTTGCACTCTATGTGCTGCACACACCAGCCCCTTTCCATCTTCTACAAACACAACAAAAATAGATTCTCTCATAAATGTAAAAATTATTGTCTCATGTGGAATGGGGTTCAGTTCTGGGTCAAAGAGTGACCTTCCTGGCAATGTCACTGAGAGTCTCCTGCCCACCTGGGACTGCATTCCCAGCACAGAGCCACTGATCTGTGCAGCAGAAAACTCTGGGTCTGTGACTCATGGTCATGAGTGTGCTAATTACCCACCATCCAAATTTTTCATAAAATTAGAAGAATTACATTGGTTTGGACTCATAATTTGCAAGCTGGGTTTATAGCCACAGAATTCGGTGTTGTTTCTAAGCTTAGGGGAGGATTTGATGCTTGTTTCTGGTACTTGTGCTGGTTCTCAAAGCAGCTGTAGCTGTTTGGGAGCTGGACAGCGGGAAAACATTGCTGTAAATCTTCTGAGTTTTGTAGCTTTAAATCTCTGTAACTGAAAGAGAAATCAAGAGATTAATATTTTCCTTTCTTCAGAAGAAGATATCCTTAAGGCTATGCAGTGAACTGAACAAACTTATCATTACTATGTACTGAGCCATGATATAACAAGAATATCCTTAAGCTTAGAGAAATAGTTCTAGAAATGCATCACTAGACATTATATTAGAAAGCACACATTATAATATTCATTACAGTAGTAGAATGTGAACTGCATGTTATTGTAAAAGAAAATCCAATTTGCTGCCTACTGCCTTCAATTTGGTTTTGACAAGTACTCAATCTCCTGCTATATTTTGCTTTCTACATTTATCTTCCTGGGCATGTTCTGTAATGTCTGCTTAGGGCAAAAGCAATAATCTTTTCATTTAATTTAGTGAAAAAGCTCATGTATTCACTATGCTTACTAGGTACAACAATATGAAAACAAATCCCAGTTGCTAAAGATCCATTTGACAATGTGAAATAGATTTTGACTTTTTAATTTAGGTATAAAATTGTAGAGGACATATAAGGGACGCAGATTTATGGAGCTCTACCCTTTATTTATGAGTGGTTGCAAAAGAGTGATCTGCAAAAGCCCATATTATTTTACCAGCGATGGATGAACTTAAGATTGTTGAAAAATAATTTTATTTGACCCTTGCAGAACAACTCTGGAAAGTATCAAACTTATTTGTCTTTGTTAAAAATCTGAGAATTTGAGTATACCTCAGTTTCTCCAATGAGTATTTCCTCAAAGTGGAACGTAATTTTAATTACATTGGAGTTGGGTACTTTTTATTTAGCTCACTGCAAACCATGGGAAGGACAGGGCAGAATTTCAGTACAAATTCAACCAAATCTCAGCACTTCTGCTGAACTGTCCTTGAAGCAGTAGTGTGTGATCAAAGGGAAACAAATCTTGTCAAAATTTTAATTGTTTTAGGTATGAGGTTTGGTTTGCTTTATGCTGTTTCTGAATTTGTCCAGAAATGTCAAAAGAACGTGTTTTATCTTGCTCACAGTAACTTGAAGTGTGGTAAAAATGCATCCCTAATTTTCTTATTAGTTTTTCCTCAGAGGGAAGTGTGATTTTTTTTTGGATAAGCTCCTCAGTCTGCCTAACTAAAAAACACCTCTAGTGCTTTGCTCCTCAAGTCGTGTGTCTCAGATTTTAGAAAATAAAGTTTGTAGAAATTTTTGCTATGAAGCTCACAGAATCAGATAAATTTGCCACACTGATCTAGAAAGACATTTTCAGCCCAATTCCTCCAATTTCCAATTATTTTGGAAATAAACAGAGAAATAAAAGGGTATTAAAGTTCACCCTTCATAATGCTGTTAAACCTGATATCTTATCCCTTCAAACAGCCCCAGCAGCACCTTTCCTGTTCCCTCATTTATAATGAAGAATAGCTGAAGGGAGCCACAGATGGATTCATTATTTTTTCCAGGAATAAGCATCAGTCTGAATACTAGGAGCTATACCATGGCCTTATGTATTAGGGACTGCTTCCAGTGATGGCTGAAAAATGACAATTATTTCTTATCTCCTCAAACTTGAAGGAGGCAACATAGCCTCAAGCAAAAACAACCACAGCCACATGGTTTGTGGAGCTGTTTTTGTAGAATCAAATACTGCCAGAGCAAATTTGATACTTCTCTGACCTCTGAGTTTACATTTTCAGTTGGCCAAGTGTATCTTTAAAGTTTAGTAGGGTTTTGTTCCTAGCCAGAAATGCATTTAATGCTTCAAAACCAAATACTACAGGCGCTGGCTCATTAAAATTCCTACAGACCTCCAAAATCCTGTAGGATTTGGCCATCTGGAAGCTGGTCTGCAGCATATCAGACTTTAGATTTACTTGATACAAATGTCTGATCTCTCTTAGGCACTTGTGAGCAACTTAATGTTTCTCACTAAGGCCTTCAGTCCCCGTGGATATGGGTGTGATTTTAGAGACTGGTGCCTCATATGCTCTGGATCTCAGCTCTCAGTTACTACATTTGAAACCAACGGCAAGTGTTTCTGCATGACCTGAAGATAGCTGAAATTTAGCCAGCAACTACAGAACTGGTGTTTCTGCAAATTCCACCAACTTGCTTCATTACTCCAGAGTTTCACCAGACTCTCTTTTGGCGTAAGAGTTTCTGTAGACTCTTAGCATTTATTTTTTTGGTATGTCCCAAGCTACCTCAGTTGTGACAAAGCTGAACATCTTGTGACTGAGCCTGATTTGTATTATCCAGAAAAAAACCCGATCAGGTTTTGTGTCATTTAAAACACTGAGGGGCTCAAAATTTAGGAGGTCTTTCGGAGCAGATTTGCAGAATTAGGGACAGTATCATCACTGAGAATATTGGTGAGACCAACCATTAACCTGGGGAGGAAACCCATAAACACTCAGTGCTGCCTTTCCCCCCTTCTCCCTTCCCACACATCCTCATGTGAAAGTTTCCTTGGATGTGCTGTGCGTTCTCTCCTATCCCAGTGCTACTGATGCCCCTGTGTGAAAAGAAGTCAGGAAAAAGGGTGCCAGGACCAGAGCACACCACATCAGTACCTCTGCAGAGATACAGACTGAGGAAAGCATTTTTGTGTCACTCTGGTCTGAGGAGAGTGTAAAAGTTTAGACTTCTGCATATTCTGAAAGTGCTGTGATATTGTTGCTCTGAAAGAGCATAATTTCTTCCACAGCTTTGTGGTTTTAAGTTTGCTGCTTCACTTTGAAGCCTAAATGATTTAATTTTCCTAGAAATTATTCAATCTATTTTTTGCATAAAGCTCTTAATCCTTAGCCAATCTGGAAATGTGCAAGAACTTCAAAACACACTCCTTGGTGATTTAGCCTCCTATGTCTTCATTCTTCATCAGCCTGTTCACAATCCTCCTCTCATCTGTTGACTTCCTTCTCTTTTTGCTGTAAGCTCTCGCCACAGAGAGCCTCTCACAGCAATCAGTAAGTTTCATAAACTGCAATTGTGCCAGATAATTAAATAAGAACTCTATTTCAAATCAATTTAAATCCATATGACTTTCAGAAATGACAGTTGCTACACTGTAAAACCAGTGAATAAAACCCTTTTGAATACTTAAATCAATCCCAACTTTGTTTCATCTTAATCCTCAGAAAGCAATTCCTGCAAGTGTCAATACTGCCCTTACGGATTGGGTGATGATATCTTGTATATGTTAGCTCCAGAACTGCACTTGGATCAGGTCAATTCAATGACTGTTGCTTTTCTACACAGCACAGATAGAAGCAGGCGCTTTAGCTAAGGCGTGTATTTACATCAGTGCTTAAGCATTGCTTTGGACATAAGTGGATTTTTCCTATTTATCATCTAGTGTAGATACACAGCATCTCCCATAGGTTTTTCAGCTAGCAGCCAATAATGCTGCATGCCTGTATAGAATGGATACTTTTGTATGGTTGGGGAGATGTTTTTGATGGGGTTTTTATTTTGTTTTCTCCAGGATCAGGGCCTGATTTTGAATGAAAGATCCTGTGCTGCACAAATTCACAGGCAGAAGTAATCCTTTTCCCTTAATCAAAGTCAGTGAGTGGAAAGAAATACCACAGGTTACAGAGCAAATCACTGGCATAACAGAAGCTATCTCTACTGAGTCCTGTCTGAGTAACCCTATGCAGTAGAGCATCTTCAATAGACTAAATTACTTTATATCTTTTTTACATCTGAGAGTCTGCTGTTTTCAGTCTATGAACACCAAATATATGTTTCACGGATTCACAATGTTTGCATTAAAATAACAGCTAACATATGTTCCTGCATCATATTTGTTTAAACTACCCCAGTCATCTGAAATCCTGACCATAAAAGCACCTGTAACAAAATTGTCCATCTCTATATGTCTGGTGATAATGGTCATCTTGTCCATTATAGTAGATTTTGTGTTAGTAATAAAGAACAAAAACCAGGAATTAGCAGGGGCCATTGCTGTATGTAGCCAACTGCTTGTCTGGTTTCGAGGGCCTGGATGATTTGCAGTTATTGGACAATAGCAATCCAAATTACTAAAATTAGTAGAAAATACATAGTATTTGTACCTTGTTCAAAACCTGCAGCTGGCAGAGACAGTTAATTAGTCTGGAGTTTACATGCAAAGCACCAGTGATGCCCTGACTGAAGTGATTAGCTGGGCCTGTAATATGTTTTTATTAGGACTCACACTTCCTAAATGTAAATTTTCATTTCTAGATACTATCATAATGTGCCTGTGCTTTTAGTGAGAATTGAAAGTGTCACAAATTGCATTGCTTCCCAGGTGAAATTATCCTTACGGGAGGGATTTGAACCAGAGCTGTCTAAAGGCTTGTTCAGAATGTCTGGTGGGCTCAGCAGCTCTCCCAGCTCAAACTGCTGCTGCTGCTGAGTTAGCAGGCAGTGCTGCAGAAGGACTTTATTAGAAAAATTGACAAGCCAAGACTCACTGATGATACAGAAGTGTCTGGATAACTGAATCCAAGCATGACTAACTCTGGTCATAGTGGCAAAAGAGCCGACTGTCTAAAAGCAGAGGAACATAAGAAGGCAATGAAAGATAATTTGGCTGTGTTGTGGTAACTTTAATACAAAAGGAGACATACACAAATGGAAAAAACAGAAGTTGTCTCTAAAAGGCTATCAAAACCCTCTAGGTTAAAAAATCAGCCAGGATAAAATGCTGAGTGCATTGATATTTACTAGGGGTAAAGAAATGAAGACGATCTACAAATACATTCAGTGAAAAAGAGAAGAGTGAAATTAGTGCGGGTCTCAATTAATCAGGGTGTAAATGCAAGGGAGGAGGAATTCTAAGCCCATCTTCTGTCTTTGAAAAAAGTTTAACGATGACCAGATGCTTATGAGTCCAATAAGGCTATAAGAAACAGCCAAAATGGATTTAGCAAGAGCTAATAGTATCAAACTGATTCGATTTTCTCCTTTGACTTAAAGCTCAGGCTCTAAGGAGAAGCAGTCAATGTGCTGAACTGGAAATCTGGATAAGGCTTAGAATCCTGTTCACTGATATGCTCATGAGCAATTGATGGAAACACAGGCAGGAGAAAATGCTCTTAAGGTGTAGTGGAGCAGTCAGTTTGGGAAACTATACTTGAGCATCAATTGCCTATAGAACTTTCAAGTTTCTGGAAAGGTCATTTCATTTTAACATATTTTCCCTTTTCCTTTTCCCCCTTCTCTTTTTCTTTTGCCAGAGAATTAAGTAAGATTAAATAATTGTGATTTTGGAATTGCTTTCTTTACATTTATTTTCTTTGCCTGTAAGTAAAATTTTCCTAAGGTTTGAAATGCTCAGCACAGTGGCTGAAAAGATACAGAAATTTCATGTTATCTTTGTTCAATATCAAGGGAGAGAATAAGAAAACCAGGGTTTCCCTACATAAGTTTATTAGATCTTAGGGTTGTGAGTTTGAGGTGTTTCAAAGTACACTAAATTTATTGAATTTATTACTCTCCTGCTAAATAATATGATGTCGAGAATTTAGTTTATTTTTTCCTACAGATTTCTAATAAACAGATTAGAGCAGGCCAGATCAGTGGGCAAAGTAAGTTGAAACTGATTTGTTGTTTCAACAAAATGGGCTGAAGGGAAGTTGATGCACAGTTCAGAGTAGCAGGAGGGGTCCTGCTAATCTACATGTCACTCAGGAAAAAAAAGTTCTCATGCAGAAATTTTCCCATTACGTGATTTGTGTTAGTATTCTGTCAACACGCACAACTGCTGAGTAACAAAGATTAACAAGCCTATGGCCACAAATAAGCTTTCAGTTTTCTTATTTTTGAGCTTCTCATATCCATGATTAATAATTTGTCAGAAGGCTTGAAGTCTCATCTCAGAATGCTAAATACATTAGTAATTAGAGCTCTGCAAAATAAAAAGAATTTTGTATTCTGTTGTAAACAGAATAGCCAATGAGCTTTCAGATATGCTCTAAAATACAAAGACGCTCTGAAGGAGGAGGAAACAAAGTGATGGAGGACAGAGGGAAAAGGAAATGTCTGTGCCCAGAGATTAGTTTTCAGTAAAAATAATAAATTCTCTGAATAAGTTGTAGTTTCCTTTGAAAATGATAACTTAGGAATAATTAAAAACTACCAAGAGTTTTAGAGCCAATATCAGCATACACTGATACTTAGGAGTTCTGTAAATCAGTATTTTTTAAAATTTTTATTTTTCGAAGAATTGTAAATCTTTTTGGCAAAAAAAAAAAAAAAAAGCCAACCACTCAAGAGGTTCAATGTTACTGCAATGGTTTCATTTAGAACTGAAAATTGTGCTAAGCTTTGGATAATCACTCTTGCTTTTACTTCCTTCGTTGGTTGGTCATTTCTTTGTGTACATGGGAACACATGCAGCTGCTCTATTTTCTCTCTCTTTTTTTCTTTCTTAGGGAGGTGGGTATGCCGTAGTTGTTTCACAATCACCATCTGATCTGTTAAAGCTCCCATGGCCATGGGGCGTGACAGAGAAACACTGCTGATACCTTGGTGCATTGACTTCTATGTCTGGGGCTTCTCTAACTTAGATGTGAACTCTCGGCCCAGTTGTACACCAGCTAAGAGCAAACCCAAAGCTATAATGTAAAAATAGAACAGATAACCAATATGAAGGAGTCTTTGGGACTAAATAAACATTTCAGCTAGTCCTGACTCTATAGCTTTCCCCCCTTTGTCCTGTTGGTGAGGTATTCAGTGAATTTGTTACTTGATTTATTTTCAAATTAAAGAAACCACAGCTGACATTGGTGTCTTGGTCAGTACTTTTCTCTTCTGAACAGTTGCCAGATTCAGGTTAGACTTGGACATTTTTCTGAACTCCCTTGGCTGCAGAAAAGATGGGTGGAGGTTCAGATCCACGTAGTGGATACCTTTAGCTTGGGCTTCTGGAGAGAGCTAAAACGTCTTCCCCAGATTTCTGCAGAAGATCCTGCAGTGCTGATTATTCTCCCAGTCTCTGGGAAAGCAGCTGCAATGTGCCAGCACACTGTGAATTTCAAAGAGGGTGTGGAGAGCCCTCCCTCCTGCTGAGAGCCTCTATAAAAATGACTTGACCTCGGGGAATTTACCCAGCAGGCCTTAGGGAAAATGAGCAGAGTCACCAATTATTAACATGAGGATGTCGAGTGTATCACTGTACATCAATGTAGTTGCTATTGCTGCAATCAAGGCAAGACAGCAAGGAAAATTAGGAGAAAAAAACCCTTTCCATCTACTTCAGCCTTACTGTCCTCATTAGAAAAACAAAAACAAACCAACAAAAACCAGTTTGTGATATCCTTGCAGTGTCACATAAATTAAATGCTGATATTTCTTTCAAAGGTTTGATCCTTGTAGCAAAAATATTCTAATGTTTCTACAGCTGAAATTGCCTCATTCTACTTTTCTTAGACTTTTATAAATGCTAAAATTGATTTTGTATGTGTGGTGCATTATAAGAGTATGCAGTATGCAGTTTTACAAAAAGATATAAATTCTTTTCTGTGACCTTTAATAATCCTCTTTACATTAATATTTTCATATGCATGCACTGGTAATACATCTGTCTGACGCACAGTGCAGCACTTGTGCAATATCAACATGATTGAATGCTGCCTTTACCAGTAAATGCAGAGATTAGGAAGTTACTGGAAAGAAGTCGTGGAAAGTTTAGAGACTGACTTCCAACAGGATTTGGAAATAGAAGTTCTTAATAGATAATTTTGTATTTAAATGCAAACACATTTGCACACATTTTTGTGTAGCCACACATTTATCTTCTTAAGGACATGCTCGGGGTTGTCTGAGAAATGGAATTCTGTTTGCTCTGGATGACCTGTTTAGGTAACAAAGAAATGTATTTAAAGAGTGCTTGGAATTCTAAGACTCAAGAAATATGTTTTGCCACCACTCATACAGACTACAGTATAATACATAAGTAAAAGAAGCAGCACTAGTTTAGATTTCTCACCAAAGTTTTCATTTCTCTGGAGGATTTTTCATATATGTCTGTGTGTCTACAATTCTCGAAACTGTTGCCTAATTGCAGATGGATTTAACAGAGGGAAGTTCCCTCAGTGTCCTGAGTTAATCTCAGCAGCATTAGAACAGCTGATCAGTTAGAGGAGAGAGGCCCTGCCAGTGCTTTCCCTGGGGGAACAGCGGAATGTTGACATCAATTCTTGCCAGATATCAGAAAAGAAGAGAACGTTTCTAAAAATGCCCCCACTGTAGGAAAGGCCTCAGTCAGACCCAGTGCCCAAAGCAGTTAACAGTGGAACACACATCTGAAAGAAACCAGGCTGGGAAATGAACATGGTTGCATATATTTTGGGTGTTGAGGTCTTTGATTTCTGCTCGTGTCTTCATGGAAATCACTTTAGTCTCCATACTATATGAGGAAGAAGGTCAGGTATGCACTCGTTTACTGCCTTCACAAAACTGTGTGTTTTGAATGGACATAAAACACCAATTTTTGTTTCTTTGTTTTTCCCCTGTGGCAAATTATTATAAGGAATTGCTCAAAAAGAAAAAGAAAGCAGGTGAAGTACATATTTTGTTAGAGTTTACAAGTAGAGAGGCATGCCAGTCAGTTATGGATAGAGTTTACTACAAGGTCAGCAGCAGGGAAAAATATTCTTAGTGCTCAATTATGTTTTAAGTTATAGATAAATTTCTTGCAGCAGTTGTGTGAATTGGTGCACATTCTCTTGGAAGAAAGAAGAGCTGTAAGATTGAGAGCAGAAAAACCTGACATGTGGTCACATTGTTTGTAGGAATTGCTTGTTATACAGCCAGGTCTGGACAACTAGCGTGGAAAACGTAAATACTCATTTGAGGACCACCCCTTCAAAGCGATTTTAGTGGACAATAGGAGCTACTTGGTAACTATTGAAGAGCTGGTTTGACTGGTGTGTATAGAAATAGATATGGCCACCAGGTAATCACTGGTTTTAGTTGAAATTCTAAGTCCTGGCAATAATGCTGAAAAACCATTTGCATCCATCTGAGCATCGATTAGCTGGGTTGCTTATACCAGGTAGAGAAGATTTGTTGGGAAAGTCAGGGCTACTTCCAAGATTTTTTCCATGATAGGCTTCTTGTCAAGAGAGAGGGACGATGGCACTTCTGCATGGGGTGCACAGGACAGTCACTACTGAGCTGCTCAGCAAATGCATGTTGAGTTGAGGTGCTCCAAAACTAATGTATGCTGAGGCTTCCATACCCAACCTGCCAAATCATTAAAAATACGCCTTGAATTTTATTAATTTTAATAAAAGGAAACACAAAGACCTGCATTCATAGCTTCACAGACTAAGAAGGGATTGTTTTCTATGAAAGATAATGAAGGTCTGTAGTTACTTTTGTATTTTAAAGCCTGATTCTGTATTTGAAATACTGTATTATACCAGGTCACTGACTCTTCTGCATTCCTTGAGTTCTCTCTCAGCTTTCAAAGCTGTTATTCCATTCCCATCTCGTCTGACTGAAATGTCATCAGCTCCATTTTTGTCTCATTTTTACCTTCTAGCAAAAGATTTGAAGTTCACACTAAGTATATTTTATATTCATAACCTTACTCAGCTTTAGGGTGTATGACCTGTCATCACATAAAATATTTTTTATATCTTTATATCCAATGGAGTTGCTTCCTTTTGTTCTTATGTTAAGAATTTTGAACTTCAGCCGTTTGTGAGTTTTACAGGTCCTGTAGAGAGGGAAGGACATTTGAGCTGCTGCTGCCCTGCTTTTCCTCAGACTCTGACCAGGACTAACTACAGTCACAGGTGTTGACTCAAGGACTCGAGTGGTTTTCAGGCTGACACCTCTGAATCCTTAGCTGACTTTAAGAACTATGTAAGATAACTTTAAAAACTACCCAGAAGAGTTAATTCTGATTATTATGGGATCTCACTTGGACGGGAAATTTTTTTATAATTGTTGAACTGAGTAAAACGTTCAAACTCTTATCAAATACATTGAATAAAAGATTTCAAATCATATCTAGGTATAAAGAGAATAATTTTCACCAGCTCCTTCTTTGAATAAATAATTTCACATGGTTTGTTATTGAAATATTTTCTTAGGTTAGGAATAAACAATGATTTTGTCAATAAATTATCAGCAGTTGAGTCTTACTCATCAAAAGCACCATCTTTTTGAGGAAGCTAGACCAATGAACTCTTCAACTTTGAATAATCCAGTATTTTACTCCTCTCATATATTCAAGCTTTATAAAAGGCTGGAGGTTTTTGCTCATGAATAATAGTGTATTCATGGAAAAAATTCTCAGCTGCCCCTCAAAATGTCATTCCCTCTTTTCTTAAACTGTATAAAGACCTAG
This sequence comes from Falcunculus frontatus, assembly GCA_013398115.1. Taxonomy (NCBI): domain Eukaryota; kingdom Metazoa; phylum Chordata; class Aves; order Passeriformes; genus Falcunculus; species Falcunculus frontatus. The sequence continues at coordinate 1,578,421 of VZRV01000506.1, read as the reverse complement.
ATTTTTATAAATGAACTTGCACTTCTCATTTAAGGAGTTTTTGACTAAATTTTTCAGAAAACAAAGATTTGTGTTAAGGACAAAAAACAAGCTGTCAGATAGTATACATACAGTCTTACTCAAGTCAAAACGTGCTTATATCTTAATTCCTAAGGAGCATTAGAAGTATTTGTATATGCAGTCACACACACACACATTGTGTGTTACACTGGCAAGTTATCATTCGTTTCTCTTAAATCAAATGTGTCAAATGAACACCCAGTAGCATTGCAGCTGCTGGATACAATTACAGGGCTAAAAGTGAGTATTCTTGTAAAGAACTAGGAAGCGTTTTGCATTGATCAAAATTTTTTGACCAATACCAAAATACAGATCCAGCTATTTCAGCATAGGCAGTGAATTTGCATTGCCTTTAATTGAATTACATATTATGAAGAAAATAAAAATATGGGATCATTCTTAAATTATCCCAGAACTATTTTGAATACATTTTAAGCAACAAATTTTTGATGTACTTTTGCAAAAAGATGAGGTTTTTTGTTAATTATTTTTAATTGCTTACGCTTTTTAAATTTTAAAAAGCTTTCAAATGTCTTAAAATATTTAATTTTGTTTTGTATCACATCGACCTATATTTAACTCAATATTGTTCTATAGCTAGAGACAATGTCATTATTTATATTGTTTCCCATATCATCTTTTAGATGTAGAGACATTTATAAGAGACTCTGCCCCATTGCTAATTCTGGATTCTGATTTCTATACTGGGAAAAAAGCAAATATTACCATATTTCAACATGTTTGTCAGTGATCTAGGAATGAGCAGTGGTGTGATGCTATTTACTGTTATTAGAGATTTAAGGTAGAATCATCAAGAATAATTACAGAAGGATTTCCTAAGACTGGTGACTGGGCACTAAAATGGTGAAATTCAGTGTAGATCGACATAAAGTGACATGGGGGAATAAAACAGCTTGAGTTCCACATATAAAATTATGATCTCTGGGATTGTTAAATGTCAAGAGCAAGACCTTTTGACAGTAGATAGTGCTGGTGAAAAGCATCAGCTTGGAGTTTGGTGAATGTCCAGAAGAAATCACCTTTTAGGAATTATTAGAGAAAGAATAGAAAATAAACTAATCCTATATCTCTGTATAAATGCATTGTTCATCAACTCTGTGAATGCCTTGTACTTTTCTGATGGCTCTCCCATCTCAGAAGGCTTATTTTGGACTTTAAAACCTTTAAAGAAAATAAAGATGATGAAGTGATTTATGTATATGAAATTGCTAAGTGTGCTGAGACCTTTTGTTGTTAAGGAGACAATTTAGAGGGAGAATTTAAATATATTTCTATTTAGTGTATAAATTTTTAATTAGTCTATAAATACAAATATATTTAATATGACATTTGAAATTCCCAATTTTCTTGTCCTTTATTGTGACTGGTTATATTTTCTTTATGGAAGCATACATTTAAGGGAAAGATATTTAACTGTGATCTGACTTGATGGCTTCATGTGGAGTAGATTCTTCTTCAGCAGAAGTCGGTGGTAAAATCCAGTCAGATTAGAGACAGGAATATATAAATATACTTTCATGTGATAAAAATTCATCTAAAATATAGGATTAAATCCTGTTCATTACAGTCAGGCAACATTAGTATTTGCTTCAAGGGGACTGCTCATTTGAATAAGAACATTATCCGTAATCAGCAAGTCCTTTCAAAGCTTGGATCAATGCCAGGCAAAAGTTCTCCATTCTTATCTCTTGGAGCCAAAGGAAGAAATGAAAAGAGAGGAAAGAATTACAATAGACGTTCTTATCCACTGGTTTAATCAAGTAAGCACTTATCACTCCATTTTGTTTGAAAAGAGAAGAAAAACCTCACTTTTTGAATCTTCTGACCTTGTAAGTTAGACAGGCTGGCCTGTTGTATGACAGGCTCAGAAGATAACCTTCTCATTTCCTTTCCTGAGCTAAAGGACACATGTTCTGCAAAGGGAAAAGAAGAGAGAATCAGGGTTGTATTTACTTTAAGAAAGGGGGCAAACTGGTGAGAAGTGCACTGATTGATGTGAGAAAGGAGGAAATCTGTTACTCCATTTTACTGCATCTCTGGTTCATGGCATTATGAGAGGTGTCAGTGCCTGTGAGAGAGCACTGTGGTCCTTCAGGTGACATGGTACAAAGACCTTTTTGTCCAGGCAGAGCATGTGCAAATGGCAGGAGAAGCAGAATCTTTCCAGTCTTTTCTGACCCTTTACCAGTCTTCCTTGACCACCTTAGAGGTTTTACCTTCTCTGCAGGGAAAGGTTGCATGTAAAAATATAATTAAGATGAGATTTATAAATTTATTATACAGGTTATATATATGTGTGTGTGTGTGTGTGTGTGTGTGTGTGTTTAGGAGAAAATTAATGTTCCCTGCAGGCTGTTTAGAGACACTGCTGGTGGCAGGGAAGCTGTAGCACCTTGAAGTGCATTCATATATATTCCCACACTTCCAGTTGCTAAACCTATATTGTCTGGTTATTTGGGAGGGAATACTTTATAGAGAATTGGAGGGAAAAAAATTCAAGTAAATCCTTTTTCTTTGTCCTTTAAGCTGTACAGAAATATCAAACTACATTTTGACCTTATCTACGTTCATTTTGTTTTACTCTTCTGTGTAATTGAGGTGATAACCTCAGCCCTAAATACCCCATGCATTTCCATCTTTTCAATTTCCTCTCCCTTTTTCCATACCTCAGTTACTGAAGGGTTTTGTGGCAGAGAGTAATTTTAATTCCACTGTGCTTTGAACGACCTCAGAGCTCAAATAGCTGTGCAACTTTATAGTATTTTCCTTGCTGCAAATAAATGCTGCATGGAAGGCTCCCTGCATAATTCAACGTTCTAGAAATAAAAATGTTTAGATCACAACGTGGTTTGCAAGGATTTAGTGAACTAGTTGGCAGTTTTGTTCCTGGGAAGCACAAGTGAAGGGGGCAAGAAAGGAGATCAGTACCAACAGAGAGGATGGCAGAAGTACTGGAAAGAGAACAGGACTTGGAACCCCACCACTGTTGATACAACAGAGAAAAAAATAATGGTTGCAAATTCTGCATATCTACTAAAATATTTATTTAAAATATTGCCTAGAGGAATAAGTAATTTTTCACACCTACAGCTGATTAGAGATGAAGTAGGTACATTATTTACTATTTTGCACTACAGCTTTACTCCCTGAATTAGTCCCAAAATCATTTCTGCTAACAAATTCATCACTTTCAAGCTTTAGAGTCTACTGCAATCATTGAGTCTGTCTTTTATTATATTACAGGTTAAGTACTTCTGGTATCAGTGTTACAACATCTACCTAGAAGTTAAGAATTGAAAATTTGAAGTTCTGAAAAGTCTATTCCTTTTGATAAAATATTCTAAAATTTTATTTCTTCAAGTTAAAAGTATGTAGCATTTTCTAGATGGAGCTTCAATTTCCAGACCTTCTCTCTTGGTTCTTTTATACCTTTTCAGATCTAAAGAAATTTCTCTCTAAGAAATTAACTAAATTATCATGAAAATAGATTATGATAATTGATAATTGAATTTCTTTTAAGTTCCCTGTGCTGTGTCACCTTCTTATTCTACTCTCTCTCCCCAGGTAATCATATATTTTATGAGATGGGTATTTAGACTTAAATTAGATGAACTTCATTCGTCCCTTTTCCGAAATACCTGAACAGAAAATAAGGCCAAAATTGAGAAGGAAGTTTGAAAATTATCACAACAAATCAGTGTTCTGGAGAGAGACTTTCCTGTCTTTATTTATATACAATTTTAAATGGCAGCAAAAATACAGAAATCAGTTGAGTTTATTGGTTTCAGACCGAAATGGTGGGTTTATTTTCACCATGTCATAATGGATTCATGTTGCTCCAGTTTGTATTTAGGAAAACAGGACTGGATGGCATTTGGTTCTTCTGTTGAATTGGAAGCATTGCAGTTCATCTGAGAACACCTTGAAATGGAACTCTGAACTCTAAGCCTGAGGCAATTAGGTTAGAATTATATTTACAGAATTAAAACAGATGAGGAGAAACAAATGATGATTATTTATGGTGTTTTCTTGACTCCCAGTTCTACATCCTACATTGTTTTATAAATTTCTGTGGAATTCTTATCCTAGAAGGCTGTTGAACACAGTCTTTCAAAACCACTGCCTATTGCTAATACTGGACTTCTTTTCAAGCTGTTTTAGAAAACCCTGTCCTCTCCACCCATAACTTTATGGGAAAGAACAAAGCAAAACCAATGCACATGTATTAATTCTGTCTCTCAGAACAAGTTTTAGAAGTTTACTTGTGAAAAGCTGTAACCTTTTCTCTCTTAAATGCTACTTCTTGCAGACTAAGTTAATTTGGGTTTTTTAGCCCAAAAAGTTCTTTCCATGGCTGAATGAAAAGCAGTTTTGAAGAAATTGGATATAAGTCATTGTTTCACAGCAGGGCAGTTCCTTCTCTCATTTTCCCTTGCTGGTGCTGAGGTTTGGGTCCTGTTTTTTCTTTTCCTTTACAAAGTCTCTCAAGGTTTTTCAATGACTTTGAGGTCAAAACTTTGGTTAATGCTGGGAAAAGCATGGAAATATGTTGCTGCAAATGTTATTACTGGGTAAACATATAGTCTCTCTGTTACCATTTATTGACAGCTGGTGTGGCAGTGTTTTTTAGTCATATTTCCAAGAAAATTTCCTTCTCAAAATATTTGTTTTCTATTTGTGCTTGAAAATGTTTCAGTCTTATTGCTTGGATGTTTTCTGACCTCTGTCCTTGGAGCAATTCTATTTTGAGCATCTCCTACCTCTCACACAGTTTAGAAGCCAGCTGATGAAATTTCCTGGAATTTTTTCAGGTCAACTGCTTCAGCTCGTAGTGTTCAAAGTCCCGGGCTTTAATTTTCTTTTTGGATTCCTAGCAACCTGGCTCGAATTTTTGTGAATCAATCCATTACCCATGACTGCCTTGGGGATATCAGTCCTTGCTATATGAAATTGCAGCTTGCTATTTTAAATTCAGTTTATACAAATTATATTATTTAATACTTCTGTTCTTATTTCATGGCCAACACTTTGCAAGCAGAAGTCATCCCTCTATTTGACATCTTACTGAGAAAAAGGGACATTTTAGAAAGAAAGATATTGCAATTGAGCAGGCTGTAGAAAATCAGTGCCCTAAACTTTGCTGAAATTGGGGAGATAAGCTGGAGATATTCCCTGCATTGTTAATGCCATTAACTCGAGTTTCATCCTCACCAAGGAGTTGAACATATAATAGATAAGCATCTCACGTATTACTGCTTCTTTAACACATCAGAAGCAAAACCAAGATTTAATGGGAGAAGCAGAGGAGGAGGAGGATGGCAGAATACTTGCTCAGTTTTATTTAGTTCAGAAAGGGAAGTGCCTCACAGATTTGATGGAGCAACTTTTACCAGACCAATAAAAGTTATGTCCCTTCTTCCAAAGAAAAACTGATAACTGACGCATCCTAATGACAGATCTGATCAGCCAGATCAGAATCATTGTTAGTCAAGTCATCTTATCACATTTATTTAAAAATTTCTTTTTTGATTGGCTGAAATCTTAGGGGGAAGAGCACCTTTTCTGAAATCTTCCATTTTCTTACTCAAGTTACGTACACTTGCAAAAGCTTTTGAGCTCCTGATTGTTTTTTCGTTGTTGGTACAGTGTTGATTTAAGAGGTTTCCTTTATTCCACATAAAATTGTTATTTTCAATTACTTATTTAAAACACTTTCAGGATCATTTTATGAGATCACCAAATGTCTGGACTCCAGAAGGTTTATAAATCTCTGTGAGGCTCAGTCTTTTCAGAGGTATAATTGCAGATGGATCCATCTGTTCCCATTTCATTTTCATCTTCCATGTTTATGTACCTCTTTTATATTTGGCAGTATATGGATGGCAGAGGGGTTCAGCAACTGGTGTAAAGGTGGTAGTGCTTGATATTGTCAAGTGTGAAGAAAATACACCAAATTTTGAAACTTGAAAAATATGTTGTAATAAATAAGTGAATGACTTTGAATTCAGAGTTTGTGGACAAAAATGATGAAAACCTACAAATCTAATAGAAGTCACAAAGATAAATTCATATATAATTTATTTAAAGGATAATATATGTTTTTTTCAAAGGAGTTAAATGTTATGGATCACTGCTGGACCTAAATAGTAGCACCGTTAATGCAGTTGTAAACTAACAGGGAACAAGAGGAATTCTCAACAGAACTCTTGGAAAATTTCAAAAGCTTAGAAAATATTTTCCTAGCATCTTAGATCAGGCAATGGCACATTTGTGAAAATAACAGATTTGTAGGTCCTCTATATATATATCAGTATAAAACATTCTTAAACTGGTTCATACATTTTAAGCTCTGAGGGGTGGTTTGGTTGGGCATTTTGTTAAGATCTTCAACTCTATCCCCACCTTGATAATAAAAAAGAACAGTTGAGAGAAAAGGCAAAGTAGTTGCTGAGAAACCTCTCAAATTCACCTGCCTTGAGGACTGCTGTGGGTTGAATGTTCTTTGGGACATTTTTGCTCACTAATTAGCAGTGGCAGGACCTCACTGGCCTCACTGGCTCTGAGTGCCACTGTGCTCTTGGTGTGGGCAGTCTCAGGGATGATCCTCTCTTGTGCCCATTGCAAGAGCTGAAGTTGGAATGGAGCCACAGGGCAACAGTGCCTGGTCTGCATGGGAAGTTAGCAGGTGGGGAATAGGAAAGAATCTCTGCCTCTCAGCTGACAGAACACCTGGGAACCACTTCTCCAGATATGATTGACTGATTTAGCAGCTCAGGAAATTTCCAGCATCCTACCTTAAATGTCCAGCACACAATCAGGGGAGCCAAGGAATTTATACAAACATAGTTTTCTTTATTCCAGCCTAAGATCCCACTCACGTCACTCAAATAAGTTCTATCAGAAAGATAGAACTTAGTTCTATCTATCTATTCAGACTACCCTGAAAAAGAAGACTTGTCGTAAAGGACATAGCCCATAAATTTCCTCACTTTTTACATACATCTATGTTCATGTATAGTTGGCACAGGTTATATGTGAAACCAGCAAATATCTTGTGACCTTTCAGTTTTGATAACCAAATTACTCATGAATGACAGAACCTCTAGCACATTATTAACCATCCAATAAAATGTGTCTTCTTCATGTGACACATGATATATTTTTGGGGGTGGGGCCCCTTTCTAACTTTGCAGTCTTCAGTATTGCCATAAAATGTAAAAATAACTATTCTTGGAACACAGGCACACTGGTGGGGAAATTCTAAACAAGGAGCTCAATGTATAAAATCCTCTCTCAGCTGATTTGATCCTCAAACAGCTAGGGGTTTGTTTCTCTTTTTGAGGTATTCTGGCATGACCTGTTCCATGCTGCAAAGGGAGGCAGATCAGCAGATGAAATGTAGGTGAAGCAGGTCCATGACATGATTCATCACTTGAATTTTACAACCTTCTTAAAGAATTATTTACCTTTTTTGTACTACCAGAAAAAAAAAAAAATCCAATTTCCCTTCTTTCTCTGTAATGTCTGACATTGAGGCACCTTATATCAGTTGGGTACAGTATTGGCATTGTCCTTATTTTACAAGCTAGGATGTGATACATGGAGATTATTGCCGTGTCCAGTTACATTAGAGATGAGTTACTTCTGTGACACCTTGGTGCTGTTATGGTGAACTTCCCAGGGCTTGGAGTAACATCCTGGGCTAAGGTTAGGCCCATTTTAGGTTCATCTTGGGCTAAAAGCCCTGCACTCCTTTTTTAGCAAGGAACAGTGACAACAGCCTTGTTAGGTCTGAAACAGGCGTAATTTGCTCATCATTCAGATTCATCATTCAGTTTACAAAACTTCAGTTCACATTTGTGGAAGGGCATTCTGTGAGAAATATTGCTGTCTGTTTGTTTCACAAATATCCACTCCTTGGCCAAACATCTGGACCAAAGAGCTGGACTGGAGGTACATTTATCAGACCCATAGGGACTGTTCTCGTGTCCTTGTGCAGGCATTGACTAAACTGTGCCAGTCTGCTCTGCACTGTAGTGCCCTGGCACAGAGGCTGCAGAACATCACTGCATTATTCTGCTAAGCACTGCAGCTCTCCCCTGTCTCAAGGGCTACAGTTCTCACTTCACACAGTTGTCTGCTCAGAATGCGTGATCCTCTGAAGTACATTTACAGGCATTTTCTACTTGCAGTATCTATTTAGGTATGTGCACAGTCCTCAGCATCTTATAGTAGGTTTTTTTTCAGATTATTTTTACTACCTACCCTCTTTTATAGGTACAGAATGGAAAGAAAAGACATCTGCTTGAGGGCAATAAAAGACATCTGCTTGAAGTCTGTCATGAGTCAGATCCCAGTTCAGTATTTCAGAGTCTTACTCTGGTCACCCATCCACTTGTCTCAGAGTGAATTGCCCTTCCTTCTCTCTCCTAGATCACTGGAGTGCCTCATTCTTGCAAGTCTGCTTCCACTCAATTCTGCAAGCTTGAATACACAAAATACAAAATTTGATTGGTAAAAAAGAAATAAAATCACCAAAAATATACCTCTTCTTTTCAAGGAGTCTTTTCAAGGACCTCTTCTTTTCAAGGAGTGACTGGTTATTCTGAAATACTACCCCAATTTCGTAACAATTTTCTTTCTCATGAGTGGTTTCCAATTAATGCACAATATCACTGTACCATGCAGCATTTAACCTCTCACTAATTGCCACTAAGGACACATTACCGCATCAATAGTTTTTGTAATAGATTGAGTGATGGTTTTAACACAATTCCTGAAATAGTTCTCTCCCACTTCTTTCTCACAGAAAGATGATAAAATACATGCAATGTTTCTAACTGATGACCTTTTCAGTTTTGGAGTTGGCTGATTATTTGAAGGCAGTGTTCTTGGTCTTAACATATTAGAATGCTTTGTACTCCATACAGACATTTGACATCCTTTGTAGAGCACCTGTCTCACAACCTCCTTTTCTTCCCTGTAACAATGGCTTTGTGGCTTCTGTGTTTGTTAGGAGCCAGACTGAGGCCCTTACATGCATTGGTAATTTGTTGGGATTCAAGATAGCAACTTATAATTAATTTGGCGAAGATCCCTGTTTTTCTGTCATGTGCTAGAGTAAAAATTAAATAATAGGCTCTTTCTAATGGAATGAAATGATTATCAATGTGCAAAAAGGAAGTCTCAATTGCAAGAGTAGGTCTCAGGTGCTTCTATAAGGCGACACCAATTACAGTGCTAAAATCTCCATGATTGCCTCTGCTTCTGAGATCAAATGGACTGAAAGGTGTTTGGATATAGCCTGAGAGGCAGTATAGATTTTTCTTTTTTTTATGGTTAACTAAAAAAGACTCAAATATATACTTTTAAAGATGTATATATTTTTCGTTAAATTTATTCATTATACATTAACGGGTAGTAAAGATGCCAATTCATCTACATCTTCCATGTTTCTGTGTAATGAAACTCCAGCTGTGAACTTCTAGGCTCCTGAATGCTGCCCTAATGGGCACCATTTAATTAAATGGTCCCTGCAAGTCTGTCAGTGATCCATCTGCTGCAGGCCCTTTCATTTTGGCAGTCTGCAGAGGAATAGAACGAGATACAGAATAAAATGCACAATTTTCTGCTGTGAAAGCTTGGGGTTTGTATATTGGTCAGGAAAGTTTTACTGTGCAGAATCCAGGAGTGTCAGTTCTGGTCCTCTCCACTGGAGGACAGTCTGCTGTAACATCCTGCTCCCTGCTCTGGCAGCAGTGCTGGGCTGGAAGGAATCTGCCTCAGGTTCCTTCAAGGGAGGAAAAAACATTACCAGTCCTAAACAGAGTTCTGAGGTTCAAGCCAGCAGCATTATAGGCATATTTAAGGTTTTCCACAAAGGCAAAGTTAGTGCCTTCTCCAGCCTTATGTTTTTTTCCACTATACCTGGTGATGGAAAATATCAGTAAAAATAAGAATCTGGCCACAAAGTCCAGGAAAGCAAAACATCTCTGTAGAATTTGGGCAGATTTATAGAGAAACTGTCCAGGGCTTGGCTGGCCAGTAAAGTACTGAGAAGGCAAAATTATCCTTTTTGCTAAAACTGCAAGGAAAACTGAGGGAACCAAGAATTGAAGACAGAGATGTAGCTAAATACACTGTAAAAAACCCTATGATTTCCTCAAGGTGCTGATTCACCTCAAACTAGTAAGAAAGAAATTTGCAGGCTTGATAAAATTTTATAGATCACAAAGACATTGCAACTTATTGCCTAGAGGTGTTCGCCTTAATTGTCAGCTGAGTTGTAATTCTCCTTACAGAATCCAGTCAGTCCCTGTCCCAAACCTGCAGAATTGGATGGAGTCTTGTACCCAAGAGTCTGTTGAGTATGGAGAGTCTATTTTTAATTTTTTTTTAAGTTTGTTTTGTTTGAGGGGTTTTGGCTTGTATGTAAAGAATAACATTTGATGTGCTTGAGTGCACATTTAAATATTTCATTCTCATCAAACAATTTTCCTTACAGTTTTTTCCTGCGGCCTATGTGCAGGCAAGAGATTGAGGGCTCTCACTCGGATTCAGAAAGCACCACGGGGACGTGCTCAACTTTACAGCCTGCACAGATAAAGGATACTATAATGGTTGAATTAGCTGGATTTTAGGGATCAAAACACTTGAGTTCAAACATTAATGCAGATTTCGTCTCTGACCTTGAGTAAATCACATGTAATCTCAGGCTCCATTTCCTTGCCTGCAAGCTGAGGGTGCTGTTCTGCTTGATAGGCAAGAACTGTAAGGACTGTGAGGAATTTTGATATTGGAAATCACGAGTATCCAGATACTCACACCTACTCACAGCCTAACAAACAGGGGATGCTTGTGCACTCTGTTTGCCCTCTGCATGAGGCAAACATGGATTTAGAAGTTACAGTGCAGATTTGTCTTTGTAAATATCCACCCGAGTATCTCTGAAACATATGCATTCTTTTTAACGCTATATCAGATAAAGAAAAAAGAAAGCTGTCAGTGCTCCTTGTACAATTCAGGCAAGGTTTTTAATATCTTTCATGTAGGGAGCATTTTTCTAAGCTAGCCTAAAAGTTAATTTTAGAGAAATGCAGGCTAAGTAAGGGGGAGATGTCCTGAAAATGGGTCCTAAGGAACTGAAGTTCCTCTTTGGTAGTGCAAGGTAAATGCTGGAGTAGTTTCATTTTATCCTACATCTACAAAGAGGGAGTTATTGTTCTTTCCTTGCTTCTCCTTGTCAATGACAAATAAAGAGTTGAGAGATTAAAGTTTATCTTAAGAACCTCAATTCAGTAGAAATTTGCACCTCAAGGTAAAGGTATACCATTTAATTCTTTTCAGACATGATTTTTTATTCTAGCATCATTCAATATTGCATACTCAGAAACTGTACTGAAAAAAAAAAACTAAATTGAAAATTGATTCATCTTCTGAGGGAGAAAAGGGTTTCCAGTAGTTGAAAGGATGTCATTTTCTGCTTTGGATCTTTCATTATCATGGTCATATTTCTTAATACATGCTGTCTTGACAGAGTCTTCTTGAGATCCTCAGAAACTGCTGTAGTTTGCAAACACTTTTTTTTATTAGCACATTCCAGTTTCACAAAATACACTTGGCTGAGTGTGTGATAGCACGGGCAGCAGCTGTAAAATACCGATTTTCCCTGTCATCTCAGAGCAGTTTCATTCTATCAGCTGGCATGTCAGATGTTCCCTTGCCATGCGTTTGGCTGAGGGAAGAATTTCGGGACTGCCACAAAGCTTTATTTACTGGACCGAGAGGTTCATGAGATACCAGGTCCTTCCTTTACTCTTGCTATAGAAGTTTGTGATGTTTGATACGCATGAGAGGCATTTATGGTCCCTCTTGTCCCACAGATACATCAGCATTAGTCCACCCCAAGATACTCAACTAAAATGTCGGATGGCTCTCAGAAGGCAATATGGGATTTTGTTGCAGCATTTTAATGTGTTCCTAAGTATGGAAGGAGGAATTATTTCTGAATTAGAGAAGTTTTCGCTGCTCAAAGAAGTTTTCACTGTCAAAGAATGGTTGAAATTCCAATATGGAATTTCTTTTCCAGATCACATTGATTCTTCCTCTGAACTATGATCATTTTTGATTGGCTTGGGTTTGGGTTGCATTGTAATGTACAGAGGAGCTTTTTATGTGGCAGTATAAGGAAAAGTATTAGCATTTTTGATAGGCAACAGGGCTGAAAGTCTGTGCTAATCATAAGAACAGTTGTATCATTTGACATCAAAAGCCAAAACCCTTTTGCTTTATTCGCATGAACAGTTTTTGAAGTCAAATGATGAACATTAATGTAAAAAGGCAAGTACTCAGCCTGAAACTAGCGAGCAAAGAAATAATACCCAGAAATATTTAACATAAACATTAAAATTGTACACCTCTAGAAAACTTTGCTGTATATAAATGATAAGCTTCCATACCACTATTGTAGCAATTGTTATGCAGTATGACCAGCAGGAAAAAGACAGTGGAGGTCACAACTTTTGAGTCAGAAATAATCAGTGTCAGTAACTGCCAAAAACCCAACCCTCAAGAGAATCAGTTTCAAGACCCAATATACCCTAATTGATTTCTTTCTGTTTCTGTCCATTCAAATACTTGTCTATGTCTCCATATTATCATGTAAATCAATTTTATCCATATATTCATATATGGATATATATGAATATATACATATATACATATATACACACATATGTATTAGATATATAGGTATACACACATATGTGTGTCATAATGAAGCATCTTGAATTCATGAATGAAAGTTAATAGTATCTTCCAAATAGCATTTCTTTCCCTATAATTCATAAGAATCTCACAATGTTACTCCCAAATAAGCAGTAGAATCCTATTTTCAGTGAATACAATGACAGAACCCTGTTTATTTCAGCAGGAGGAGAATTGATTTGCAAACCAAACTGTTTCCTAGTTTTCAAATCAATTTCTTTCTTCTTCCAGTTTAAAGCTTTGTTTATTATTGTCTCCTATTTTAATAAAAATCCATTGTATCAACACGGAAAAAAATTATAGATCAATTGATCTCTTTAAAAATAATTTTCACAAGTATTAACTCAATCTTTGGAAAACATGAGTTCATCTAACGCATGCTAAAATCTGAATTAGTTTTATTCAAAGACAGGCAGGTTTTATGTGTCAGTCTGAAGCCTGGAAAAAAATCTCTCTGTACTTTAGAGCCGTTTATGAAGGTAGTAAATATCAATGAATTGCAGCCTATAGAGCACAAATCAAACAATCTTATGACTACATACTTTATTTGTTTTGCCTTTATTTGAAGTATATATTTCTCCTTTTTTGTACCAAAATGAAAATGTTGATAAATTGACATATTTGCATCTATAAGCAGTCTATAATTTCACAGTTTTTTGTTCATTGTTGATGCACTGAGGTGGCTGAATACACGAAATGTTCAGAACAGGCCAGGACTCAAAAAAAAAAAAAAACCAAGTTAAATACTAAATCTGTATTCCAGTTAGACAGCTGAGCAAAATAAGGTTTTCTGAACTTCTTTCATTGTCACCCTCCTATATTTGCATAACTCTTCTCAAGAAATCTTGGCAGAAATTTTATGTCTGCTTCCAATTCTTTTCATTCCCAGCACAAGCATGGAGAATGTATTTCCAGATGTGCAGTTCCTGGACAGAAACAAAATGGTTACTGATGGTAATTTCCAACCTGTGGCAAAAAATTTACTTGAATCACCATAGGAGAATGCAACCAGGACAACAAAAGGAATAATAATAAAAAAAAAAAAAAAAAGTAAGATTATAGTCTTATAACCTAGAGGTTGGAAAGCTGATACGGCTTCCAGAGGAGACAGCTTAAGATCACTGAACAGATTAGACACTAATCAGACTAATTGTGATCTGGTCATTGCTGAGATGTTTGCAATGATGTTCTTCCTCATTTGTCATATCAATATCTACCAATTTATGTTTGGAAATGCTTTTTCTTTTGTACCTTGGTTGTTGGAAGCCATATCTATTGTCACCCTCTAGCAGAGAAAAAGCCACGTTACAGGACTTTGTTTTACCTGATTGTTTCTGATAACCACTTGTGTTTGAATTCTTTGGGTTACCTTCCCGGTCTAGGAAATGTCACGATGAAGATCTTGGCTTATTAAAGAGAATGTTTTGTTTGGTTTGCAATATGTTTGTTGTGACCTACACAAACACCCAAGGGTGTGATTCTAATGTAATACACTCACAAAAATAATTTTTAAAAAAGTCAAAGAAAGGAAAACCCACAAGTTTCTATGCTGGTTTATATGGTAACAATTTCACAGTTCTCCCAAGAGGCATCTTTCTGACTTCTGATCTGAATGGTCTCTTCAATGTTTTGCAGTGTTACCCTCTTGCTTCTTTCAGCTTGTCAAAAAGCCCTGTGTTCTGCAAATAGCAAACACCATGTATTTTAATAACTTAATGATACCTCTTCCAACCCTAATTGTTTTAATTGCTGCAATCATGGCACTGTAACACCTGCAATTCAGAGTTCATATGAAATATTAAGTAATATGAACCTGTGTAGAGGGCTGTCAATAGGTCACCTGTGAGATACCCTGCTATGTTCCAGCCCTTTCTACAATTCTGGTGAGATAGAAATGGTTCATGAAGAATTCCACCTGAATGGGCTGTGTGATGTCAAGTAAAGAATCTGATTGTGTTCATGTGTGTTCTAACAGAGTGTGCTCTCTGCAGCTCCCGCTTTGCCAGAAGGATTGCAAGTAAAATGAGTGGAAGGAATTAATTTATAAGTTGAGTGGCATAGGATACAGTTTCCCAGAAGAATTAAGATTAATATGGATTAGAATTTTTTACCTCCAAAAAAGTTGACAGAGAAGCCTATTAGGAAATCAGAATCCTGATTTCAGGCAAACTGAACTCCAGAGTTTATAATGGTTAAGTTCTAAGGGCAAGTGTCCAAACACATTACTGCAGAATTTCTTTGCTAAATGGAAGCTATCTTCCTTCATGACAGAGAACTGGAAGAGCAGAGCAGCTGTCAGTCTGAGGTGCAATCAGTCTCCTACAACATATGCTTCATGACATGCAGAGAGTGGGACAGAAAATAAACATCATGGAGATTTTCCTGGCTGAGAGAACACGCAATAGGGAAAAACAGACTGGCTAAGTAGATTTATTTAAACAGTTAGTGAAGCTAAAGTTTTTCGCAAAACTCCATTTCAGGCTTCATACTCAAAATAATTTCAGTTCCTTTTGAGGCTGATACTAACCAAAGCAAGAATAATATTCAGTAACAGAAAATAAAATAGATTTGGTTTTGACAACAGAAAATAAAATAGATTTTGTTTTGACATTCTTAAACCATATGTTTCAAGTTCTCATTTTGCTGTGACATTTCAAAATAATATTTAACCAAATTCAGTGTCTAAGGAGTCAGAATTTGGAAAAAATATTTTGACAGAACAAGATATTTTGTCAACTTTCAATGTGTTTTGTGCATTAATACATTTAGGTAGGAAACAAAAGCAGCAGTTTTGTTCAGCTACAGTCCAAGCAGATTGTTTTCTCTGAGTGTGTTCCTCTCCACACAACATCAAGTAAGAAATAAGTTAATTTTACAAATGTTTGTACTGGGCACTGCTCAGTGCTACACAGAATTGCCAGACCTTAGCCTAAAATTTCCCGTTGTTTTTATTGACACCCCCTAATTAAAGAGTTTTAATAAATTTAATAAGTAAATTTAGGGTAAAGTTTCTTTACTATAAAAGGCTTAATTTTTGTCTCCGTGTAGTCATAATAACAATCTCAGATTTGTGGCTGCTGCCAACTGAGTGTTATGAAACTGTGAAAGTAAACAGTCAGGAAATTTATATTTCTATTAAAAGTCTGAAAGTTTTAAACTGCCTGCATAATATTGACTTTTTTCTAATACTATCTGCTTTAGTAGAGATTAAAATAATGTGGATTAATATCTTTTGTCATATTTACAACTTGCACATTGCCAAAATATATCACGAGCATTGGAGAATAATATGACAGAGAAACTGATTTCCTTGTCTATTAAGTTTGCAGATCAAAGCCCCACATGGTGAAAGCCTCCTTCCTTACAGAACTATAGTGACTTACATATTTGTAGTCCAGGATCCAAACTTTGCTTACAGAAATTGCCTTTAATATTTTTGAAGGTAAAATGCATTTACTGAGGCGTCTGGTTGATTTCAAAGGAACCACTCCTAGTGAAACTCTGTATGAAGCTCTTGTCTAGAAATCTGATTAAAAACCCAACCCCAAATCTAGTAATCTAAATAATATTAGCACCAATGGAAGATCAGTGCATCCACTTAATTTTGAAGTAGGATAGCAGCTGGTAACTGAATTCTGCATTGAAGAAAGGGGAAGAAATTTCAGTTTCTGAATGCATTATTCAGTATGTAGATGAATGACATTCACTTCTTCCCACTTCTAATAAGTATTATGTGTGATCTCAGAGTCCACAAAGACAACAGTAATACACAGGTGAAGTACTGCAGTACACTGCATTTTCTGAAGGGTGTCCTGCCAGCAAAATGAAACAGGATCCAGACAGCTCTTCAGCAGTGAGTGTTACCTTGGCTGTGGCATGTGTTAGCAGAGAAGCCAGAAAACGATGTGCTTTTCACCATGTAGCAAGACTGTGCTGTTACAGAAGTCTGCAGTCTGTCTCTAGTCAATTCCACTCTCAAATACAAAACTTTCAACAATTAAACAAAACTCTTAAAAAAAAAAAAAAGTGTTTGGGCCGTGTAAAAGGACTAAAATTTTACAGAATTTCAATGACAATGGTTATAAAACAAAAATCCCTGAGAATGCCAAGAGCATAGAAAAGCAAATTCCAAAATTAATTAATAAATGTAGCTTTAGTAGACACAGTTTCTGTGTAACCATTTCCAACCTGCTCATTTTCAAATTATAGATTGTTTATTTAGCGTACTTCATTGCAAGTAAAACTTTTCCTTTAAATACAAGTTTATAAGGCAAATTATCCAGCTGTGAAATTGGAAGCTCAACTGTTTCAGCCCGTCCCAATTTTTTTAAAGGTTCCCCCACAGTAATCTGCACTTGTCTTTATAGTGCCTACAACTGAAAAGGATTATCTAGTCAGAATACATCAGTATATAATAAATGTGCTTCATTTCTTCTACAGTCCTTAAAGCTGACATCCAAAATGAATGTTTGTCTCAGCATTGGCACCACTGGTACTTTTGTAGAGACTATTTCATGGTCCATTGGACCCTAAAGAACATTGTTTTTAAAGGCATATTATCAAAAGGGATGAAGCATGCCATCAGAGTGCATATCAGTGAGTTTTGAACTTAAGGGCAATAGTATTGCTTTGTTGATATTGTAAGGCTCTCTAGTCAAAATTTATTAAAACTAATCTTTATCCTTCTCAGCTTTTATAATTATTTTTTTTTTGTCTAACCAGTAAATACAGGTCATGCAAGGAACTTGTACATCTTCAGTAACTTTGAAAGATGGACAGGAAAGTGCTTTATATTCAAGTAATTTATCCTTTCTGTATGCATATAAAAAACCTACTATCACCACTGCTGTTATACTAATAGGCTACAGTGCCACATTAACTAGCTGTGAAAGCAGCACAGCTCTGAATCCCATTTTGCTGATTTATGGGGGAAAAAACCCAACCTACATTCCTTTAAAAGTATGCAGATTCACTGTTAGGGGTATTTCCATGAAATAATCATCTTTTTTGGAAACATCTCTTGAGCTTCACAATGCAAATTTCTGAACCTCAAAGGTGGGGGCTCATCAGAATATTCATTGGTCACCCCACAGCTATGATAAGATTGTGTGGGCAGTGCCTAATTTGATCCAGATTGCAGCAGTGCTCGCTGGGTTAGATGCTGCATGGTCCTGACAGCTTAACTGTCAGATAAATTGCTGCAGTTATAGCATATGAGCAAGCCCATAAGCTGATCATATTAATGTTACGAAAATATGACACCAAAAAACTAATAATGTTCTTTGAGGCATCTGGACAGAGGCAAAATCTAATCTTGTCTAAAAGATCTCCATTAGCAGTAATCATTCTGTAATATGATCAACATATTCTTGTCAAAGCAGATAGTACTGTGCAGCATTAGGAAAACTGATTAAACATGGCATGCTGTTCTAAAATAAACCTTCAACTCTGGGAATCTGAGCCTGCTGATTACACTGGATTTGTTGGTTAAAACGTGTCCAAGCCATTTTCAAAATAGCTTCTTCTTGTGATTTGTTCTTAGTAAGGGAAAAGTACACAGTAGTAGAAAAAGAATCAAAATCAGAGGTCAGGTCCTCTAAATTTGAACTGCTTGGGGAAGGGGAAAAAGCCCAAAACATCTGAGTTGAGCCCTTAGTACAATAATCTCCTTAGTACAATGCAGGTTTATCCATCCTTTTCTTGTAATACCTTGTGATACAATTGCATAATCAGCCAGAGTCCCTTCAAGGATGCCCATTCTTATAGCTCAAGAATAAACACATCAAGAGCACATCAGGCTGTCTACTTTGTTAAAAAGGGGCTTTACACTTTGGTCTAAGCCTTTGAAAGTTTTTTTTATGATTTGGTGGAAATTTATGCTGTAGAACATTTAGTTCATGATGCTCTAATGTTCCTTGCAACCACAGAAGTTAATGAATTTAGAAGTGAGAATAAACCTGGGCATGAAGCACTATGCATTTTTTGCTCAGTATTGTTGCTGTGGTCCAGGAAAGTCCTATGAATGATGATCTAGAGCAATGCAAAATAGATAAAGAGCTGTAATTTAGAAAGCACGAGAATGTGGGGTTTTGGTAGTTGGTGAGGGTTTTCCGTTTGTGTTTGGTTTTGGGTTCAGTTTTTTTAAATTTTTTTTAAAATTATATTACTAAGTCCTCTATGAAGTCTCTCAAGTACAGCAGAATCCAGCTGCTCTCCCAGGAGTGTGCATTCAAATGCAGAACACACAGGCTCTAATTTAAATTATAATTGGGAAAATATTTCCCCAGCTGTGAACTGGTTTCCTTTTTGGGGTTGTAAAAGGATCCAGACAGATCTGAGGAGCTTTAGTCTGCAGCATCTCAGTTCCTTAAGGCTGAGAGTGTTTTTGAAAGGCTGTAATTACAGCCTGTAGGTGTTTACTTTGGCTGGAAAATGACTGAGCACCTTTAACAGCTGGCAGCAGCAGAGTTTCTCTAGGGAGGGAAAATGAGCTACAAAAGGTGCAGCAGATCAGGATGGTGGTTGCTGCTTTCCTGCAGGGAGGAGCTCAGCTGTGGCTCCTTGGGGACTCTACAAATAGTGATGAGGTGAAACAGGGGAGGAAGGCAAGGCATGATGTGAGAGACAGAGGTTCGGTTTTTTCTTGGAAAATGAGTATTTGCAACCTCTTGGGTTGCATTTCAGAGATGGAGCCAGATGGACCCATCAGTGCTTCTGTAGCTGGATGAAGGAAAATGCTGTCCCCTGCACGATAAAGGGGTCGAGTTAGTGCAGAACTTTGTTATCTCAGAAGGGTGTGAAGTGCTATGGAAAAACAATGATATGATTTGCAGACTTGAAGTAGGTTGTGAAAGTCTGAAGACAAGGTGGAAACAGCAAGATGTCCCTGCTTCTGTGTAACACGAATTAATTAAGACCAATTTAATGGTAGTTTTATTTGAGAACTTGACAGTAATTGCAGTGGTTAGACTAAGGTGAGAGCAGAGCAGTGAACCCAGTGACAAAGTATTTGAGAAAGTCATCAAATAGTCTGAATAAGATGCCCACACATAATGAAGAGCCTGGTTCCAAAATACAAGTGAGATAATTTGGTTATTTTCTGTGATATAAAGAAAAAGGCGGCAACCATCAGATAAAAAAGTAACGTGCCTTCAGCATGCTTTTTGTATTTTCTTTGTCTCAACCATTTTAAACAGAGCATCAAACACATTTTTTTGTTCCCCTGATCAAAAGGACAGTTGTTACACTGGGATAAAGTATTTCCCAGTATTTATCCTTGTAAAGTGAAATATAGGGCTAAGTGTTGTAAAGTCTCAGAAAATTAAGTTTAGTTTCTCCTGGCACGACCTTGTCTAACAGGATGGGCATCTGTATCATGATGTTATACTGTCCTCATGAGAGAGATGCCTCGTTTTTACATCAGGACAGCTACTTCCAAGTTGAAAGATGTTCAGTGCTGAATCATAAATTCAAAAAGCCTACTCTGTCACAAGAAACAAATTCAATTTTACAGTAAAAATTGTACACTGAGTATCTGTGCTTCGAAAATGAAGATGGGCTGGTGATAAATGAGATCAGGGCAATAGATGTCAGACCCTCTAAATTATATGGACTAGACTGCAGATGGTACCAGACACACAATATGAAGTGAAAGGAAATGAGAGTGCACTCACTTGTATTAATATTTGTGTGCTAAGTATCTTTTAACTTGTGTGTGTGAAACAGATGAAAAAAGCTCCACTTTTCCCCCTGTAATGCCCAACCCTGGCTCACAGGAGGGGAGGGGTTTGCTGGCCAATGCCAGGGCACATTCCTGCCCCTGTACAAGGAGCAGGAAGGCAGCTGCCCCTCAGACACCCCTGGGTCAGTCTCCCTCCCGTGCTGACCAACCCACAGATGAGCCCTTGCTCAGGCTGTGCCAAGAACCAGCTTCAACCTCTCAGTACCATGACTTACCTTTTTAACATTTTTCCCTGATGGTTTAGCCCTTAAAAATTAAGTTCATAAGGTACATTATTTAAAAATTATTTCCAACTAGAAATAGTGTTTCAGTAATATCTTATTAGAAATAATAACTCACTCTATAATGAAATTTTAACTCCACCAACAGTCAAACTGAATTAATACAAAGGAGGATAGATATTCAAACACAAAAACCCAATTATTTCACTTTCTCTTCTGCCTGTACCATGCAATAATTTCCCCTTATTAAGAGAGTATATTTCAGAGGAATTAAAATTTATACACAATGAATAATATCTTAAAATGTCACTGTTTCTTAGATATTTTCAGTGAGACAACTATTGAACAAGTCTTTCCCTGGAAGATGTAGATGAAGAAATTAAACTAAAAAAGTGCCGTGTGCCATTTGTTGTAGGAAAATATTGATATTGGGTTTACAGACATTTGTTACAAATACACAGGAACAGATTTTTGCATTTCATTTGAAAATTTCAACACTGAGATAAACTCAGTGAAATGTGTTCTTGTACTTACTATGTTGCACTGTATCCTGGACTTCTGGTAATTTTTATACCTAATGTGGTCTTCTGATTTACAGCTACCCAGAGATGTAAGAGATTGCCAAAGATCCTAAGCCTTCTCTAATCAGCACAGATGATGGGTGATTTTGGAGATAAAACTCTCTTGGGAGTGACCATGTCAGTGTGCTGCTGTTGTGAATCATCTTTAAAACCTTCTCCATTGAGGGTGGAGGACATGCCCTCAATTAAGGAGTTTGGTGGTTTGCTTAAGTCAACACTGCTGTGTTCAGCAGGTTTGAACTGAAGAGAAAGTCTGCTGGATTTCAAGATACTGCCATTAGAGGTAACTCTGAAATCCTTCCTCCAAAATATACTCTTTAAAATATGTTAAAAACTGCTTATGTGTCTTTTCTGTGAAGGGTTTTCTACAGGTTTTGAAAGTTGAGGAAAATGCCACCATCCCTTTCTTCCCATTAACTTGTGTTTCAAAAAGGATGGACAATAAATTCTTTCAATCTTGCTGGATAAGTAATATGAGAGAGTTATTTGACCTCCTGACAAAACAGAGTTGCTCAGTGTCCACTCACAATAGTGTGTGTCCGGGCCAGTGAGGTTTCAGTCAGTGATAATTGCTGTGTCTGACAGGCAGGAGACATTGGGACTGATGCTCTCTAATATGGAAATCAAGACAGTAAGAAAGGCACAGTTTGTGATGACAGGGAACTTCCCATTCATGTGTTGTACCTCTTAGAACTTCTCATAACAGGAGCTGCTTCGACCTTGTGAGCTACCATCCAATAGCTCTAATTGTGTGTTTGACACAGAGCACACACTGCTAAGTCAGGCTGTGTTCTAAGACACTGAGGAGTAGCCCAGGTATGCACAAGGGAGAAAAAAAAAGTATTTTACATATTTTAATTAGGCAGAATAAAATCTGGCTAAGAAGAATTTAGTCACCTGAACTGACATTGCTGAGAATAACTGTACAAAATTTATGACTGTCCTTATGGGCTATGTTCTAAATAAACTGATTAAAAAAAGGGAACAGAATGTGAGCATGCTTCCCGTGCATCTCTCGTATCTATCCAACCAGAAGCAAAGCTCTTGGAAATGGAATAATCCCAAGGGTCAGATTTTCTAATGACCAAGATCTCCCAGCAGTAACACACCTGTGATTTGGTGAAAATAGAAAGACTATCAGGGAGAACACAGACCAGCATGATCCTTGGTTATTAAGAATACATGAAATTTTTGGTGTGTCTTTGTGTGTAATAGCTGAAGAATAATACAATGCTGAAAATTCATGGTTAGAGTCGGAGGTTAAAAGTCTCAATCTCGATCTGAATTTCCCTAACTTTCAGAAAAATCTTATAGCTCCACTATATATATACATATATAAATATATGTAATTTAAAACTTTCAACTCTATTATTTAATTTGTGTTTAAATTCTTACAGTATATATTCTCTGTGTGGCAATTTTAGATTTTGTTTAAATAAAATCAAGTCAAGCTGTTTATGAGAAAGGGAAAAGACATTACCTAAATTTCTCTTCTGTATTTTGCTTTGTAAGTGAACAGAAATAAACATGTAAAATTAGCATGTTTCATTGTAAGGGGTAGAAAGAGAGATTAATATAATTTCCTCAGGAAGAAAATGCTAGTTATACTACCAGGTTTTGAA
This sequence comes from Falcunculus frontatus, assembly GCA_013398115.1. NCBI lineage: Eukaryota > Metazoa > Chordata > Aves > Passeriformes > Falcunculus > Falcunculus frontatus. The sequence continues at coordinate 1,555,410 of VZRV01000506.1, read as the reverse complement.
ATTATGCACACTAAAACATTTTTATACTAATTCAACTTCTTAGCAAGAAATCATCTCTGTAAGTAGTTAAAGTGAACCTTCTTCAATGGGCCAGATGGGTTAACATGACAAAACAGCACAAATTGCAAGTGTGTTACTTATAATCCAGCACCCAAAATGCTGGAAATAACCAAATTCTTGAGAAAAAAAAAAACCTTAATGTTTTTAATTATTGTAGTAAAGACTTGTGGTCCAAAGGTTATTCGTAATTGCTTTTGGTGAGTTTACTTTATATTGTATTTTCCCCCTTTATTTATTTTTAAATTTCTTTTGAAATGGAGAATAAAAACTTGTTCCAGTGAAGTGAAACTAAGCTAATACAAAAGTTAATGAAATTAATTAAGAGTTTGTGTTATAGCTTCTAAAAGAAAAGTGATTCAGAAATATTTTACACATTTTCAGAGGATTGTTGGATGTTTCAAAAATGCAAGAAGCTTAACAAATTGACTCAAGATAGGCAGTTATTAAATACTTCACACCTACAAAAGACTTACTACACTAAAGATTTTGATTTTTCTTATTTCTAAAAATTGAAGTGTTGTGGAAAAGTTCCATGCTTGTTTTGAGGTTTTTTAAGCTACTTTCCCTGGCTGAGGTCTGATACTGAGGTCTACCAAGCTCCATTTGATTTGTTTGAGCAGTCACAGTGATGGCAATGGCCAAGGGACCACTTCTGAAAAATATACCAAAACTAATTTGATGTGTGAAGGTAATAGAATAAGAGTTATAATATTGTAAAAGACTCTCTTTCAAAAGACTCTTTGTGACATGCATGTCTCTGAAGCCGCTGGAGAGACTCTGACTCCAAAAAGAAATGGAACCAGCTCTGCAGTATGTTCCTACATGTCTCATGGTGAACTTTGGGGCACGATTTCTTTCTGTGGAAGCTCAGCTGGGGGTGGGGGGCACAGGGGTGCTGCTGACAAACAGAGGGACCTGTGAGAGCAGAGATGCCCCTGGAGCTGCCACGTCTCTCCATGTGCAGAGGAAGGGTCCAGGAGGTTTGTCCATCCCTCTCTGTGCCCTGTTCCTGCTGCAGCTCAGAGCCAGGGCTCAGGGGGTGCCCCACTGACATTCCTATTCCTGCTGGAGGCAGAAAGGGGCCCAGCCCACCCTGAGAGCAGCTGTGGAGTCCTGCAGAGTCCTGCTGGGAAGCAGCATGAGGCTGGGAAAGAGCATCCTCATGAGGGCTGCTTTGGAGCAACACAGAGAAGAAAAGGCTGTGGGCTGGCCCCAGCCGTGTGTGCAAGCTTTTAGAACTGTATAATATCCCTTTAAATATGAGTATTCTTATGAAAAGAAATAGGGTTCAATTCAGATTCGAGGGATGTCTTGTGCCATAGTTCTGTTCAGAACCCTTTTTTTTTCCCATTCCATGAATAGTGGAGTCTAATGGAGTTAGACAAGAGTGAAAAGCTTGATTGTAATGAAAATAATTTTAATGTGTATATCAAATGAGTGCAATTAAAATCTAGATACATAAATAATATCCTGTTCTAATTAAAGAGGGGTTTATTTCTCCAGAATACACATACTAAGAGGTTTTGTGGGGTTTTTTTCTATTCTGATTTTTAAGATTAACTGAAAACCTAGGTCACTCTACACTGAGAAAAGTATAAACAAGAATTTTTTTTTATTTTACTAAATCTTCAGCAGTTACCCAATGATCTTGTTTATCTTTCATACGGCAAGATTATTTTTTTGATCAAGTGTGTCTGCACTATCTTCATTAATGCTCCACCTGTTTTGACTGGTTAATATTCATAGCAGTAAGTCATCATTTCTTGATTGATAAGTGATTGAACTAATTCAGTATATTTTATTTAGTCAGAGCTCCATTTTTAGGCCCAGTTGTCTGTTAAAGTGTGCAGGGAACTACACAGGGGAAGAGAGGGAACATGGAAATAGAAAGAAGAGATCTCACTCCTCGCAGAGCCGTGTTAAAGTGGGTGGGGGATTTGTCTGGGCAGAGCTTATGGCAAGATGAAGTGTGAGCTGTTGTGGATTTATATCAGTGCCCTGGGGCACACCACCATGGCAGGTGACACAGTCACCCTTCTCTGGGCTCAGCTGCATAATCCAGGACAGAAGCCATGAGGATCACATTTCTTATGTATCCTGAACCTGGAGAATTTAGTAACAGCATGAAGCGGACAAGTGATGAAGGTTTTTGCCAGTGTACCAAAATCTACTTTCTAAACACATTACATGAATGTGCTAATAAGTTTAACTATCTAAATATTATTTTCTTGTCAAAAATCCAAATTTTGAAAGGTTATAAAACAAATTAGTGGATTGGTGGCTTATTTTTATCTCCATTCTCTACAGTTTACTGATTGGGTAGTGTATTGATGACACATTATAGGAAGAGGATGACTTTGTTTTCAAAAGTTCACGGAATTATAGACGTGAGAAATGAAATGGTTTATTAGGTATATTAAGTTGGTAATGCACCCTCAAGTACAGGATTGCTGTCATCCATACAAGTTATATACTTTTTCACATTCATAAGTCAATAATCATACTCTGATCTTCTGCTGAAAAAGCACTTAAGTGCTAATTTGGATTGCTAAATGTAGAGATATTTTTTTACAAGTTGCATTGACTTGAGCCAAGGAAATAATGGTTTGAAATGCTCCCAGAGCCTCACATGGCACAGCATTACAACTTCTGATACATTGCAATTGAGATAGACAAGTTTATCAGACAGAGAGTACAAGAAGTGATTGAGACAGTTCAGAGACTGGAAAGAGGCATAAACAAAGATTTCTTTATTTGTTGGTGCATCCCACGAAAAACATGAATTGGGTGTGCAAAACAAAGACCTGTCAGCTTTGCATGGGAGGCAGAGATGCTGAGATATTGAACAGTACAGAGCTTGCTAATTTGCAGAAGAGTTGACCTATTTTGACTCTCTATAGGTATTTTTATTTCAATTCATGAAACTTTGAAGCAAATGGAAAAGGTAGAGATAGGCTGAAACTAAACTAAGGATGAGGGTGCTGAATGCTAGTTGCCATGGGAGTCTGCACTCTCCTTGGTAAATAAATGTCTGCTCTCCGTGGGGAACTCTCAAAATGAAACCTTCCTCTTCTATTAACTCAAAAAAAGAAAAAAAAAAAAGAATTGATGCACTGCTCATCCACTGTTCCAAAGGATTTTATCCTTGAATACTCTAAAATCTCTTGAGTACAAAAGGACTTCGTCTGGTTGTCTTTTCTAGTCACACTGAACAACACCAAGTGCCTGAGGACAGCACTCCTGTGAGGAACAGGGAGATTCATGTTGTGGTATTCCCTGGCAATGTTGTGCTAAGGAGCTTAGCTGGAAAACATTTCACATAGATAGCAATTTGTCATTAAAACTGAAGTAGAGAAAGCTAAGGTTAAATGAAAAGCATTTAAGCTCTTATCAGCATAGGCAACATATTTTTCATGTTGGAAAAGCGTGTTTAGACATTGAGTAACTGATGTATTTGGTTCTCATAGTGTACTGTAAATGCAGATAAACTAGATAAGCAAAGATACGTCTGCTGAATAAGAATGCAGTTTATAATTTTTCTCCTGAGGTAATGACTACCTATTCACCCTCTACTTCCTCAGCAGCATCTATAAGACTTCTCCATTCCTACGCACAGTGACACTGCAAGTTGTTCTACTTTTGTATTGCCAACACTGCGCCTGTCATCTTTAATGATGTATGGCCTTACCTTAGTGGTGGTTAATCTAATGATGAACTAAGTCCCTGGAGGTTACAGGCACCATTTTCTCTGTTTCTAGCAGCCATCATCACATGGGGATGAGTATTTTGGGCTTTCCTCACTCCCCCAACTATGTGCACATTTATAGAGGGGAAAAATTACAGCTATGGCTTCAAAAACAGTGAATTCTTGGCAAAGCATCTTTGGTGTCTTCTGTACGTCATTCACCAATTAGATAATATTGGAATGAGAATGAATTAATTCAGGAGAGTGCCAAAATCCAGGGGTGGCTCCAGGACTGAAGATCCTCGAGTGAGAAGTAAAATCAAGATCCATCACTGCAATATCTCATACAGAAGTCTATTGAACACTTTAACATTCAATCAACCCAAAACTGCATATCCAGAAGTGAAACTATTTGACTAAAGGCACCTGCTCTATAAGAAGACAGGCTGAGAGAGCTGGAGTTGTTCAGCCTGGATAAAAGACTCTGGGGAGACCTTAGAGCCCCATCCAATACCTAAAGGAGCTACAGGAAAGGGATTTTTTTACAAGGGCAGGTAGTGACAGGACAATGGGGAATGGCTTCAAACTGAAAGAGAGTAGGTTTAGATTAGATATAAGGAAGAAATTCTTCCCTGTGAGAGTGGTGAGGCGCTGGCACAGGTTGCCCAGAGAAGCTGTGGATCCCCCATCCTTGGGGAGAGTTCAAGGCCAGGCTGGATGGAGCTTTGAACAACCTGGGATGGTGGAAGGTCTCCGTGCCCATGGCAGAGGAGTTGGAGCAAGTGACGATCTTTAAGGTCTCCTCCAACCCAAACTATTCTATGATTCTATGATTAATTACTCTTTTGGCTAAATTTGGCTGAATTTTCTGCTTTTGAATACGACTTTAATGGTTTCCTTTATCTCATCTATATCTGTTACAAACTTTCTGTTCTGTAATTATACTAGAGGTGCATAAACTATATTTCAAATATTCCAAACCATATCAAAAGTGCAAGTGTTTTGAAAGGGAAATTTTATAATTCTTGCATTTTAAATTTTATAAGACTATTTCGATTACATGGCAATAAATTTAATGCCAGATTAAAGTCATCTGTTAGTCCAAATGCCTCAACCAATGTTATCTGGTGAACATTCACTTGTGGTTCATAATGTCTTTGGACTTCACAGAAGTTTACCCATATATATATTTTAAATCAAGTTTATATTTAAGAATTTCTCCATCATGTCAGGCATATTTTATAAACAGCAAAAATTAGATAGAAATAATAAAACTATTTTTTGAGGTGTTTTCTCAGATTTAGCTTCCAGTTCTTTCCTCCAACACTTTTTAAGACTGGCCTATTTTAGTACATCTGTTCTTAATTGGATTTCTTGACTCTTTTCATGTTTCCATTTCCCTTGTGATCCCAATGCAAAACATGAAACTTTCAGGTGGAGCTTTAGGCTGGTTTTTTTTTTTTTTTACAACAGAGCAGGATTGCATTTAGATTACGATTAATGGAATAAATTATCCTATTTTAATTGCATATTATACTAAGGGTGTTTCGTTTGCATAAATCAAATAAGGACTACAACAATGTGGTTTAAACCCTCCAGAAATCTGATGAAGACAGCAGTATATTATGCAGTTTATTTCTAATTGAATGGCTTAGAAAACCACTTCAATTCTCATTCTCAAATAACCTGATCAAGGAGGTCAGGAAGCAACAAGACAGAATGTAGAGAATGTACTGAGCTGAGTAAATAGGGAGTGAGCAACTTCAATACACAATGTTACAGTGCTGATGTTTCCTGTATTCCCACAAAAACCTCAGACAAGAAAAGTTGTAAAATCATATCCTTTTTAGGTTTGCTATAGTTTATACCTCCCAAAGACCATTGGGATAGTAGGTTCAGTCAGACAAGGCAGGAGGCCCCAAATAAATCATTTATTCCTCAGCATTGTACAAACAGAGTTCCTGTAAGAGCTGAGAAAAGAAAGGCTGCTGTAACAGCGTGGGATACAATGCAGAGGTCCCTACATGTCTCTAAGGTGCACCCAGGTTTGTAGAGAACATTTTATCCCTTATCAGACAGCTACTGAAGAAGCAGATCCTGGGGTTTTTTCTCTTGTCTGTAATAATCCCTTAGACCTCCAAGACCAGGAAAGCCTTTTCTTCTTTCCTGAAGTAAACATCCAGAAATCAATACTGGTTTTTGCAACTCTTCATAGGAGATACTTAAACAAAATCTGTTCTGCCTTGAACCTAAGAATTTACTCTGTGTTGTGGACTACATGGAAGAAACCTCCAGAGGACTCTTTAGTTTGAATGTTTTTAAAAGGAACAGATGCAATCTGACTGCAAGCAATTGATCCTCAAAACTGGGTTATAAATACTCTAATACTTCTCAGTGATACAAGCAGTATGACCTTTCCAGATTAATGTATTCTTGTCTTTGCAAACAGCCCTATTTATGGCTGACCCAATTACTTAAGAGCTCATTAATCTGAGATCTAAATTGTTAGGTGGGGAAGTTTGGCGTTTTCTTTAGAGTCAGCTGTGCTCTATTATTTTGGACAAATATAATCAGATCTCCTGGGACTGATGTACAGCTGATTCAGATTTACAATTAGAACAGGGCTTTTGTTGGTACTGGTGAAGGTAAATGATGAACAAAGCACAGGAATGAAAAGCCCAGGAGCATTTTCAGCGCTTACTGCTGGAGTTGTCTCAATCTCAGAATTTCCCAGTCTGAAAACTGGAAACAATTCAAAGAATAAGCCTCACTGGATATCTTCTCCTAACTTATGGACTCATGACCTAACCCAAATGCAAGAGTTAGCTGGTTTTAGAGGGAGGGAGAGAGGGAGGGAGGAAGCCTTCAACACCACAGCAGTGCAGGCAAGGCCTGAGCCCTTAATGGCCCCACTCCAGAATCCATTCTTCCTCTCACCCTTTTGATTTTGTACAAAGGAAACCCTAGCCTTAACTCTCTCTCTATATTTCTCCTGGGGTAGGAGATCACAGTGTCCCAGAACAGACCAAGGTGTTGACTCCAGAAGGACACAGCCCTCAGGACTGCTTGAAAAGGCTATCAAACCACACTCATGTTAAGGAAGGTGTTAAATTGCTGATTATACTAAATATTTACTGGAAAATAATCACCTCCTCTTTGCTGACATCCATTTAAAGTAGGAAGATTCCCAATACTCTTATCTACTGTTTTCAGTATGGTTCAGTTACATTTTAGATATGTTATAGGGAGGAAAGTTTTGAAAAATATTTTCTTTTGAAACTTTATAGTGAGGCATAAATTATTTTAATAGCACTTCATATAATTGTTTATATTAATTCTTAATTGTCTTAAAATATTTAAACAATCTTAACTAGCTAAAAATGTGCAGAGAGGAGACAAACTCAAAAAAACTGTGAAGTAGATCTCTCTATAATTTTTAGACTGAATACATCAACAGCCTGATACTCTTATTAGTTGTATTTTATCTAAGTTTATTCAGTTTCTTATATAAAATATAGAATAAAGCTACTGATACGAGGACTACATTCATGTCAAATGTAATTTCTCTGATGACAATTGCAGCTGTATTCAGAACCTGAGTGCTGACTCCAAAGGACAATATAATCCACATGCAAATAGACTAAAGGACACTCTAAAATGATATACACCCCAAATACCAACACAACAGGTTCTTGTAATGGGTCAGGCTGTACACAGAGGGCTTTGGGGTTTTTTTGCTAAAGCAATAACTCATTCTGTCAGATACATCTTTTGAGAGCCATGATGTTCCTACTTTGTCTTGATTCAGGACAGCGTTGCTCTAGTGGATACAAAACATGACAAAGGATTCTAACAAGTTGCAGATTAAAGTACTTTTAAATTAAAATTTAGCATGGAGAGTATTAAAATTGCAAGCTAGAGATAGGAGAGAGATCAGGGCATATTTGACAACGTCTTTAAAACCCAGCCTTATATAACGCTGGCCTGCCACAAGCTCTTTGTGAGCAGTGACATTTTAAGAAAAGCTTCTGTCTGGTTTTTTTCCCATTTACCCTGCGGAACGCTTGCTTTTCCTTGTGCCCTTTTCAGGCAGACTGTCATTAATAAAATAAGGGGAAACAGTGAAAAATGCAGAGTAGAAAAAGGAAACAAGTTTGTAAAAGTGCTAAAAAACCTTACTTCATGAGACATAGGTCCTGATGAAAAATTTCTGGCATTTGTTGCTGAGCTGCTGTGGTATGAATGTGAATATTTTACCTGAGTGCCAGGTGGAAGGCCGACACTAATTATTTAGGTATGCATTCAAATGTGGATACAACTTTATTCAACCAGGTATCTCCAGGAATATTGACCATCCAGCTCATAGATATTTGGTACCCTGGCAGTACAGTCAATGTCAGGGAGAAATATTGCCTACATTGTATTCCCCTGGACACTGTGCTGGAGAGGGATAAAGACCTTCCCTGAAAGTGACATTTCATATAATTTTGTTTATATTAATTCTTAGTAGTCTTAAAATGTGTAAACAATCTTAAATCTAGCTAAAAATGTGTGGAGAGGAGAAAATGTGTGGAGATCTCTGCTTGTCTTTCCTCAAGACTTTCCAGCTTATCACCTGAAATGTATTGCTGGAGATGGTCCCAACCTAATGTCACTGCAACCACAGCTGTAAAAGCCGTACACGTGGAATGAACTGTGCACGTTGATGCTGTGAGGATAGGAAGCCTTAAAGCTCTGTTTGTCTCTCCTTGGATTTCCATGAAATTTCCTTCCTGAATTCTGCATTTGACTCACTTTGCAGCCCTATAGGTTACTAAATAGATTAAGGCAGAGGTTTATAGGAACTTGTGAAGGTTGGAAGAGTGGTTTAATAAGCAAGAAATCCTCCCTGTGGGAAAATGGCCTCTCTTCTCTTAACCCTACAATTCTGTCCCTGTGCTTTCAGGCCTGTGCAATCCTATCAAAGTGCTAAAGCAAAATTATTTAGGGAAAGATGAATGAGAAAAGTAAGAAGAGAAGCAAAGGATAACAGATTGCAAAGACAAATAAACCTAAAACATGTTTTAGAAAATCTTCCCAGGTTAGGAAGGTCTGTAAATGAAAACCCACCCCTTCCCCAAAATTTATTTCAATCAGTAGGACTACTCAAGAAGTAAGTTTTGTCTCAAACTTAGAAATGTTGATTCACATCTGGCAAAAATGAAAATCTGTTAGTAGCTTCCAGAATTCATCTCAAGCAATCATTCAAATAGCATTTATATCTAAGAAATCTTTCTTGCATCCCACCATTTACTTCCACATAGTTGAAAAAGAGATTTGAGTTAATAGAGACAGCAATAGAAGTTATTTTAGTACTAATATAAAAATACTTATCTGTTCCTTGAATGGCTATAGCTTGAGGAAACCATTGCTTTTATGGAACATTCCTTCCTGTTTTAAGTTTGCATGTGATTTGGAAATGCCTTATTTTGCTTTACACGTAGCACTGCTGGTGCTTACACAGCCGTTAAGAATTACAACCAACACTTCCTTCCAATTACGAGTTGATACAAGAAAGCCTCTATGTTATAAATCATACATTGTTTTTAGAAAATCAGCGAGAGTTTTGTCATTGGCCACATTAGAAGTTCAGCATGTTCCTACAGGAATATTATGATGCACAGGTGGTGAAGTTTCTGGAGGCAATCAATTAGCGTGGCCCTGCTTGAGCTGGGGAGGTTGGACGAGAAGATCTCTATGGATCCCTTCCACCCTCAGCCATTCTGTGATTCTGTGAAGTGTGGGCTATCGAAAAAGAAAATTTAATTAATGGTAGCCAACACTGATGGAAAATAGATTACTACAATTTTGAAGAAAAATGTCTCCCTTCAATTCAAATTTTGTCAGTGTCAAAAGTTTAGAGTTTAAGCAGCTTTCAGATACTGTAGGCTTGCAAAGTGTAGGGCTGTTTGAAAAGACAGTAAAATCCTTAAATGTTATATTCTGGAGGTAGATTTGCTCCAGTATAAATCATGTCATTTGACTTAATTATACAAAAACAGTGCTTACTGTTATTATGTGATTATTAACCCCTATGTGAGTTATTTACGTCTCAGTCTTGATTAATCATCATAATGATTACCTGCCTGTTGTGGTAATAATTAAGTAGAAAATCCAGCAACAAAATAATGAGATTTTTAATATTCTTTTTAGGTCAGACATAATGAGCATGGAGTGTAATAGTGGGTCTCGAAGATAAGGCAATTTAGATTAAGTTTTAAGAAGCCTTTTTTTTTTCACTTGCAGATATTTACTTTTTGTCAACAGAAAGCTAAAAATGTTTAGGAGCCAAGTAAACTAAATAAAATAAAAGGTCTGTTTCTAGTTCATGAGACTTCCCTACATGCAAAAAGAGGAAGGGTCTGTGTACACCTGATCCACGCTCATGCCACCATTCCCACAGATTCTGGGTGCTGCAGGCTGCCCAGCTGACCCTCAGAGGTGTCACCCTCCATTTCCACTCCTGGCACTGCTGCAGTTTCCACCAACTGATGAGTAACATCACGAGAAAATTTTTTAGATCAATTAAATTCTTCATCACCAGAAGTTATGGTTATCTAATGTTTATTCAAACGTGGAATATACTCTCAGCCTAGTACCAGAGTAATGTCATGTAAGGCTGATCCAGCAGGGTTATCTCCATAGGGAAATGAGAGAAGTTTGCTGACTGTGGGCATTGGAAATGAGATTCAATAATGCTCTAAGAAATTTACTGCAAGGTAATAATATTGCAAATGTGGTAGTGTATAGCATATGGCTCTGATCTGAAAATCCTGAAGCATGAGCTCATTTTCATTGAGTGGTCCTGTGGGATGAACATCTTAAATTCATCTGGAATTCTGCAGCTGGTGTACATTTTGGAGGATTACTTGCAAGTGTTCGTTTTGCCAGCATATTAAACTACTGCTGCATCACATTAATTTTTCTGCTCTTAATCGCAAATTAAGCATTTTTTTCACTACAATTTCTTAGTATACTCTGCTCTCTTCTCAGTGTTGACCTCCTGATGAACATATAATAGCCCACAGGAGATAAAGCCATGGACGGGATGAAATAGTAGTCTTTAGAAGAACAGATTGCCTTTAGAGATTTCATTGGTTTTCTCTGAATTTCCTTGATTTTGTTTAGAGTTAATTGTCTGCTCTTCATCTGAAGACAACTGAAAGCAACACCTTCAAGCCACATTATATACAGGAAGGTATTATCTCCCTTGTCAATGAGGTACCCTGGTAGAACATCTGAAGTATGTTCTATTATTTGTTTCATTCTTAAAAAATAATCTTATATGTACATGGCTTCGTGTGCTGGGAGAACTCTTTTCTGATTGTCTAATTAAACCATACCTCATGTTATTTCTCTCAGTGTTTCAAACATATTTGCATAGTTTAATTATATTTTTGTTTAAAATCCCTTATTACTCTTGGTTAGTTTGGGCTCACAAAGTATCGTAAGACACACATGCTGATCAAGTATAGGTATTTTTTCTGTACAGGGGAAAAAACCAAACACAAGTTGTTGATGACATCATCTTTCATAAGATTAAAAAATTAAAATTTCTTTGTTTCATTAGAACATCTTCAAGAAGGATAGATTTAGTGGGATGCTACAAAGCTGTCTGTGGTTTAAGAATAAAGCTTAGTACCCTTATTTGATTTTGTTCTGACCTCTTTGAAACATTGATTGCTTGATTTTCCAGCTCTGCTCTCAAACCTCTCTTTCATCAGCTCTCTGAATGCTACATGGAGCACTCAGAAAGTCCCACACCACTTCTCCCCCGAGGCCTTTCTCATCTGGTTTCGCTCTTTGTCTTTTTCTGTAATTGCATTTGTGTATTAATGGTTACCATGTTTCATTTCTCTAAGGATAGATGTTTGGGGATGGTTTTGTTTTTTAATATAGAATATACTGAAGGCCTTGGCTCCACAGTAAATTGCATTGTGAATGCATGGTGTGGCCTGTCCAGAGGTTATTGCATGGTGAAGGCCAAAACAGAAAAGAGATTTTATGTGTACATTAAGGAATATGCAGCACCAGCTTATTATAAAGTTCTCTGATGCTTCAAATGCTCATGTGAATTTAACTTCACAGCCATGAGTAATTCATTGACAGTAATGGAACTACTTTTGTCCACCTCACATAAAGTGTTCGCTTATACAGGAATGAAGGTTTATGGCCTCAGTCACAGTACAGTTCCTTGGAGGAATGTTTTTACTTGCCTTTCTTCTCAGTGCAATGAACCTTGCATAAGCCCTACATTTGAAGAACTGTCTTTAAACAAAAGCGAACTGTGTCTTCCACTTTCAGTGGTTACAGTGGATTACAAGCACGATATCTTAAGCCTTCTATTATATTTTTAAGCAAAGTAGAAGTGCTTTTCTCAGTGAATAAAAAATGCTGATGTTTTGCTTTGGTCTAAGGATGGGCTTAAAAGAGGTTGTTCTGTTTGCTGCGTGAATGGTTGGAGGATGGGGGAGAGAGGAGTAATAGCTTTTATTTCTTAATCATATTTTTTAAATATTGTTAATGATGAAAATATTTGCAGAGAAGATTAAACTCCACCAAACTTTGGGTAGATTGAAATGAAGATAAGTTTAATATCTGAGATTATCTTTGAATACTTTCTTCTTTTTTTAAGTATTGCTCTCTCAGCTAAATATAGTTCTGATTTTTACATTTTTATAGACCATGTGAGTTCCCTGTAGGCACATTGTCTCTCTTCAGTGATTTATATAGTTTGAATTATAGCATTTGCTATTCAATAGTGTAGTTAATGCTCAGCCCCCCCGGGTAACAGAGCAGTGAAGCATTTACTACTCAGTGGTAGTTCTGCAACAATCAGCAGCAGTGCAGCTCTATCACAGTAAATTTATATCAGTACACTTCAACCTCGGGGAGCTGAACATTCACTCAGCATTGCCTAGGGAAAACAATTAGGATGGACATTTTCCAGTCTTTTTGGGTGGCACAACAGGAGGAGTTTACTATTGCAACTGGATCAGAAACAGGAATCACTTATCTGCAACATGAAAATCATCCAACCTTTATTTTCTCTCCTTTTTTTCTCTTCCAGCACAAAAAGCAAATAAATGCTTGGACTAGAAAGTGCTTGGAAAGCTGAAAGTTAAAAAGTTTCCGTACAGGCAGGCCCACTTCCATTGTGGTGAGATGCCAGAGAGTCTAGGAGGGCTCCAAGCCCTTCACTCCTGTGCTTAGGAGGAACCTCCTCTGTAAGTTGGTGAGCTTTCAGGCACTGTGGCTGTACAACACTTCTGTTCCTGTGATTCTGATGAGAAAATAACAAGAGCTGCATGAGCCAAGCAATAATAGCATTTCTCTTCCAGCTTATTATTCTTCAATAGCCCTGAAAGCATTTTATAAAGGAAGCGGGTATCATCAGGGTTGAGGGGCACAAGTAGTGTTCTCCTCTGTCCTTCTGGTTGCAGCACATGGTGAGGGAAAAAGCATGAAATGCCATAAGATCAATATCTGTCTCCAAACCTGGTGTCACTGGCAGAATTTGGGGTTTTTTTGTTTATGGGTCAGTTTACACAACACCAGGCCTGCTGGCAATAGATGAGGTACACCTGTCTTGAATGGGGAAAAGGAGTTAGCAGGGTTCACTGAAAGAGATTAAACTAGATTTGGAGGGGAAAAGGGAGTGTTCCTTGAAGACTAGGAACAGTGATCATCCCCATGTATACTTGGCACTGGGCAGGGCACATCCTGATATTTTGTTCAGTCTTGGGACCATCATGTGAAGAATCACATTAAGTTGCTGGAGAGTGTCCAGAGAGGGACAATAAAGGTGGTGAAAAGTCTAGAGAACAAGACTTATGAGGAGAAATGAAGGCAGCTGGGGTGGTTTAGTCTGGAGAAAAGGAGATTCAGAGGAGACATCATTGCTCTTTACAACTACCTGAAAGGAGGATGTAGTAAGTCAGGGGTCGACATCTTCTCCCAGGTGCAAGTGATAGGAAAAAATGGTCTCAAGTTGCACCACGTGGGTTTAGATTACATGTTAAGAAAACCTTCTTTACCAAAAAGGGTTGTCAAGCCCTGGAACGGGCTGCCCAGGGAAGTAGCTGAGTCACCATTCCTGGAGGTATTTAAAAGCCATGTAGCTGTGGCGCTTAGGGACGTGATTTAGTGGTGAACTTAGTGTTCAGTTGACAGTCAGACTTGATGATCTTAAGGGTCTTTTCCAACCTAAACCTAAATTCTGTGCTTCTATCTTTGTATGGAAGATGTTGAAACCAGAGCAGAACGAGGCCCCGGGCAATAGCCACAGTCCTTCAGCAACCCTGTGACAAAGTAAAAATAAAGCTGAGGTTCCCAGGGTGTCTTGCTTAATGCTGCAGCTGCTGCAGTCAACACTGCCCTCTCTGAAATGTATCTGGGAGCCTCAGGCTGTAGTATAGCCAGCATCAAAAATAAGGGCTGACAAAGTTAATTTTTCTCTTGTAAATTACAAAACATGAGGCAGAGTAAAATATAAAAGAGGAGGAGAAGAAACTGCAGTAGGCAAGATGAGTTTCAGCCTAGAAAACAGTGGGAAAGTGTGAAGTGGGATTTCTACAATGCAAGATTTCTGTGAAGCAGGGTTGTAAGTGCTCCAACCCCACAGATGCTGTTGAGATTGTGAGAAAAGATGATTGCAGTGAACTGAAGAGGTGTGAACTCTGCTTTGGTGACAGGGAATCTACAAATAATGACCATTATACCTATACTGCATTTTTAAGCCTGGCTGATTGTAGAGACCCAGCAAGCATAAATATAGGCGTGCTTAAGTGCATCTCTCAGGGCCCTCAGATCACAACATCAAACATCTGCCAGCATCTCACTGCACCAAAGAGCCTGAACAGGCTGTCGGCAGGAAGGCTTCAAGCTGAGAGGGCAAGGCAGGTTTCCAGAAGATGTCTGTGTTATACTTTGTGTTTGCCTGCCTGCCACAGTGTGGAAACAGCATAAGGACAATGTGAAGGGCCTCAGAAAGGCTAATGTTGACAGGCAAGTGGGGAAAATTGAGCATGTTTTTTCTAAAGTCATGGCGACAGGACTGCTGACATCCTCTGGCAATGGTGAGAATGTGAATAATTAAAAAGAATCTTGATGGCGTTAGAATTGGGACTGTTTTGAAATCAGCAGAAAAATTAGGACATGCAAAACTTTCAAAGGACAGGAATGTGTTGAATAATGGGAGAAAAAAATGAAATGTAAATGGCTAATTGGCCAAAACCCCCGAGAAGATCCCAGCTGAGCTGTTCCAGTCAGTGCTCAGATGGGCATGGATCTCTCCCTGCTGTCAGCAGGCATGAGCATCATTCGCTCACACCCAGCCTGAATCTGACCTTAAAGCATGGACACTGATAACAAAGTGAGGAGGACCACTTACATAAAGCCTGGCATGAATCCTATAGAACTGACAAAGATAAATCTTATCCTGTTAAACAGTGTGGCCTCTTTGGTCACTCTAGTCAGGGAAACCAAAATTATATTCCAGTCCTAGAAGGGAGTTTAAAACTGTGAAATGGAAAAAGAAAAGAACTATGAATAAAATCAGAGACAAAAATGAAAAGGTCACACTTAGAGTCAAAAAGATGACGGGGCACTAAACGAATAGCAAACGAGCTTACTGTGAGGCAGAAGAATAATTTCAGCAGCTTCAGGATTCAGATAACCTACCCCTTCCTTCACCTCAAGCTATAAAAGAGAGGTCTCTTGGGGAGAGTGGTAGTAATATTTGAATGATTTCAGTAGTAATATCAGAAGGAAGTTAAGAGTAATGAAGGACTCATTCGGTCAGGATTCAGAATCTGTGGTGTCAGAAATAGGAGAGGAACAGTTGTGGAAGACGCAGTATTAATGTTGTAAGTCTCAGTGCACATGTAGGTAATGCAAAGAATCTGTATCACTTTATCTCTGATAAAGCATTTACCTGTGCTGTTACCTCCATTCTCTTCCCTGCATCACAGTGTGCCTAAGGCAAGAGGAGTGAGTCGAGGCATAATGTGGAGTTACACAATGCAAATGAGGGCAAGGGTGCCTCACAGAACATCTATTATAAGTGAGAGTGTGTATGATTGAAAGAGTTGATGTCTTCAATTGAGAAGAAAAAGATATTTCTTTGAACTCTCTGGAAGTGAAAGAAATCACAGATTCAGTCAGAATGGTACTATACCAGATCACTTTTATGGGCTCTTTCCAGAGCAGAATCACATATGGAAACAATTTTTGATAACGTGCTGTAAAATACATTCCAGGGAATATTCCCATATTGGCAGAGATTGAACTAGACAGTTTAATAAGCCTTCCATGCCTAATTTCTCTCTGCTTGTGATTCTTTAAGCTGAAGCCACATAATTTTATGTTCTCTATAGCTTTTGAGCCATCCGATATCTAATGATTTATAGCTTGACTTGTGTATAACAAACTCCAGGTTGCTTGAGGAAGAAAGACACCTTAATCACAATAGCAGGTTTCAGACACCTCATTGCCAACTCCAGGCCCTCGTTTTATTTATTTATTTAGTCTGTGGAATGAAATATACTGTAAGAAATATCTACATTGGCCAGCCTCACCTAGGGTCTTTATTAAATCTTCATATTAACAAAGTGCAGAGCAGTAAAAGTAATTTGAAAATACAGGGCAAGATACACAGAAATTAGATGATGGTTTGGGGAAGGCCACCCTCATTTTTTAAGCTTGAGTATTGGGAAGAGGTGGTGTTATATCATCAAATAATACATATATTCTGTGTAGCTACCAGGGACTGTGCACACTGCACAGCCTTTGATGGGCAACACGTAACGTCTGGAGGTGTGCAATATTTCACATGATGTGGATCCAGAGAAGAAAACCTGTTTCTTCAGAGCATCTCTGAGTTTCACATCTGTATCAGGTACTGCTGGCAAGCTTAATCTTTGACAAAAAATCTGGCACCCGAAACCCCAGCTTGGGAGTAGCTGTTACGGAAAAGAGAGGTGCTTGGTCTCATCTCATCTTACCGTAGAAATCTAAATCTTAAATTGGAAGAGAGAGGTGTTTGGCCTCATCTCACCTTACTGTAGAAATCTAAACCTTAAAATGAGAGGAATCACCTTCTGAAGGTACTGCTCTCCCTGCTGATTATCCTACAGAACAGAGGCACGGGCACTTCCAGAGGTCACTTTATCCCACGTGTCTCTCCTCCGTGTAAGAGGAATGACTTCAAATCACCAAGAGTAAAGGTTAACCTTCACCTTCCAGTATATCCAGTTTGATGGGATAAATTTCAACCAACAAATGGAATACTTCTGACTTTTTTTCTTGAAAAATGATAGGGGTTTAAGAAGACTGAGGTCTGTAACAAAGCTGTGCTAGGCTCCAAGGCTTTGACAGCCTGCATTCTTACCAGTGCAAGCATGAGGAAGATTGTAAAAGCACTTTATAAAAAAACCTTCATAAAAAAACCCAAAAATAGTTTGATCTGTGCAAGATCTTTTAATAAGCTGTCAGGTGAGACTGTGCACTGTTTTGTTAATGAACATTGCAATCAAAACAATTGTGAAATGGTAATAAGTGAAGAAATTGGGAATAGAAGTCTATGTGATTATAAAAATGTCATACCAAAAGTAGCAAGATAAATGCTCCCCCCTTCAAACTGTATTCATTGTCACACTGAATGCTACGTTTTCCAGATGATAATATTAGTAAGTGAAGAGGATCTGAATTGCAATTAAAGAAATATTAATACACAACATTTTCATACTCAAAAAGGAGGGAGTGAGAAGGAAGGGGGAATAAGAAACCAAATAATATATTTGTGTGTAATAAACCTGAACATTAGGTAATTTTCTATTTTTAGTAGGGTTTTAAATAGTATGAGGGCTGATTATGAGTCAGAAAATCATAATGAATTATAAATCACTTTTGACTCCAGATATAATCTCAGGTCTTGGGAGAGCTCTTGTTTGAATAACTAGAATTTGAATTTTTATATTCAAGACATGTTTGTTTCATCTAGGATTCTAGCAGGAAGTCTGTTTCACTATGAATGTGTCAAGCTCGAGCATGACAGTGTTGGTTCCTCGTGAAGCAGATATGCAGAAAACAAGTGACTGGAAGTGTCACCTATATTGATTCTTCTATCAGCAAGAGCTTGCTGGATCTGTCTTAATAATACAGTTGAATCTGAAACAGGGTAATTAAACATATCTATGATTGGCTTAATCCTGTGAAATATGGAATACCCAAACTCTACTTTAGCAAAGCAGTGAACAATTTATTTTAAGACTGTGTTTATATCTGGAACATTCTTAAACACAGTCATTGTGGGGGCTGACAGCAGTGACTGCCTAAAACAACCTCCTTGAGGTGTGTGGGAAGCCTACACTGAGTGTCCTGCAATTTTGGAACAGTTTCAGTTAAAATTCGGTTTGGAATATCCAGATGAGAAGTGCTAAAACAGCTGAATTAGTATTTGAAAAATTTTGTGTACATCCCTTTACGTTCAGCCAGACTGATGTGCAGCTGCCACATGAAGGCTCCTGAGGCCTTCAGTGCCTGAGTGTGACCTGATGAACTCTTCTTACAAACACCTCAGACAGGTACGAACATTATTTATTGAAAAAAGACTAATTTAGTCATGTGACATTAATGGGGCAATGTTGAAGTGAGTCTGTGATTTGTATTTCCTTTCTCTAGAATAACAGATCAAAACTTGAAGCCACACATTAGAATAAAGTGCAAGTTCAGTGATGAGGTGGCAAATAAAAAAGGCAATACATTTGTACTTGCAGATTATATCTTTACCTTTAACACAATGCAATGGCCCAACTGTGCTGTAGACTTGACTTTGTTCAAGGTAATTTGATATTGATCAGCCTTCAGGTGTAATGCTACAACAATCAAACTGATCAAATGTAATGCTACACAGATATGGTTTTTCAGACACATTATTTCTATGAGAAATCATCATATCGCAGAGAAAGAAGGCAGACTGGCCAAAGCATATTTATCATGCTTAGTTTCTTTTTCTCCCTTCTGATATATTTGTATTGAGTTTTATTTTTAACATCGGAGAACAGCTAAGAAATATGTGATTATTTCAGACATTCCATGAAGATTGTTTTTTTTCATTTGCAATCCTCTTAAATGCACTAATAATGTGAATAAAGAACTTAAAACAGACTTTTGAAAAAGAGGCAATAACTGAAGTCTTAAATTCAGTTAGTTACTCCAACCCACCTCTGAAATTCAGTAAGTTCTTTAAATTCAGTGGAGATGGTTCTCACTCGCTTTAATCAAGAGAGTGTTTAGGCCCTGCCAAAACTCGTATTTATAAACGAGACACATGCACCTGTCTTATTCTAACTGCCTGTGTTATAGTGCTGGCAGCAGTGTCCCTTTCCAGGGCAGCACTAAGTTTTCAGGGGCCTTTCGACTCCATATACCATTTGCAGCTCATCAAACCCACCACCACATAAGATTAGGTACACTTTCATACCTAGTGCTATTGTTTCTACTGTGACAGTAAGACTGAGCCAAGGTGTATTGACATCCAGAAAATTTATTTGATCTTTGACCAGTATGATTTGTATTGCTTTTCTACAACCAGGTAAATTTTGAAAGATATTTTATTTATTGAAAAGGTATGAAGGTTTATCTACACTATCTTTTTTCTTGCATCTTAAATATCTTAATTTTAAAACTTTTTTGTCTTGAAAAACAAAAAGTGTTCTTTAATGGGGAAATAGATGTTCTCAAGAGTCATGCAATTAAATCTTGGGGAGTGAAAGAGTCATGCAATTGAAACTTGGATAGCGATTTACCTTAATACTTAAAGGAATTTAGAATTATAGGCTTCTCTCTCAAGTTCAATATATAAGTAGAGGTAATCAGTGTGATTGCTTAAAATAACCCTTTTTCAGTGGGAGTTACAGCAGCATCCAAAATTCATCAAGATATGGACGTATGCTGCTCAGCTAAATAATCACCATGGTCTTTTAGACAGTTAAAGGCATTAAATATTCACCTATTAGATTCTGACTAACAGAGTCTTGGGCAAGCTTTTTATATGAAGAATATAAAACATGTTAATTAATAAATCCAAGTGCAAACTCATTAGCTTAAGACTCTATAGCTGAAACATGGAAACAGTTACGTTTTTCCCCTTAGGATGACAACTTCACAATTATAAACAGAGCTTGGAAAGACACGCTTAGTAGGCACTTCTTTCAGATGAGCTAATTAAGAATGTTCTGTTTATTTTCGTGTGCACCCAAGTGAACAGTACTATTATGGCAGGAGGAACTGGATAATTTTAAAATCCCAGCCACAGTTGGTTCAAGTGGCTAAGTTTAATTTTGAGACAGTGGCTCAAACTCAGGTTGGACACATTTTCTTCAGTGTAATTTTAGAAGATAATAAAAATGCAAACAACTCCTGAGGGTAAGTCATATCACCTAGAGGAGGAATTCAGCTGTTCTGTTTAAATTAAAAGTGCTGACTTAGAAAAAACAGAAATCATAAAGATTCAGCTATGTGCTTAATAAAAGATTTAGAAGCCACTGAATGCTTTTGTCCACTATTCAAGAGCAAGAACTGAAGTATTTTCTGTACAGCATTTACACTTGCTGCAGCATCATGTCTTTTGTTATTAAATATACGTGTACCCATCAAAGCAAGTCCCACTGGTTCCACTGGTGCTTCATTTGGTTGTGATGCTTTGTCATCTGACAAGAATTGATTGATGTCAGTGAAATAACCTCAACGGTAATCCCTGGTGATGTGTTCATCTGTTCAGGAGCTAAAAATAAACAAATGCAAATATTTCTGCTGAGAATAATTCTTTTTATGCTACCTTGTGAGCAATAATATTAACAATAAAGTAGTACAGCTGCAGATGTAGCCCTGAACATATCAAATTTTACAGCGGCCTTTTCCATTGTACTATTAAGGGTCAAACTGCTGTTGTGGCAGGAAAATACAACAACGCAAACTATAGGAATTCTTACTCCCTTTATGAACAGAGTAAGAATCAAGTGAGCTTTCATAATTAGCGGAACACCTCTAGCTGAATTGCCAGATATATTGTGCATATGTACATGGTACATTATAGAAAGAGCAAACCATGCACTTGGTCATGCCAGGGAACGTGTCAAAAAGCCCCGTGGCATTTGAGTAGCTATATTGCTTTACCTTTGCCTAATATAATAACGTTCTTTTACTTGTTCTTGGTTTATTATCATAATGCATGTCAGTGACATGAAGTCACTGCTTCATAGAAAACACTATTGAAATTTGCTTGTTGTCCTAGTGAAGGAAAGAATGAAATCTCTTTATTTTTTATTCAGTGTTCAAAATTCTACTTTATTCACAATATTTTTAAGCAGCGGTTTTGTTGTTGTTTTGGTTGGTTGCTTTTTTAGGTTTTTGTTTAATTGAGAAAGAAAGTATATTGACTAGCTTGAAGGTTTAATATGCTTACATGCACTTTTTATGACTTAGTCATTAGGAAAAACCTGCTTCTTAATCCCTGCTACTTGATGCAAGTCTATTGTTTTTTACAGTTCATCTTAAGAACAAGAAATTTAAATGCCTTGCTGACAAGCCAGTATAAAAGTACTTTTGCAATCATTTAGTAGCTATAGAAAATATCTTCTCTGAATCAGGTTCTTGAAATTTAGGCAATAAGATTTGGCTGGTTTTGTTCTGAGACAATCAGTTTCTGAGAGGTGTTGATGTTAATGGGATTCCCATCTTTCTTGTCCCTTGCTGTGTCTCTCGGTGTGTGTCTACATTCTCCTGCTTTTGAACCATTTGTCTCATTTAAATTCAGGTCTAACAGGTGTTTGTGCAAGTTATTATTACAAATCTAAAAAAATATATGGCCAGGTAGAAGAGGGAGATGTAGTGTACCTTCTCAAACGAATGCTATGCTTTAGGGAAGACAAAGTAATTTTTTCTTCTATGCAATAGGAAAATAGCCAGTCACGTTGTCCTTCCCATCTGACCTAACTAACAGGGTCAGGTAAATTCTCTGAATTCACTTCCCATGCAGTGTTTCCAGAATCACATCTGCTTTGGGCTGAAATTAAATGGAAATTGCCAAGGTTGCTGTTCTGATTGCAACACTTATTTAAATAAAGAAGGATGTTTTCCTGGGGCTTCCCTGTATTCCAGAAAAATTCCATGAACAGTCTTTAGGAGAAAAATATTTCTCTTCCTACCTAGTAAATGGAAATTTGTCTATTATATGCTGCCTCTTATTTCCCTGATAAAACAAAAGCCAAATAAAACAAAATGTCAGCAGGTGAAATGGAAATGTAGTGCAGTGAAGTTTTCAATGCATTAATACCTAAGGAGTTATGCAAGAAATCACCCAGTATTATGAGGAGAGAGGACAACATGATCATGGTAAATCACATATGTGTATGAAAGGTACTATTTTAACCCGAGAAATTCTTGTTTCTCCTTCAATAAAACAACTTATTGCACAGAGAAGGAGGTTTTATATCACTTCATGTTGAACATTCTTTTTCTTTCTTTAATTCAACTGTTCTACTAAAGTGAGAATTTTGGTGTCAAGAAGGCATGTTAGCCTTAGCAGGAGGTTGGAGGCCTAAATCATTTTATGTTTCCAGCGTTGTAAAACTGAAACAACTTGACCAGAAAAAGTCATATCAGAATACATAAACTTCCTAAACAGAGAAACCTGCTTGCAAATTTAGTGCAATTGAAAGAGAATAATTTATATTAATACAATTGTACTTGCCTAACACAGATTCCTGAGTACAACAAAACCTCAGAGTGTTCAGTTTTCACACTCTTGTCCATATCTTGGGAAATGAGCTAAGCGAAAGATGGGAAGAGGGAGGACTCAGAATCTGAATTTTTTGTTTCACTAGAACAAACAAACAAAAAATCAACATTTAAAATAATGTTAAAATCAGAAAGCCATAGAGGGTTCTGGTGTGGATTACAAGGTGTAACACAGATTTATGTGGGTTGAGCTGGTTGACAACAAACTTAAAAGTTGACCATAAATATTGCTGGTCATGTGCAGTAGTTCTTCCTGTGCAGGAGCAACAGTTATCCTTATGATTAGCTATGAGGCCATTTAAAGAAATATTAGAAACTGGAGTAAAAAAATAATCACTGGAGTTCTCCATTTGAAGCTTTCTCTAAGCAATTTTTCGTGTGACAACTTCTTAATGAAAAATTTCCTGTATTTCTGCTGTGATCAAACTAAATGTCAGAAGTTAATTTCTATTCTTCAAATTTTAGCCCAGTTCCTTGTTTGGCAAATCCAAAATATGTGTGGATATCAAAGAAGTACTGTAGGTTTGTTAGGGCTTGACGCCAAATTAAAAAGAAGCAATTTGGTCGTCTACATCACCTGACACAGTCTGACTTCATCTGTTTTGGGGATAAAAAGTGACAATGGATGTTTATTAGTCACAACACCAGGTCAGCCCAAGATAATGGAAAAAAAAAATTAAAATAGAATGTGTTGTCAGATGGAAATTTTTTACTCCATGGCAGAATCTTGTTAAAGATCCGAGGAACAGTGTTCCTGAAAATGGGAAAGGTCATCTTCTGTACATTATTTACATCCATCACAAACCAACCTCAGGCTTTTGCTGAAAGGTTCTATATTCAGGCTTGATTGTCTTTTAAAATTGCAGCTTTTTTACTCATTTTTGCTTTGTCCATGTTTCATCTAGAGATGGAAAGCCTTTGACAAAGATCGGGTAAGGGGACAAAATGGGCAGTTAAAAGGTAGAAGTATCTAGAGAAAGGAGCAGATATGCTGAAATATTTCAAAAAATTAGTACCTGTTTCCTAGATGCTTCATCCAACAACCAGAGCTACTAACATTATTCATGTGTAAAGAGGATGTAGAAATAGCTTCTCATGTTCTTAAAAGTATAACACATATTCTCTTTAATTACAAGAAGTACTACTGTTAAGTGAGGGAACACTGTAAGAAATATTTTTCTCTTTTCATGTAATATTTTGGAGTTGGTTTTTTTTAAACCTGTGTAACAGTGCCTATCAAATACTGAACCAAAAATGAAAGAGACAATAGATTTTTTTAAAAAAAATTAAAGACAAAGACCACAGTTCTTGCTGCTCAAAGTATTTAGAGTTTCATTAGCAGATGTGGTGCTCTATTATACAAACTGATGGAGTCTGATTTCAGGGCCCAGTTTCAGTAAAGTGTCTCTAATGGCAGCATTGTGACCTGTTTTTCCAAAGCAGTGAGGCCTTGGCATAACATTTTTTTATCTCTTCCACTCTCTATCTTGATTTGCACAAGCCAAACAACGATTCCACCAAATAGAGGAACAGGATGTTAGCTGAGTACCTTCATATATTTTTATGGGTGCCTGAGGGTGCCTGAAAATGCTATTTTTGCAGAATATGAACTTGAAAACAAAGCTGCAAACCGAGTGGAAGCATATCTTCAGCTTCCTTTCAAAGTTGTACACAGAGTCATTTCCACATGCCTATGGTCATTACATCTCCTCTATTTACATTTGACTGCATGTGAAGTGCACATTCTATAAAAACCTTGCTAGACTGAATTTTGAAGCTGTCTTGAAGCTGCCTGTTACACCCATTTTTTGGTGGATCCAGAATATAGAATGTGTAGAATATAGACACCATAGAATTAAATTCTTGTTCTTTGTTTAGCTTGGGACTCCTCAATATACATCTGCTTTACTAAAAGCTTAGCTGTGAAAATTCAAACTAGGTGAAATGATTCAGGCAAACAAAGCCCAAGCCGGATACAATAATTTAGGGGCAATACACTTTTTCATGGGTATTCTAGGAGCACAAGTGGGAAATACTGACTCATTCTGCAGAAACTTGAGCCCAATTCTCACCACATTCCTAACCTAAACGTTCAGATTCACCAGTTCAGCTGCATTTCCCATAGGCAGCTGAATGCATAGGCATTTCTTTGAGTTTGTATTTTTTTATTGAATGTGATATGAGCTGAGAGGTGATTTGTTTGAGCCTGGACTTCTACTGAATGTGAACCTTGCCCTCCAGGTTTTTTAGTTCTTGATTTTCAAAAAGCTTCATCTTGGTCATGAACTCTGTGGTTTTAATGCAAATTGTTTCCATCATTATTTCTAGATGAATGATTCACAAGTTAAAAAGTAACAGAGGGGAAAGAAAAAACAACAATAAAAATGACAACCAAGCTTAAGGGATTTCAACAGAAAAGCAATAACCTGGATCCCTCTAGAGGCTGTTTGTGTAATATTTGGTAGGAAAAAAAGATTTGAACTTGTCTCCCAATTCGCTGTCTACAAATAAAGGAAGCTTATCTATCTCATGTTGTTGCTTATTATCTTTCCAGCATGCTTCTGTCTGGTGGTGAAAGCTGCATAATTATTGTACTTTCTCTCCTTCAAACTAGTTCTTCCTTAGAACTGAGCAATGCTGCAGGAGTTCCTGCATGCACTGATTCAGAGTCTTAAATTAACTCCTAAAGGCATGTTTCCTTGAAAGCTGTTTTTAGAAAGCAAGTGTTTTATGTCAAAAGCCAGTTGAGGCACCAGAAATTTAGGTTTCAATTTGTGGTAGTATTGCCAAGGAGTTAATTAAACAGGACAAACAACAGGGATGTGACTACTTTCCCACCTGTGTGCATTGATTCTGATCTCAGGCATAGTGAGAATACTCCTTTGTGTGAAAAGTCAAATCTTAAATCCTGTAAGAGACAAGACAGACCATTATGATGGTGGAAACCTGCAGGCAATTACCCAAAGAGGGGGTGAGTTCCTTGGAAAGGAGCAGTGCTCAACACAGCAGGGTGAAGAACAGAGCTTTCGGAACCCTTCCCATTGCTTCTGGTGTACAATGATTTCTCCACATTAAATGCTTCCTGAGGCTGAGAGCACTGCTATTCCAATATCTCATTCAGGACAATCTGCTTATTGGGGTGTGTGCGTGGACATAAAGGATAGACATTCCACTGGTGTATCAGCAGTCTCTGTGACACAGCAGACAGTGAAAAAAGTGAGTGAAGTATTGGCAATGTGTCACAATCTGTCCTTCACTGCTTGATTGAAATACCTCGCCACAGAAAACTCCCCCTCAAATCAATTTAGATGGCTAATTGAAAAAAAAATCAGAATATCTTCATAGTGATCTTGGTCAAATCCATCAAAGAAACCTTGCTGACAGGTTTTTTGTACGTATTTTGTGTAATTGGAGTTGATGGTCTGTAAATACTTTGCAATTAAAATGCCCTTTATAATATTTTTGGTTCATCTCTGGTCCTTATTAGTTTTCTCCTGAACATTTGTCATTCTTATCAACTTTCTAGAAAAGTGCTACAGTCCTCTATAGCTGTGTTATTCCATGGGATCCTACCAGCAATTTGAAAATCAATTTTAATTTTTTAATAAATTAATATGAAGACTGATATATATTTATGCTTCAGACATAGAGAAAAATAGGTTTTGATCATTCATTTTGTGCAAAATATCCTTTTGTACACCATGAAATGTAATTTTATCCTCATGAGTGAATGCTGATGAGCTGCTTTTGAAGAACTGTTGGCTAAAATTACCAGCCATATTCAACTTTGCTGTAAAGGTGAAAAGAATAATGTTATAATGAAAGATAAAGATGTGTGAGAATACTCATAAAGGCCATTTAAAAAAGAATTTATAAAGAGCACCATCTTCTTGTGCAGCATTATGCTGCCTTGGGAGAAAAACTGTAACTTGTGTATATCGAGCACTACAATATAGCAAAACATAGGGAGATTATGCATAATCTGGGTTAATTTTTTTTACCACAAAATGTCAGTGTACCAGACTAGAATGATCTGGGGTTCACAAAAAGAACTGGTAGTGTCAAAATCTCTCTCTCTTAGTTTTGCTCTGGAGCTCAGCCAAGAACTATTGATGGCATGAGAAAGACTCCAGTGGATTTGGTGTCATTCTTCACTCTTTTACCCACTTTGCCTAAGCACCACTTTATTTTGTCCACGTACTCATTCAAAGTTTCATTTCAGAGCAGGAAGTATATTTGAAAGTATGTGATCTGTCACTGGGTACTCTTAAGCAATATAATTCTTTTCTTCTGGCTTGATCGGCTGGCCAATTGATTTATGGCTGCTTGCTTCTGGTTTGGTTAGTTAAGTGGGAAGCAATAACTCAGGGGCTGCATCTGCCAGCAAGGGGAGCTCTTTGCTAGCCTAGGGAGGTGTGTCCTCACCAGGAGCCTTGCTCTATCCTAAACTGAAATTACTGGAGAGCTGATATTCAGTTTTCTTTTGGCCCTTTTGCAGCTTTCACACTGTGTTCCAGTTCTCTTGGTTTGTTAGACAAGGGGATGGTGGCTAAAACCAGGCAATTTATATATTATTTTATTTCCATGGAGATTTTATGGCTTTTTGATTTGACAGCCAGATACTGTATTTATTCCCTTCACCCCTGGAAATGAAGGGGAGATTTTAACCTTTCATTTTTAATGTTTTTGTAATAAATACATCCTAGTAATTTTAGTAAAATGGTACAGTTTGCCATACCAGGAATAAGAGGGATGCAAGGGATGGTCTTCCTGTACTTTTCACGCAATGGGCTCATTGCCCACTGATGAATGTTTACAGGAATAGTTCCTTAGAACAGGATGTCAGCCCAGTTGTTCCATGATCTACTTTGTGGTTTCATAAATGGTTTAAAGTGTAGGGCAGTGAAGGATCTTTTAGTGAGAACCACTGTTCCAAGAAGCAACTTTATTTAAAATTCTCCTTCTTTTCTACTACAAACTGTCTTGATTAGGAAGGATTTTTAACTAAAACATATAACTTTCCAGTCACATAAAGGAAAGCACAGAGAAAATTCATTCAATCAAGATCAGCTGTCAGGATTCGTTTTCTAACTCAAATTCTCAAATGAATCCTCGATGAAATCCAGACTGAACATAGCATTTGCCTGCTAATGCTAGAGGTATTCTTCTTCATGGACTATATTAATGTTGAAGTCTCATTTATTTATGCTGGTATGTGGTTTACTTGGTATGTTACTCCATATATGCTGGCAGTGTTTTATCCTAATCATTCTATACACCCATTGGTTGGTGTTAAGTCTATCAGCATTTTGAGGGTCGCTCATTTTGTGCATAACTTATGCTCTACAGGGCTTGTGCTTGTTCACTCAGAGCCCACCAGTGTTCTTACTCCCCCGTGGTCAGAATGCTATTGCCATTCTTAGAGGAAAGCAAGCCTATTTTGGCAGGAAAAAGATATTCATTTAGGTGTGTAATTCTAATTTAATAAGACAGAAAGAGGAAGATGCATTCTCTCCTCGCACATCCTTGTGTGCTCAGCAGGGAACCTCATCTTCCCTCCTGCTGTGCTGAGGATGAGTAAAGCAGGGAGAATTCACCACTCCTTGGAGATGGCTCCTTCTCACTCCATGGCTTCAAACTAAAGCTGGAGGGGAATGGAGACTGGATTTCTGAAAAGGTTTGAAAGACTGAAGCTCCTTTTCTCAGTGCTTCTGAGGAACAGCAATCAGTAAATTAGCAACGTTAGTCATGTTAGTAACAAAAAAGTCCAAGAAAGTAGAGTTTACATCCCCAGAGCATGGGTGGAGGCACAGACTGTGAGATGGGTTAAGCGAATTCCCACCTGGCGAAGTCGGAAATTTTGTCCAGCTCTCTTGTACTCAAACCCTACTCCATGAGGCCTCTCACTTTCCCTACTTTTGAAAATAGTGATTTTATGAGCCGTCATTAGCTTTTCTCTGCTTTCATTGCCATGACGGAGTTCCCTGGAAACGCTTTGTAGCCTTCAATGCCTGGCCAGGTCTTTACAGTCCTGGACATATTCAAGCAGAGCTTTGAAGGAGACCTGCTTAGACAAACTGTATGAACTCTGGAAACAACAGAAATAGCTTCCAGCTTGGCTTCCCTGTCCCTGAAATCTCTTGGAGCTTCTTACCCTAAGCTGGCTCAGCAGCTCTTGCCCCCTCTCTTCTTCCTGACCTGTTGATTTCTGGAAGGAATTTTAAAAAAAGGAATTTAAAAAAGCATGTAATCATAAAATGCAAATATTAAATAGCTACAATCCTCCCCTTGTAGAGATCTTTACTCGAGTGGGAAGGTAGAGAAAAACACTGTATTTAAGGGGAAAAATGCTCCCTAAACCAACACTGAGAAGAGATCTCTGTAACTAAGTATGAAACGAAGGGGAAACAGTCTTCATAAGATAAGAGAATGGCTCATGCCAGCTTTCCACAGTACTCTCACTGCCTATAACCTGTTGTGTTTCCCAGCCTCCTCAGAAACCAGAGCTCATCTGTGCTTTCCCTGCAGTCTTCAGGGGACTGATTGTTTATCAGAGTACAAAGACCTACTTCATTTAGCTTTTGAGGGCTGTCAGTGGTGCTGTGGAGCCACTCGTATATTCAGAAAAGAACACCTGTATATCTCTGTGGGATCACCTTGTTTTATTACTGCTACAGCACAGTGAGACCGAGCCTCAGGTCACTCCCAGGCAAACCTGGCTTTTGTTCCGCATAAAAGTCAGATCTCCCATAAACCACAGCTCAGTTTAGAAACATACTGAGGGACTGTGGCCTCTTACAAAGCAAGGAAGGCAGAGAATGGTTTCACTCAATCAGAACAAAACAAAAAACCCCTCTAGGAAAACCCAGTGCAATAAGCCTCAAGGCTTCAGTTACTTGTGCTCCTCTCAATTGTGTGTGACTTAGTTAGAGGATTCATTAGTTAAGGCTAATGAGTGCTTGCCTATACACTCTCATCTCCATAACTAACACACCAGCACTTGTCTCAGAGCATTACAGTGACATTACATCAGCCGACAGAGCCAACCGTGATTTATTGGACTGCAAAACAAAAACAATGTAAAATTAGTTAGGCTGGCTATGGGGAGGTGAAAAAATGTTGAAGTCTGATCTCATGTATTTCCTTAGGAGAGGATACAGTGATTCAGCCCAAATCAAGGCCCCTGTATATTCTTTGCTTTATCTTTGTATTCAAAAGTACCATGCAGAGCAGGCTGAATTTTATGTTAACATTCTCTGTCAATTTACATGAACATTGAAGGAGGTGTCAAAACTCTTCAAACTCAAGGTGAGGAGCAACTGACAAACTCATACCCGTATGAGTTCTAATATGGAAAGGTGTAACATTAACTCCCATGGAAGAGTGCAGGGACTGTAAACTGAAGAAGTGCTTAAATGCTCTGATGGATCACTGCCTCCTTCTGCCCTATTTTGCATCAAACTAGTGCAGTAGAATTGAACAGAAAAGACAGAGCAATGTAGCCATAATTCATGGCCAGACAATGCAAATTTAACTAAGACAACCTCCCCTTTGAATTGAGTCAGTGTTGGCAGCTTAAATTAAGTCATGGATTATTTTGTAGCTTTGTGTCTGCATACTGCAATCAGACCTGGAGAGCGTCTCTCAAAAGAGATACTGGAATGACTGGAGCCATTTTGAGTTACTTGTGTTGCAGGAGAGGCAGTGAGTGCTGCGGTGCAGAAAGTGCTGGGTGGGTGATCAGGTGCAGGGAAGGGACTGATGCTGAAAGCCCCAACTGGCATCAGCATTCAAAAGGCCTGCTCATACCTTGCTCCCATGGGAAGCTTCCCATACCACAGGGCAAAGATATACCTCAAGCAAAGTTTAAAGGGACAGAGATAAGAAAGTAATGAATTATTTTGTCACTGCTCTCAGGTTGTTTTGTAAACAATGGGCAAGTTGATTGAATACATTATTTTGGTAAGTATTTTGATGTTTAATCATTAGTTTTGCAGGTTAGGCTGTTAGATAGGTGTAGTCTCTAGATATGTTGCAATTGTTATCAAATAGAGAAAAATTTATTCCCAAGTAAGGCTTCTTTAGGCCATACAAACCACAGAAGTAAATGTTATTGTGGTCAACTTTGGTTGTCTTTTCAATGATTTTCATGTAGGGGATTTGGGCAGGGGTTTATTTCAGAATCCTCTGTGAAAATAAAAAAGCAAACTCAAGAAAATAACAGGTTATATGAAAGTTGAATCACAAGGGAATAGTTAAAAGGGTTGAAGAGTTCCTTTAAGCTCTCCAAGATTAAAGTGGAGTTACAGAGAGGAGGACTGGACTGACCTCAAATAGAGTAAGGTAAAATTCTTCAAGAACAAAAGTAATATTTTCACCTTCAGAAAACTGAGCATGCATAGGTGGAGACTTCTGCTGTTTCTTTAAACATTGGTTATAGAAAAAAAAAAAAGTTCATAAATAGTCAGAGTGACATCTACTGATAAATTCAACAAAAGCAATTTTATACTGATTGCAGAGAACAAGCCTGACACTTAAATGAATGCCCAGAGCAGTAGATTGAAGAGAATAGGTAGATAGTTACATCCATTGCCTGCTGTCCTATTTCTCCCCTGTCTTTTAGAGCAGTCAGAGTTGGAATAAAAGAGGAGAGATTCTCTTCTTTTGGAAAGGACTAAAAAATTAACTCTTTTTGCTTTATGAAAATTAGAGATGCCATATCTTCTATTATTATCATCATCCTTTTTTTTTTCATCTCTAGTGCAATGCTTTGAGAACAGTTGGAATAAGTAGAGTAAAACTTCAAGCAAAAGAAAAGGTCATTCTGTAGAAACAAATATCAAAAATAGGTCAGTAGCCTGCATCATAAACCCTTCTTTATGCTGCTCTGGTACTGATAAAGGTTATTCAAGACCCAGAAAGAGTCCCAAAGGTTATCCCTTTGGAAAAAAACACACCACCACTGGATCAATATTGTTCCACATTGCTGTGTGTAAACCAGAGTTCTTAAAAAAATAGTGGAGGACAGAAAGGAGGAGAGTGCCAACCTTCAAAGCATTCAGGATGAAATGGGCATTACAGGCCCCAGGATGTCTGTGGCCAAGCTGCCTGAGCAGCCCTGTGCAGGAGCTCCAACCCTGCTGCCTCCCTGCCAGGGCCAGGGGAACTCAGTCCTGCAGCCTTGGTGAACCACCTCTTCCAGCAGCTACTCTGCTGCTTACGGACAAACTTCCTTGGGCACTTTGATATTTGGATTAAAGCTTTTGCCCCTCTCAGCCTGCGGAGCTGCAAGGAATTCACAGTTAAGATTCTAAATTACATAAAACAATGAAAAAAAATCCACCCTCTTAAGAAGTTTTTGTGTCTCTCTCGAGTGCTGAGGTTGCCAGGCTGGTTGTGCAGTAGAGCAGAGAGCAGGAGAACACCGGTTCTCTGGTTTTGGGCAGGTGGTCTGCAAAATTTCCCTTACTGCATTTTCCCCCTCTCAAAACAGGTCTCGTTTAAAGTTAGCAGCTTTTTGTAGTACAGGTGTCTGTGCCTTTCTTAACGTGAGCTATAGAAATTTCAGTCTTTATAGACTTGGGCTGCAAGCCTGCTTGTGTAGAAATCCATGTCTCTTCCGCATTCTATTTCCTTCTGTACTCCATTGGGAAGTTAGAGGGCATCATGTCTGAAGAGATTTAGCCTCTCAGGAGAAATGAAGCCCAAATTCTGGTAAGACTGAAATTTGTGGGCAGTCACTAGTAAGGTAAGGACAGCCGTTAATGCTGTTGGTTGAACTCTGTAGTACATCTCCAGAGACCAAGGAAAACCAAGTTCGTGTCTGCTGCACAACAGTTATGGCTCTGAATGGTATGCCATTTATCCAGAAATATGCATAACACTGCTTGAGGAAGTGTCACTGAGTGAGATGGAACGGCTAAAAATCCATTAGTGCCCTAGTAAATCTGCTGTGAAGACAGTAAGGGCTAATCTGATCTATTGAGGTCTACAATATTGCCCTGGGCAGATGATTTACAGTGCCTTCAAGTGCCAGTGCAGATCATCACTGCTGCCCAGGGGGTCATGGGGCACAGCCCTGGTTGCTCAGTTTGCAGAGCAGTGGCACAACTGAATTCTTGGTTTCAGCCACAGGCAGAGGTTTTTAATTTGCGTTGTACTTATTTTCTTTTCTAAACTTTAATAACATGAGTTAATCATCCAAGTCAGATTTCTGCCTGCTCTGTTTGAGAAGGACCAAAGGATGTTGATGCTGTGAAGTCTGAGCTGTAATCTAAACAGTGCTCAGTTTCAAGCATCAGAATAAATATCTCTGTGCATCTGAGCTTAACCCATG
The DNA here is from genome assembly GCA_013398115.1 of Falcunculus frontatus. Classification (NCBI taxonomy): domain Eukaryota; kingdom Metazoa; phylum Chordata; class Aves; order Passeriformes; genus Falcunculus; species Falcunculus frontatus. Next base: position 1,522,489 of record VZRV01000506.1, on the reverse strand, counting down.
ATCCTTTTCCTCCTGACACTCAGTGTCAAATCCATTGTTTCTCCCACACTGATCAGGAGGCCTTTGAATGACTTATTGCAAAGCACAATGGTATCACACCTGTGTGTGAAACCAGTCACAGATGGCTGTGACCTGGATAGAGACCTGCTGACTTTCAAAAAGTGAGAATAATTGTAGATGTTAAATGTCCTGTGCTGAATACAGCTTGGGCCCTGGGCCTGATGGTGCAGGGCGAGAGTCTGGCACTGCCACCAACAAGAACAGGGAACAATGATGGCTCTGGGGAGCTCCCTGCTCACCCAGACACTCAGCTCCCCTGGCACTGCCTCAGCCCAAAGCTGCTGCTAAAGGTCCTGCTGAACAAGTCAACCCCTGCTATGAGCAGGATCTGTCCTCTTGTTACAAGACATAGAAGAAAAATGCTGTGACTCACTCTGGGCTCAGGGTCCTGACATGCCTTTGCATTATCACTGCTGTTGCAAAAATCAGCTCTTATTTTTCAGACTACATTAGCAGCTGTGTGATGCTTTGGCACTCTCACTGCTGAGCAAAGGTTATTGCATCCAGTGTTAAATCAAGGGATGCATTATAGTGGAAAAATGTTATTTTGCATAAATAACCTTCTTGAACCTTCCCATGTCAGTCTCCAGCCTGTTTCTGGGACAGAGACATGCCGTGTTCCTCCTCGTGGCAAAATCACATAAATAATAAAGAAAAACTGGGAACAAGCTGACACAGGAGTCAGATTTCTGATTCTGAGGCCTTTATCCAGTCATGGGGAAAATTGCTGTTCTTCGTTCAGCATCATGTAAAATAATAGTTTGTTTACAGATAAGGAAATAACACTAGAGTGGAGTGGAATGAGTATAAAACTTCACATACTGACTCTGCTTACTCAGAAAGAGTAGGTAGTCTTGTCTAATTTTGAAGTTATTTTATGTTTGTTTTGTTACTCAGTAGGGACAATATTTTTTTTCTTGTTTTGTTGTTTTAAGGTGAGAACCCTTCCATAGGCTTTTATGCTTGGTGCCTCTTAAAGAAAGATGGAATTTTATGTGGTATACATTTTTTCTCACTATTTCTTCTTGGCTAGACATTTTAATAAAATCTCTGTGCGAGGGCCAAATATAAATTTGAAACACTGGCTTCAGTGCTGATGGCTGAAGCTGCTAAACCAGTGGATATCCCAATGAAACATGCATATCATATTCTGGTTTAAACCTCTCAATACATGAGCTTCTTTTTGCCCCCTCCAAAAAGGTGTAGTTGGCCCGTGAAAGTTCTGTCCTGCAGCTGCTATTGCTGCCAGTTTCTCGTGTAGTAAAGTATAGGATTCCAGTGGTGCTGTAAACTTCATCACTGAAAAGCATTTCTGCACATGCAGGACTGTAAAGTGACACTTGCCAGGTGGTTTCTGTGCTCAAGCACATCTGCTTTGCCTCTCACAACTTCTAATTGTAAATGCTGTTGGTCCTGGGCTTGAGTCTCCCTCTTACTTTCCCCATTGAATAATATGTGAAATTTCTGTAGTCTGCTCTGAAATTACACCTACTTACAGTGATCTGTAGTGAGGCAGAGAGGAATTTCACACTTTCATATGGTCTGTGATCGCAGGTAAGAAAATATTACACAACCAAACACACTATCTCTTCTTTATTAGATGATTCTCCTTGGTTTATATAAAAAAATATATTTTACCACATAAAACTTGCTGGAAAAAATTAAGTGGAAGTAGTTAATTTTTAGGCCTATTTCAGATTTTGAAAAATTCAAGGCAATTTTGTTTAAAATGCCAAAATATTTTTTAAATGCTGTTTTAGAAGTACCATACGTCCTTGGAAATATCCTTTCATGGAATGTGGCCTTCTAAATGTTGAATTTAACAGCTGTTAATAGGACACAGGCTCTTCAGGCTGAGAGCTTTCAGAAGTTATTCAGCTTGTTTATCTAGACAGAGCAGGGCCACAGAATATAATTGAATAAACAATGGTTTAATTAATTTTTCAGTCTTGCAATAGAGCCCATTTGTACCTGTGAGTGATAGCCTCTTTGGCAGATGCTGGTTTTGGATCATAAAGCAATGTTCCACCAAAGAGACCAGAAGAGGTTTTCCAGTCCCCATCTGTGTTTTACTTCTGAAGAAAGTAGTAAAAACTTTCTATATTTTGTTATAGATGATAAAGAAATGCTGGTTTGAAAGGAATTTGTCTGTCACTTCAACATGAGCCCTTTCCTGGGGGAAGGCAGCCCGGATGTGCACACCTGGTGTGCCCAGCACTTCCAGCAGCTCCCAAGGAATATGGGTTTATTGGCTGCCCAGGCTGGTACAGGATTGCCTGGGGGTGTGTGTGGACACTGATAGGCTCTGGTTGGGTTGGCAGGGTCACATGAAGTGCCACAGAAGCACAGCCTTTGTTTGCTTCCTCCCTTCTGAACACAGGGCTGGGAATAAGAGAGGAGTCTGAGCAGGCAGAGTTTGGCCATTCCTACTTCTAATATGTAGTTTCCAGCTTTGGGGTTGTACTTTTGGCTTGGTTTTTTTCCTTGTTTGTTTTGACTCTTTCTACTGAAGCAAACAGAGCATTTGCACAGTGCAGACACATTTTGAAAAACCACAATAAAACGAAAGAAAATCACAATAATTTGACTGAGTAACGGTCAAAGATAGAGTTGGTTAAAGCCATCACTCAGACTTGCTCTGTAGTTTTCCTGTGCTGCATCCCAGCTCCTCAGCCTTGTGCTGGGCACTGCCAATCCCATTTGATTGACTGTCTTCTTGTCTTCCTCTTTTTTTAGAAGCCCTGAGCCCATAGCTGCATGAAGAAAGAATAGACAGACAAACATTAAGATTTCTTATTAAACACAACATTGCTTTTGAACCTCAGCTAGGCTGAAGGAATCAGACTGAGAGCTTAAAACATCCAGTTTTTCTCAGATTTGTCTTACAGTGCCATTTTTAGGATCGTGATATTTTAACATTTTTAATTAGTCCTTTGACAGTGATTTCGGGAAAAAAAGGCAAGCATGAAATTATTGAGAAACTGAATTTGCTGACACAGGTGGTATGACTGGAGGATTATAGGGGTAATTTGGCTGCTAGTATGAAAAGGTCTCATTAGGAATATTTTATGTGTTTATAACAATGTGTTTACATTGCCCTTTATGTTTTTCAGCCTCATTGATACTGAAATACAGTGGAGATCTAACTGCAAGGAGAATTTGGATGGGTGTTTACTGAAATAAGGAAAGCACCAGCAAATATTTTTTCATTCTGATCAGACCAGGCATGTGTGAGAAAGTTGATTACATAATCTGGTAAGCATCTGTAGATCATGTGGACTGAAAAAAAGCAGCTCAGGATCTTTGCCAAGGAAGTAGACTAATAATAGGGTGTAGAAAGTCCTAAGCAAGGTTAAGTCCAAGAAAGGTGTTTTCTGGCCTGCAACACCCCGAACAATAACCAACTAATACAGCAACTAATCACTCTCTTAGTAAGTTCTGCACAAAAGAAAAGTAACAGAGAAAAACTCTCATCTTCCTCCATAGCCAGAAAGTCTGGGAAAGAGAGAGCATAAGGAGACATCCATCAATGTGCAACAGCAGCCAGAAGCTGGGAAATTGTGGAAAAAGTTGGCTCAAAGCATAAAAGTCAAACTAAAAACGCAGCAAGCAAGATGTTAATAGTGAAAAATAGACCCCACCTACCCCATTGCTGATACAGAACTGGGAGTGGAAGTTACTGAAGTGTTGGCTGGCTCTCTGGTGGGAAGGCTGGGTCCTCTCCACCCTGTATTCACTGAAAAAGCCTCTGGTGGTTGCTAGAATGTCCTTTGTGCTGATAGAGCTGTCTCTGGCCTGGCTGTCTGTAGTAGGAAGTTTCTTCTTAAAAAGAAAAAATGCAATGCCAAGAAACAACAAAACCAACAACTAAAACCCACAATAACAGGATTTAGTAACAAAACCAAATAATTTTATAGTACCAGACTGGCTGTTAACCGTTTCTGTATGCAGATTGTTGTCATTTATTTTTGAAATATGGCACTAAGCTCTGGATTTATTCACGAATGTTCTGAGAAATTTATTTTCCTTTCATTACTGGACAGAAGATCTCACTACTCTGTGATCTTTTCTTTCACTTTCTGCCTTAGTTTGAAAGACTTTTTTTTTTTTTTTTGCCTAGTCCTTCTGCATTATGTTTCTTGGCTTTTTACAGAAGTACAATTTCTGTGCTCCAAACTTTTCTCACATAATATAACAAAATCCATATGTCCAGTTCATACAATTGAACACGAATCTCTGGCAGAAGCTCTCTTGAAATCTGGCTACCACTTTGGCATTTTTCATCCCATGCAGTTTTTTATGAGATTTTTACCCATGCAGTTCTAATGTTTGGCAACTGGAAATGAAAGTACCTTCTTTGCTACTGTAGACCTTAAATAATTTTTTTAAGACTTGGTTCCCAGTTTTCGCATTCAAAGCAGAGTGACCTAAAAATTAGCCGTTTGGTTTTCCTAGTCCTTCCTGTTTTTCAAAGACAAGCTAAAAAATTGAAGACATTTCTTTAAAAAGGTATGGAAACTCCAGCATTTTGCCTAATGTTCCTCTGTCTTAATCCAATTTCTTTGAAAGACAGGCTGCATCAGCAGCTTGTATTTGGTTGCAGATGCTGGTCTGACTCTGGTAGGCTGCATGAGAGCTGAAGAAGTGGAAGCAGTGGGTTGTGGGTTGTGTTTTTCCACCACATTTCAAAGCAACTCATCTTCTCAATCAGAATTAGCTGTGCCAGTTTTCTGCATTTGATTTAGACAGGAAAAGTCACAACAGTATTCAAGCTGCTGCAACAGTCAAAGTCTTTTCAGTTGCCTTATCTGAATGCTGCCATTTTGTTTTATATGCCTGTGAAATGAAGTTTTGTTTTCACGAGTCCTTGTTCTGTGAGCAAACTCTGTAAACGAAAAAGATTAAACACTAAAAGACATGTGCACAATGTGCTTCTACTGCACTGAGCCCAAAAAAAAAAAAAATCAAGCTGTAAAAACTGTCTGAGCTAGCAAAAGGAGCTGTAAGGAAGTATGAGTGTTTCCAAAGATATCTGGAGAGAATATGTGTTTATATAGTTAATTTATTTCAAACAAAGGCAATTTATCTTGTCTGAAGAGTTACATGATTGGTAATGCAATTGAATTAGAAAAACAAGAACAGGATGCTCAAAAATTGTTACATGTTTAAAAACAATATTAGACACTTTCTATTTTAGAACAAGATTTAATTGCTTTCTGTAAAACGCACTGGCAGGACAACCATTTTCTCACTGGCAGGTAACAGCTGTTCCAAAAAATGTGCTTTCTGCAGTGTAGCTGCAGGAAATGTTGCTGCCTAGAAACTAGCATGGTTATTAATCAAAACGAAAAGAACAAACTGTTATATAAAGCAATAATTTTACTAGGCAAGTGCTTTGAGTCGGTTTAAAACAGATGATCAGAACATATTACCCAGTTCTTGGTTTATTGTCTTCATAAAAACTTGGAAGAATACACGTCTACTCCAGTTTTTTTTTTTTCCCGGGCTCAGATATAATCTACTTCTGCAAGTGGTCTGAGGGGGAGGATTTTGGTGGATTTGTTGGTTTCTTTGTTGGTTGGTTGGTTGGTTGGCTGGCTGGTTGGGGTTTTAAATCTTTCTGGTTCTTGCAGCACTTTTTATCTTATTGGTAAAAATTGGCTTCTTGCTGTGGGGGGTCAAGCACACACATTATTCTCCTTGACTGCGCTGTGGCTGAAAAGGAGTGAACACCAGTCAGGAGTTTCACTGGGGGTGATGTTATCAGTAGGTACCGTGGAAATGTTTAAGATAATCTGAAGTAGTCTAAGCATAATTAACAGAATGAAAGCAAGCAGAAGGAAATTTATGCTGATCCTTAGGGGAAAACACTCTTCATATTGCATCCTGTTAAATTACATAAAAGGTCACTGGGGAACAGGTCGGTGCTTGGAGTCACTGTAGGCTGAAATTTGAGGTTCAGCTGCAGGAAGGTGTTTTCTCAGGAAAAGGGATTTTTCTGATCTAAGATTAATCTCAATATTTATTGCAGATATTCTGATTCCATGGTCCTTGTTGAGCACTGGTCACTTTCTCAGGTTGAGTGTCCAAGTGCCTGGCGTGTTCTTTTCAAATCAGCACTGGCAATCCCTGTTCACTGGTGACAACGCCATTGGTCTGGAAAATATTAATTGAGCTCAGAGACATTTCAGAGACTAAGGCACTGTTGTGTTGTCCCAGCAAGTATATAAATTATACAGATCTTTCTTAAGCTGAGGCCTGTAATTGGAGCTCAAGCAGCCCATTTTCTCCTAACTTACAGTAAGCGGGGAAGAGGAAATAATTTAGTTAGAAATCTGAGTTTAAATAAGAAGTTATTTGGTTAGAAATAATTCAACTATTTATTTTGGGGGTTTTATTCCATTTCAGAGAGGCTGTACAAAAAAAAAAAAAAAAAGAGG